>OX422211.1:326615003-326947503 GCA_949130495.1 Sambucus nigra | reverse complement strand
CTTAAGCATCCTTCAAGTCTATGACCTATTACAGTTGAAGATGATGCAACTCGCATTTCAAGAAAACATCTTTGCAGCGATTCAGTGATGTGTTTCACGTCATTGATATGAGGATTTCATAGTCTTGGGTGTTAGTATTTTTTTTGACTTCATAGTTCTAAAGATTTTGTTCTCGGACACCTTTTCGTAGAAAAATTATATCACATCAAAAAGTTAGAAAAATACAAAACTGGTGGCCACGCGTTCGTATCGAAATTCTCTAGAACCATGGCCTCGAATCTTGTTAGAAAGGTCATTCAAACGAGATTTCTTTCGAACGAGATTTTCGTTTGTCCATTTTTTGCCAGTTTTTATATTTAACCCCCCACTACTCCACTACTTTGTACCGGTTTTAATATGTGCAAGAAGACACTTTTTGCCAAGACTTTTCATACTTTCAGAAAACACAAATCTAAATCCTAAGTTCTGAGAGAAAACTATAGGAGTAGTTAGAGTGCACTGGGGACCCTTTTGGAGACAAGACTAGAGACGAATTTGGGGAGTTCATCTTCAACCTTGCGAACCACACACTTGGATCAGACCCTACGAACCCATAAGACAAGTGGTTAACTTGCTGTAGCATTTATTTATGTTTTCAATTCATATTTGGGTGATGTGGAAATCAAAAATTCGTTTTGGGTATAAACGGGTACAAAATGGGGTTTTTGTAATTGGAAAACCAAAAGGAGAATTGGTGTAGGAATTTATTGTGTTATATAATTCTGAGTAGATATTTAACTTAGATGTGAAAAACCTAGTAGAAATTTAAGATCGAAATTAGGATAAATTGATGAAATTGGGACTGCACAAAGAAAACCTGAAAATTTCCCAATTTTTGAATAAGTAGAGATTTGTAGGAATTAAGTCATGTTTGAGGTTTTAGGGGGAGGTCCTAATCATATCCCCATGTATTAAAAATGTTGTCTGCGTTTGGGTTGAACCCTAGAAGAGGTTGGAATTGGGAGAAATTCGTTAATGGCTGAAATAGTGTTGGAGAAGACAAAGACATGTTCGATCGATGGATCGATAAAAAGGGTCGATCGATCGATGGTCCAGTATTTTTGTCATGTCGTCCAGTTTTCTTTATATAACATAAATTAATTAAAATTTTCAATTGCCATACGTTATTTAGTGAGAAATAAATATGGAACACAAATTCCTAACAATTATAAGGGGAAAGTAATTGGGATTGGAAGGGATTTATGTGTGACACACTATGGTTAAATTTTGGGGGAAAATATTCCAAAATAATTAAACATGGATCGAGTGGGCGAGTCCGAGTATATTGGTTGAGCGATGCCAAGGTATTAAATTAATTAAGAATGAAATTAAATTAATTCGGAGTCAGGATTTAGACTCGGGTATTATTTTATTCTCGAGCCAAGAGAGCGAGTCAGAATATATTGGTTGGGCGACACCAAAAGTAACCAAATTAATTAATGTTCAAATTAATTAATAATAAGGGTTGGACTATAAACTCATGATATTTTGTATAGGCTTGTGTAACGTACTTAGTACACGGTAAAGCCGGGGTATATATATATATATATATATATATATATATATATATATATATATATATATATATATATATATATATCTGTGTGTGTGTGTGTGTGTGTGTGTGTGGTGTGTGTGTGTGTGTGTGTGTGTGTGTGTATGGTATGTGCATAAATATCAGTGTTTAGATATCATTAATATACATACTCTAGTGCTATCAGGGGAGGTTGCGCATAGTGGGTGAATCCCCAAGCTTAAGGATTAGGGAGAGTATATCCCGAGGTTATAGTGTCCGTTATATGGGTGAGGGGCATCTCACTTTTCAAGAAGGAATATGACCGCTTCCATTGTGTATGATTTTAACCAAGTTAGTGAGCTATCCTGACTTGGGGTAGCTAGATTATGTGAATACACCTAGTGGAATAGCTCTTTAGAGAATATACATCCGATGAGTTATTACTCGGGGGGATGGTTATTATTATTATTTTTTTCAAAATATGTGTGAATGTTGTAATATGGTTATACGTATACAATGAGATAAATAATTATATACGGAAAATTTAATACAGGCCGAGAATTGTATTAAGTGTATAACGGGTGTGAAAGTTATATAAATTCAAGAAAGGGAATGATTAATTAAGTTAATGCTAATAATAACTTGGAAATCAAAATTTTTGCATACTCGGTTAGAGTAGGGTGGTTGCAAGGGGTTACATCAGTTATCTAGTTATGGGATAACTGACTAGGAGAATTAATTAAATCATTAGTTGTGCACATTAGAGGATGGGTGAGGATGTCCTCAAGGGAGTGCGGCACTAACTAAAATATGAAGAGCATTCATTCATATTTATTACTGCAAGTTAATCATTTGCTAAATGTTTTCAAGAATGTTTTGGGTTCTAACCCTTGCTTTAAATATTTTTAAAAAAAATTTAGGTGTCCATCCACAGGGACGCCAGACTTGACTCATTCCTGGGATTCATTGCTACAGCATATGTGGATGTTGTAGGATTTGGATAGGCGCCTTTATTCTTAGAGTAGGGGTTTATCATCAGCTACTCGAGCATGTGGCTCACATTTTTATTTAGTATTCATTTCAGATACTTTGTGATTGTTATTATCTGTCTTTACTTTATTTGGATTTTAGCCGATGGTTTATTCGGTCAGATTATTATTTAGATGTGAATGGTTGAATTCAATAAATCGTGATTGTTTAAATTATTTTGTTTTCGCATGAGTATTTCACTGAATTAATGAAAGATAAAACTTGACACCAGTCTAATTTTTCACTTAGGTGGTTAGTAATTAAAAAGTCGACAGTGATGCTAAGAATGAACCAACTGACAAACATGTTCTAATTTAATTTAGGACTAATCACCCGGGGTTTATTTAGGTGGGGTGTCACAGATGGTATCAGAGCATCAGGTTCTAGTGTCCTTAGGATTTGTGCAGCTTACTACATTTCAGCGTAATGTTCATTTGTTATAGAGACCTATTATTAGGACTGTTGATTCATTTTCCCCTTTTGAGATGTCGTATTTCTGATATTAGATTTTTATATAAATTGTGTACTTATACAATTCGATCTATTTTTAGATGCCACCGAGGAGACAACGAGTGGAGAGGGTCGAGGCCAGGGATGAGTTGAGATAAGCTCATCAGGAGCCACAGGTACCTCCACCCCCACACCCACCCGAGTTGATCTCCACTACTCAGGTGGTCGTGATAGTGGCTCAGGCAGTCAAGACAGGGATAAGGGCTATGGAAACCCATTTTCCTTAGCCCCAGGTACCGCCTCCAATGGCACTGGCAGTTCAGGCTCCAGTGGGGCTACCTTCTTGGCAGCGAGGTAGGGAGACCTTTCATAAGGGTCACCCACCCGAGTTTTGGGGTAGTACTGATGTGGTAGAGGCTTGCGACTGGAAGAAGAATATTCAGCGCCATCTGCGCATGATGGAGTGTATCGATGTGAATAAATAGATGCTTGCTACTTTTCGTCTGTCAGGGGAAGCTTTACAGTGGTGGGAGTTGTAATACCCCGTAATTTTATTGATTTTTATTTAATGGATTAATTGAATTAAATGAGAATTAACTTGGAAATTAATCCGGAGGTAAATACTAGAGAGATGTGAGTTGGTATTTGATTATGATGTTAAAATAAAATATTACTGAGAATATATGGTAATATATGAGTATTGAAAATATTAAAATTACCGCGAGTCAGAAATATGACAATTTGGGAAATTTAGTCGGAACGCGCTTGTCAGTTGCGTCAGGAATGAATTTATTTGGATTTAAAATTAAATTATATTTTTATCAACCGAATGGTCATTTTGAGTGCACCAACGTGTCCGTAAGGGTCGAAATAGTCAGAAAACACTAGCCAAGAGTTTAGTTTGGGTCCCGGGACACTTTTAGGCCAAACCGGCAACCCAGAAGGGTATTTTGGTAATTTTAAAAATTGAGGAATTAAAACCCACGAATTTTAGAGTTAAATTAGATATTATTAGAGAGGCCACTAAGGCCATTATCAGCCAAAAGTAAGAGAGTGGGCTACGGGTTTTTTTTAGAGAAGTTAGAGAGAGGTTAAAAGAGGTTCCAAACCAAACCATCTCCCATCACCATCATTTTTGGAAGGAATTGTGACCAGAAAGATGAGAGAATCAGCCTATAATCACTGACAACCAATCTGAAGAACAAACCTAAGGCAAGTGATTTCATGTTATTAGTTTCAATGAATATTTCCTCCATGTTTAGTGTAGAAACTTTATATGCTTTGAAAGTTTTGATGAAAACCCAATGTATTTGTCGTGGAACTCATAAGTTTGGATAGGGATTGCATGTAGAATGATTGTGGACGAAATTGGTACCCAAAACTTAACTTTGATGATTTAAAAATGGATTAATGATGAGTATTTAGGTGCACTAAAATTATGTGTTCATGTTCATAGGGTTTGGGGCAAGATTTGGGAATTTTTGGTGATTACATGTTGATTAATAAGATTTGACCCCAAAAATATGTTAAGAAATGACTTAGGGAGACCTAGAGTAGTTTAACAACACAAAAACGTAATTAGTATGAACTTAGGATGGATTTGGAGAAAGCAATTTGGTGAAAAAATGAAGTTGGGAAAATTCTGGGGGTTCTCTGCCATCTCGTTAGAAGGCCAACCCAGGTCGTTCGAACGACCTCGTTCGAACGAGCTTCTAACGATATTCCAGTGTCCCTTCTAACGAGTTCATAGTTCGTTCGAAGCCATTCATTCGAATCAACTCGTTCGAACGACCTCGTTCGAACAAGATTTCAGTGACTTCTAACGAGTTCACATAATGGTCTTTTTAGGACCGATTTTAGTTTCAAACTTCCCGTAAACTTATTTAATTGAGTGTTATTATTCCCTTGTTGATTAGTGGGTATAGTTGTGAGATTGGAGTACTTTGAGGATTAAAAATTAGAATTATATAATAAACCGGGTGACTTATATGGGTTAGGATATAAGTACTTGAATTTGCGACGTGAGAAGAGTTGATAGTCTATGATGTATATTATTCGGGGACTTGTAAGTGTGCAACATTGAATGACAGTATAAGAATGTAAATACACCTCTATTAATATTATAAGATATCTAAGATGTGTGAATGCTTAGTATATGTGGTTATCTATGTATAACCTACCTACAATACTTGCTATCACGGGAGGTCGGCGTTCGATCAGGGCCATCTAATCTTTGAGTGCCTACGGGGGGGATTTAGATTGGTACCTCAAGGACATAGGTCAGAGAATGACTTATTGGGGAGTTAATAAGTCTGCTGACCATGAGACCGTAGGTATGTGCATGACCCATGGAATGTGATCTATGTTCACCTCCATTATATGTGATTGTTACTTATCGAAACGATTCCTGAGAGATTCGGAATACGTGGTCCTTATGTACGTGATGTACCGGGATTTAATAGCAGAGTATGTGTACACCGCAGCTTAGCCTAGGGGTGCCATTATTGTATAATTATTATGAGATTAAATACTGATAATTGAAATGGACTGTTTATATAAGTGTAAGTGTGAATAATTCGTATCTTTTCGTAGAGTTAAAAATGGGAACTTCTTAGTAATTATTATAACTAGTTCTGAGGAACACAAAGTAAAACTCGCGATTTATATAAAGATGTCGGGAATTGAACCTTGGATAATATAGTAAGGTTAGGTTGTGGATTGGACTAGTTAGATAGCGGAATAACTAGAACGGGTACGGGTACGTTAGGAGTGCACAACTAGAAGAGAGGTGAGGAACATATGTGAGTGCATGCACTATCATGTATTTTATATTCACTGTTTAATGATATTAAACACTTACTATATTTTAAACTGTTTTCACAATCGGGCTCTGACCCGTTTGCTTTCAAATCCATTTTTCTTGTAAAAACCTTTTAGATGCCCAGCCACAAGGACACCAAGCTTAGGAGTTCCATTCCGGTGACATGTTGTAGCTGCCGTGGAAGTTACAGGACCTCGATTAGAGACACCTCAACTTTCTATCTTGATTCCATTTTAGACTTATTTATCTATAGGGCATGTCGCCCCTTTTCTCCTAGAGATAGTTTATTTATTCAGTTTCATTTTAGTTTTGGATGTAATTAATTAGTGATTCAGACTTTGTATTCAGTTTTATTCAATATTTCGGATTATTTCAGAGGAGTGTTCCTCCATATTCATTTATTCCTTTATTATTGTAATGTGACTGTAATGTGGTTGTGGTATCATTATTTCATAAGTTAATACTTGTTGCATGTTAATCTAAATTAATTAAAATTGATAACTCACTTTTTAAATTTTAGGTGGCTAGTAATTGTTAAAATGTTTTTCGACAGTGATGATATGAACTGAACCATCTTGACATTTTGTATTAATTTGAATAAAGGAGTAGCTACCGGGTATTTAATTAGTCGGGGTGTAACAGGTGGTATCAGAGCATCGGGTTCTAGTGTCCTTATGATCTGTATCACTTGTTATGTTTTCGCATAGCATTCTTTGATATAGAGCCCTATATTTCAGGATTATTGTACTCTATTATGTATGTTTCGCTCTTCAGCTATTTTGAGATAATAACTGGGAACTTATAAGAATTTACTCTCATTTCAGATGCCTCCACGATGTGCACAGTGAGTTCCCAGGGATGCTCAGCCCGAGCCACAGCCTGCACCAGTTCAGGGCTCCATGAATGGCACAGAAGTTGCCGCTATTATAGCCCAAGAGATAAATGCCGCTCTAGCAGTTGTGCAGCAGGCACCACCTCAAGCGCCGGTAGTAGAACCACTACAGGCTCATGCATTCTCGTCTGCTTGGGAACGCGTTCGTGATGCTTTTCAGAAAGCACACCCTTCGGAGTTTGCAGGTAGCTCCGACGTCGTTGTGTCCAGTCAGTGGAAAAAGGACATCCAAAGGCACTTGAGGATGTACGAGTGTACGAATGTACAAAGATAGATACTAGATACTTTTAAGCTACTCGGGTCAGCGTTGCAGTGGTGAGAGTCCATTACCACCGCGGAGGAGAGAGATATCCTTTATATTCAGGAGTTCTGGGTGCGGCTCGACCGCAAGTATTTTCCCTCAGCCGTTCACACTGAGATGTGGAGGAAGTTAATAAACCTCAAGCAGGAGGGGAAGACAGTGGCAGAGTATGATGCCGAGTTCACCAATCTTCTGAATATCGTTCTCGATGAGATTTCGAAAGAGGAGAAGAAGATATAGAAATTCATGGATGGGTTGACTTGGAGGATCCGTCAGCACTTACTAAGAAATCTCTCGTTGGCCACTTATTCTGATGTGGTTAACACGACACTGCTTCATTGCCAGGACCACCGCTTTCACTTGTCAGAGAGTAAGCGATCAGAAGAGTCCAGCCATCAGGGCAAGATAAGGGGAAATGGTGCCAGCGGGGCACAATTAGTTCAAGGTCAGCACAAGCAGGGTGATCAGAGTTCCCAGCAGGGGGATTCTAAGAGATTTCGATATGGGGGTTTCAAAAATGGTCAGGGAGGTTTTCATCACGGCCATCAGGGTCAGCAGGGCCAACAGCAGCAGTTTTAGTAGGGTCAGCCTTGCCATGGGAGGAATGGCAACGACCATCAGGGCCGTGGGAAGTAGGGTCAGAGAGGGGGGAATTTTCTAGGGAAATGTTTCACTTGTGGAAATATTGGCCACAAGCGCCAGGAGTGTCCTGATAGGGGCAGAGCCCCACAACAACAGGAGCAAGGTGCTAGACATGAGCCCCAAAGACCTATATTTCCCGCTACCCTCCCAGCACCACTACAGATGCCAGTTTTGCCACCCATCCCAGTAGTCCTAGTCCAGTAGGGACATCTTAAGTGCGTGCAAGTTTACCAACTCCAGCAGGCTGCAGTCCCACAGGATCCACCTGCTATTGAGGGTATGTTCTCTATTCAGGGGACTATGGGGCGTATTTTATTTGATACGGGGGCCACACGCTGTTTCATTTCCACGAGATTTACACGCACTATGGGGTTGTTAGACACTATAGAGAGCATGATTACTTGCGTAGATTCACCGTTAAGTAGGGGTTCTATGATTTCTCTTATTTGTAGAGGTGTGGGTATAGAGATCGGGAGGTTTACTTTACTTGCTGATATGTTAGTATTAGAGATGACTGAGTACGCTGCGATCGTTGGTATGGATTAGCTAGTTTCATATCGAGCCATGATTGACTATTTCAGTAGGAGTATTATTTTTACCATACCCGAGTAGGAGATGTTCTTAGTGGCGATGCCTCTCCATGAGGGAGGATCGTCCGCTCACTTTTACTATATAGAGGAGGAGACCTCTAAGGAAGTGTTATTACCACTCGATTTGATTCTGGTTGTTAGGGAGTTTGCTGATGTATTTCAGTATATACCTGGATTACCTCCTAGTAGAGAGATAGATTTTGTTATCTATTTGACACCGGGAACTCGGCCAATTGCCCACGCACCATACCGTATGGCTCCAGCGGAGATTAGAGAGCTAAGGGATTAAATAGAGAAGTTGTTGATTCAGGGGTTTATCCGTAGGAGTACTTTGCCATGGGGTGCCCCTGTGATGTTCGTAAAGAAGAGGGATGGATCATTGAGGTTGTGTGTAGATTATCGGGAGTTGAATAAGTCACGATACGAAATAAGTATTTGTTGCCCCGAATTGATGACTTATTCGACCAGTTGAGAGTAGTTTCCTTCTTCTCAAAGATTGACTTTCGATCAAGATACCATCAGTTACGTATCAGGGAACAGGACATCGCGAAGACTACTTTCTTAACAAGATATGGTTCCTATGAGTTTCGGGTTATACCTTTTGGCCTAACCAACGCTCCTGCCGTGTTTATGGACTTGATGAATAGGGTGTTCAGAGAGTTCCTAGACCAGTTCATCAGCGTCTTCATTGATGACATTCTGGTTTACTCCCAGATAGAGGAGGATCATGTCGAGCACTTGAGACAGGTTTTACAGACACTGCGTCAGAACGAGCTATATGCGAAGTACGAGAAGTGTGGGTTTTGGCTGAAGGAGGTACGGTTTTTAGGGCATATCATTTCAGTCAAGGGGATATCAGTTGACCTAGGGAAGGTATCGACGGTGAGGTAGTGGGGACAACCCACGATATCGACTGATATCCGTAGTTTCATGGGCTTAACAGGATACTACAGGAGGTTTATTCGGGGTTTCTCGAAGATAATGGGTCCTTTGACAAATCTGACTCGCAAAGGTGTGCCATTCATCTAGAGTAATGCCTGTCAGTTGGCATTCGATGAGTTTAAGGAAAAGTTGACCTCAGCGCCTGTGCTAGCATTGCCGAGACCGAGAGTTGAGTATCTAGTCTACACCGATGCATCCTTACAAGTACTTGGAGGTGTACTGCAACAGGAGAGTCAGGCTATAGCTTATTCTTACCGTAAGCTTAAGCCTCACGAGAAGAATTACCCCACCCATGACTTGGAGTTAGCGAAAGTCATATTTGCTCTTCGGATTTGGAGACACTATCTCCTACGGGAGAAATTTCGATTGTTCACAGACCACAAGTCTCTACAATACCTCTTCACGCAGAAGGAACCAAATATGCATCAACGTCGGTGGCTTAAGTTTGTGAAGGATTACCAGCTTGATATCCAATATTACCCAGGGAAGGATAGCGTGGTAGCAGACGCGTTGAGCCTTAGGCCAGTAGATGAGGTGACCGAAGTGTGGAGAGCAAAGTGGAAGGAGTTGGGACACCAGGATGCAGTGGCCCGATCATTCATGTATGTGATGACTGTTACGCCTCACATTATTACAAGAGTGATATAGACCCAGGCAAAAGACTCGTTCTATCAGGAACAAATAGTTCGATTACTAGAAGAGGGAGACGAGTTCTATATCATTAATTTAGACGGGGATTACGCTTCAATGGGAGACTGGTCATTTCGGAAGGAGAAGACTTGGGACACGAGGTAATGACAGAGTCGCACGGTTCGCGGTACCCCCTGGTGGGGATAAGATGTACCAAGACATAAGACGACAGTACTGGTGGAGCGAAATGAAGAGAGATAATGCCGTGTTCGTTTTTAAATGCGCTACTTGTCAGCTGGTAAAGGTGGATCATTATAGATCGACAGGACTTCTACAGCCGTTAGAGGTTCCGATGTGAAAATGGGAGAGCATTTCCATGGACTTTATCACAGGGTTACATACTTCGCAGAGGGGTCACGACTCCATATGGGTAATCGTGGATAGACTGACCAAAGTTGCTCATTTTCTGCCAGCCCGGACAGACTACACTACGGGACAGTATGCCCAGATTTTCATAGCGGAGATAGTGAGACTTCACGGGGTGCCTCTCAATATCGTGTCTGATCGAGACAATATATTTATTTTACAATTTTGGGAGAGTTTCCAGGAGGCAATGGGCATGAAGTTGCGGCTGAGTACGGCGTACCACCCGTAGATAGATGGACAAATCGAGAGGACGAATCAGATGTTGGAGGATATGTTGCGTATGTGCATCCTAGACTTTGGAGGTGGTTGGGAGAAGTACCTTCCACTGGTGGAGGTTGCTTATAATAACTCCTACCAGTTCACCATTGGCATGGCTCCATTTGAGGCATTGTATAGTAGACCTTGTCATTCCCCAGCATGTTGGTTAGAGGTGGGGGATAACAAACTCCTTGGACTGAAAGTGATTCAGGATACTTCGGTAAGGATATAGATGATACGGAGCCGTATTCGGGTAGCTCAGGATCGACAAAAGAGTTATGCCGATGCCAAGAGGTTCTTCAGAGAGTTCAAGGTGGGGGACCAGGTGCTACTCAGAGTATCTCCGATGAAGGGGATTATGCGTTTTGGGAAGAAGGGGAAACTGGCACCAAGATATGTGGAGCCATTTCCTATCATCGAGCGGATTGGACCAGTCGCGTATAGACTTGGGTTACCGGAGCACTTACATAGGATTCATGACGTGTTCCATATTTTCTCACTAAGGAGATATCTTAGGGGCGATTTGGCCCATACTCACATTACTTTAGAGGACATCGATCTACAGCCCGATAGTTCCTACGAGGAGGGACCAATTGCTATTCAGGATCATAGCGAGAGGAAACTGAGGCCGAAGATAGTACCGTTAGTACGCGTTCAATGACGGCATCATAATGACGAGGAGTCCACATGGGAGCGCGAGGATGATATGCACGAATGTTACCTAGATTTATTTGTACCCGATATTCTTTAGTTCCAAATTTCGGGATGAAATTCTATTATTAGGGGGGAAGTATGTAATACCCCGTAATTTTATTGATTTTTATTTAATGGATTAATTGAATTAAATGAGAATTAACTTGGAAATTAATCCGGAGATAAATACTAGCGAGATGTGAGTTGGTATTTGATTATGATGTTAAAATAAAATATTACTGAGAATATATGGTAATATATGAGTATTGAAAAATTAAAATTTTCGCAAGGCAGAAATACGACAATTTGGGAAATTTAGTTGGGATGCGCGTGTCAGTCGCGTCAGGAATGAATTTATTTAGATTAAAAAGTAAATTATATTTTTATCAAACTAATGGTCATTTTGAGTGCACCAACGTAACCGGAAGGGTCGAAATAATCAGAAAACACTAGCCGGGACTTTAGTTTGGGTCCCGGGAAACTTTTAGGCCAAACCGGCAACCCAGAAGGGTATTTTGATAATTCTAAAAATTGAGGAATTAAAACCCACGAATTTTGGAGTTAAATTAGATATTATTAGAGAGGCCACTAAGGCCATTATCAGCCAAAAGCAAGAGAGTGAGCTATGGGGGTTTTTGACAGAACTTAGAGAGAGGTTAAAAGAGGTTCCAAACCAAACCATCTCCCATCACCATCATTTTTGGAAGCAATTTTGATCAGAAAGAGGAGAGAATAAGTCTATAATCACCGACAACAAATCTGAAGGACAAACCTAAGGCAAGTGATTTGATGTTATTAGTTTCAATGAATATTTCCTCCATGTTTAGTGTAGAAACTTTATATGCTTTGAAAGTTTTGATGAAAACCCAATGTATTTGTCGTGGAACTCATAAGTTTGGAAAGGGATTGCATGTAGAATGATTATGGACGAAATTGGTACCCAAAACTTAACTTTGATGATTTAAAAATGGATTAATGATGAGTATTTAGGTGCAATAAAATTTTGTGTTCATGTTCATAGGGTTTGGGGCAAGATTTGGGAATTTATGGTGATTACATGTTGATTAATAAGATTTTTCCCAAAAAATATGTTAAGAAATGACTAAGGGTGACCTAGAGTAGTTTAATAACACAAAAACGTAATTAGTATGAACTTAGGATGGATTCAGAGAAAGGAATTTGGTGAAAAAATGAAGTTGGGAAAATTCTGGGCGTTCTCTGCCATCTCGTTGGAAGACCAACCCAAGTCGTTCGAACGAGCTTCTAACGAGATTCCACTGTCCCTTCTAACGATTTCATAGTTCATTCGAAGCCATTCGTTCGAACGACCTCATTCGAACGAGATTTCAGTGACTTCTAACGAGTTCACAGAATGGTCTTTTTAGGACCGATTTTAGTTTCGAACTTTCCGTAAACTTATTTAATTGAGCATTATTCTTCCCTTGTTGATTAGTGGGTATAGTTGTGAGATTGGAGTATGTTGAGGATTAAAAATTAGAATTATATAATAAACCAGGTGACTTATATGGGTTAGGATATAAGTACTTGAATTTGCGACGTGAGAAGAGTTGATAGTCTGTGATGTATAATATTCGGGGACTTGTAAGTGTGCAACATTGAATGACGGTATAAGAATGTAAATACACCTCTATTAATATTATAAGATATCTAAGATGTGTGAATGCTTAGTATATGTGGTTATCTGTGTATAACATACCTACCATACTTGCTATTGTAACACCCCGTATTTTTGGTACATTTAAAATTTAATTAATTCGAATATTCTAAATTACTAGTGTGTTGTAATTTAATGAATTAATTATGATAGAATAATATATAAATATTAATCTGGGATTGAATGGTTAATATTTAGGAAAATTTATTTACTAAGTGAATAGTAATAATGTAATTTCGTCGTTTCGAGTATTAATGACGAGGTATGTACTTATCACATCCGGAAGTCGGTATAGACTATATTGGGTGGGGGATAAGTATTTTTATAAATTAATTCGGATGCAAATTTTGAGTGTACAGTTGAGTCCGGATGGGCCGAGATAGTCGGAAAAGTGTACCCGGGGGTAGTAAACGGGTCACGGGACGTTTTTAGACATAGTCGGGCCCACTCGGGGGCATTTTGGTCACTTGGGCTTGGCCCATTAGTCAAAAAAATGGGAATGGATTAATTAACTTAATAAAAAGAAATAAGGGCATGGTTGAGCTTAATTAGAAAAAGGAATTTAAGGGTTAGGAAACCCTAGCAGCAGCCAAAGCCATTTTGGGGATCTCAAAGAACCAACAAGGTCATCTTCAACCTTGGAATCCATCGCAAATTCAGACACTACGAAACCTAAGGCAAGTGAATAACTTGCAATAGCATTTAAATATGTCTTTCAATTCATATTTGTGTGCTGTTATGAATTAAAAAAATTCGTTTTGGGGTTTCATGGTATAAATATGGGGTTTTGATAATACAAAAGAAAACATGAATCTGATTTGCCCGAATTTATGAGGATTTATGTAAAATCTGATATTGGAATATTGATGTGTATCTGTTAGAATGATATCCAAATAAAATAGGACGAATTTTATGAAGAAATTTGGAGTAAAAATGTGTTTAAGGAAAAAGACAGATTTTTCCCCAAAATTATGAATCAGTAGTTTATGGACGAATTGATGATTGTTGTGGACTTTCTGGGAAGTCCTAATAAGGTTTCTAATATGTACTGGTGTTATAAAGGCTTAAAATTCATGTTAGAAGAGATTAGGGTTTAAGAAATCTCGTCCATGGCTGCCCTGTCTTCGCGAAGAAGACGAGGACCTGTTCGATCGATCGATCGACGGTCTGGGTCGATCGATCGACGGTCGCCAGAATCTGGCAGTTTCGCCAGTTGGTTATATAAGAGGGAAAATTTATATAAAAATCTTATGTAATTAATTATTGAGAAATTAAATACATGAGAGTAAATCTAATTAATTGTAAATAAATTAATTAGGGTTTGAGGCTAATAAATTAGAGTCGGGAATTTTGACTCGGGTAAATTTATTTTGGCTACGAGAGTAAGTCGAAATTTATGGTGGGGGCGACACCAAAAATAACTTAATTAATTAAGGTGCAATTTAATTAATATTTAGAGTTGGACCATAAACTCTTAATAATTTTAATAGGCTTATGTTACGAATTTAGCGAACGGTATAGCCGGGACTTTTATATTTATATATACGGAGGCGATAGTATATATATATGGTGTGCACAATTAATATCAGTAATTAGATATTTTATACTATAGTGCTATAGGGGGAGGTTGCGCGTAGTGGATGAATCCCCTAGCTTGAGGAGTAGGGTGAGCATATTCCCGAGGTCATAGCGTCCGTTATATGGGTGAGGGACATCTCACTTTCAGGGAAGGAATATGACCGCCTCCAATTATTTATTTTTATCAAGTTGGTGTGAAAATTCTGACTTGGGATATCTAGGCTATGTGATTGTACCTAGTGGGATAGCACTTTATAGAATTTACATTCCGGGAGTATTTTGCTTCGGAGGATGCAAGTTGTTATATATATTACAGTATGATTATGAATGCTGAAATATGATTATAAGTATATAATTAGATAATTAATTATATACGGGTTATTAATGAAAAGTGAGTTATTTCACATGTATAACAAGTGTGGAAGTTATATGAATATAAAAAGGGAAATGATTTAGTTAAGTTGATGTTACTAATAACTTATAAATCATAATCACTACATACTCAGTTAGAGTAGGGTGGGTATAAAGGAACTTTGTTAATTATCTAGTCATGAGATGAATAACTAGGTAATTTATTTAAAGCGTTAGTAGTGTACATTAGAGGAAGGGTAAGGAAGTTCTCAAGAGAGTGCGATACTAACTAAAATATGAAGAGCATGCATATTTATTTATTACTGCAAGTTAATCATTTGTTAAATGTTTTTCAAATGTTTTTGGGTACTAACCCTTGCTATAAAAACTTTAAAAAACCCTTTTAGGTGTCCAGCCACAGGGACGCCAGCCTTGACTCAATTCCAGGGATCCGGTGCTGCAGCATATGTGGATGTTGTGGGGCTTTGATAGACGCCTCATTCTTCATTCTTAATGTAGAAATTCATGATTAGTTATTCGAGCATGTTGCTCACATTCCATTTTATTTGTAGTAGACTTGTTGGGAGTTCATTCTTGTCTTTACGGGATTTATTATTTGGACCGATGGTTTATTCGGTTAATTACTTTTACTTGTGGATGATTATTTCAGTTATCTGTGATTGTTATATTGTTTTATTATCCGCATGGGTTTTTGTTTAAATAATGAAAGATAAAAATTGGCACCAGTCTATTTTTCTCACTTAGGTGGTTAGTAATTTAATAAGACGACAGTGATGCTAAGAATGGACCAAATGAGAAACCTGTTCTAACTTGATTTAGGACTGATCACCCGGGATTAATTAGACGGGGTGTCACAGCTATCACGGGAGGTCGGCATTCGATCAGGGCCATCTAATCTTTGAGTGCCTACGGGGGGATTTAGATTAGTACCTCGACGACATAGGTGAGAGAATAACTTATTGGGGAGTTAATAAGTCTGCTGACCATGGGAGCGTAGTTATGTGCATGACCCATGGGATGTGATCTATGTTCGCCTCCATTATGTGTGATTGTTACTTATCAAAACGGTTCCTGAGAGATTCGGAATACGTGGTCCTTATGTACGTGATGTACCGGGATTTAATAGCAGAGTATGTGTGCACCGCAGCTTAGCCTAGGGGTGCCACTGTTGTATAATTATGATGAGATTAAATACTGATAATTGAAATGGACTGTTTATATAAGTGTAAGTGTGAATAATTCATATCTTTTCGTAGAGTTAAAAATGGGAACTTCTTAGTAATTATTATAACTAGTTCTGAGGAACACAAAGTAAAACTCTCGGTTTATATAAAGATGTCGGGAATTGAACCTTGAATAATATAGTAAGGTTAGGTTGTGGATTGGACTAGTTAGATAGCGGAATAACTAGAACGGGTACGGGTACGTTAGGAGTGCACAACTAGAAGAGAGGTGAGGAACTTATGTGAGTGCACTCACTATCATGTATTTTATATTCACTGTTTAATGATATTAAACACTTGCTATATTTTAAACTGTTTTCACAATCGGGCTCTGACCCGTTTGCTTTCAAATCCATTTTTATTGTAAAAACCTTTTAGGTGCCCAGCCACAAGGACACCAAGCTTAGGAGTTCCATTCCGGTTATGTGCTGTAGCTGCTGTGGAAGTTACAGGACCTCGATTAGAGACGCCTCCACTTTCTACCTTGATTCCATTTCAGACTTATTTATCTATAGGGCATGTCGCCCCTTTTCTCCTAGAGACAGTTTATTTATTCAGTTTCATTTCAGTTTTGGATGTAATTAATTAGTGATTCAGACTTTTTATTCAGTTTTATTCAGTATTTTGGATTATTTCAGAGGAGTGTTCCTTCAGATTCATTTATTCCTTTATTATTGTAATGTGACTGTAATGTGGTTGTGGTATCATTATTTCATAAGTTAATACTTGTTGCATGTTAATCTAATTTAATTAAAATTGACAACTCACTTTTTAAATATTAGGTGGCTAGTAATTATTAAAATGTTTTTTGACAGCGATGCTATGAACTGAACCAACTTGACATTTTGTATTAATTTGAATAAAGGAGTAGCTATCGGGTATTTAATTAGTCGCGGTGTCACAGGAGTTAGTTACCAACGCCGAAGAGAGGGACTGGATGACGATATATGATTTATGGGTGCGGTTTGACTGCAAATACTTCCCACCGGAAGTAGAGGCTGAGATGAGAAAGAAATTCGATGAGTTGGTTCAGGGTGATCGTTAAGTGGCCGATTATGAGGAGGAGTTCACCCATTTGGCTAATTTTGTACCAAACGAGGTAAGCGACGAGGAGCGAAAGAAGTCAAGGTTTATGGATGGCTTATCCTGGAGGATGAGGCATCATTTGATCGGTAATCTAGCGTTGGTGACGTACACTGATGTCATCAATGCCGTTTTAGTGCACTGTCAGGATCATCGCTTCCATACGAAGGGAAACAAGAGGGGAGGGGAGACGAGACAGCAGGGCAAGGCACTTAGTGGTGATACTAGCGGTGTTCAGTAGCAGTCTAGCAGGCAGCAAGGGAATCAGGCTAAGAAACTTAATCTTGGAGATTTCTGACCAGGAGGACAGGGGTTTAGGTCGGGCTTGCAGGGCCCAAATCAGCAACAACAAGTTCCTTAGGGACGACAAGGCCAAGGGAACAATGGAGGAGGCCAGTAGGGCCATCCTCTTCAGGGCCAATAGGGCCAACAACAGGGAGATTGTCTGAGGCGTTGTTTTGTTTGTGGCCAGACGGGACTTTTTAAGAGAGAGTTCCCACAGAGAGGTAGGGTCCAGCAGCAAGGTACCCAACAGGGGTATCAGGGTTAAATTCTACTAGAAGCACCAGCTCCACCAGCCCCACAGCAGTAGGGGTAGATGCACTACGGGCGTGTGTACAACATTCGGGATGTTCCTATCCCACCAGCACCTCAGGCGTCGCCAGAAATTGAGGGTATGTTTCCTATCCATGGGCTTGAGGGTAGGATACTTTTTTATACTGGACCATCGCATTCATTCATTAAAACTAAATTTTCTAGAGTCACCGGTTTGCTAGAGACTGCGGGTAGTCTCCAGATGTGTGTTGAGTCACCAGTGGGCAGTGGGTCATTGATACACTCGATTTGCAAGGGGGTCGATATTTTAATTGGGAGATCGATTTTAGCTTTGTACATATTAGTGTTAGATATGGAGGGGTATGATGTCATCCTAGGTAGGGACTGGTTGGCAGGTTATCAGGCGATCGTAGATTTATTTGAGAGAACCATCGTGTTCTCTATTCCGGGAGAGGAGATGTTCCTAGTGGCGATGCCTCTACCCAAGGGAGGATCGCGCATGCATTTGTATTATATAGAGGAGGAGACCTCACAAGAGGTGGTGGTTCTATTGGATTCAATTCCGATAGTGAGGGACTTCGAGGATGTGTTCGCGGAAATACCAGAGTTGCCATCCTATAGGGAAATTGAGTTTGTAATTGATTTAGCACCGGGTAGGAGACTGATTGCTCGAGCACCTTACCATATGGCCCCTTCAGAGATGAGTGAGATGAGAGAGAAGATTCAGCAGCTCCTAGGTCAGGGTTTCATTCGGCGGAGTACATCGATGTGGAGTGCACCGGTGTTGTTTGTGAAGAAACGGGATGGTTTACTTCGGTTGTGTGTAGACTATAGGTAAATGAATAAGGTGATGATACGGAATAAGTATCTGTTACCTAGGATCGATGATTTATTTGACCAGTTGATAGGGGTGTCATACTTCTCAAAGATTGATCTGAGGTCAGGGTATCATCAGCTATGCATTAGAGAGGAGAATGTTCCTAAGACCGCTTTCCTGTCCTGGTATGGATCCTACGAGTTCAGGGTGATGCCAGTCGGGCTCACTAATGCGCTGACGGTATTCATGGATCTTATGAATAGAGTTTTCAGAGATTATCTCGATAAGTTTGTTATTATGTTCATTGATAACATTATGATCTACTCACACACGGAGGAGGAGCATGCAGAACATCTGCGTATGGTTCTACAGACGCTGCGAGACCACCAGCTTTATGCCAAATTCAGGAAGTGTGGATTTTCGCTGCGGGAGGTACAATATCTGGTTCATGTGGTGTCGGACCAGGGTATTATTGTGGATCTGAATAAGGTATTGATGATGAGTGAGTGGGGGAATGCCACGACACTGACCGAGGTCCATAGTTTTCTCGGAATGGCAGGGTATTACAGGCAATTCATTAAGGGATTTTCTAAGATCGCGGGACCGTTGACGAATTTGACTCGCAAAGGGGTACCTTTTACTTGGAGTGATCATTGTAAGTTATCTTTCGATGAGATAAAGGACAAGTTGATATTTTCACCCGTACTTGCTTTGTCGAGAGGAGGATTGGAATATCGGGTCTACATCGATGCATCCTTACAGGGACTTGGGGGTGTGCTACAGCAGGAGGAGAGGGATATAGCCTATGCGTCCAGGAAGATAAAGCCCCATGAGATGAATTACCCCACTCATGACCTATAGTTAACAGCGGTCATTTTTTCCTTATGGATATGGAGGCACTATCTTTTGGGAGAGAATTTTACTCTATTCACAGATCACAAGTCAATCCAGTATCTTTTCACAGCGAATAATCTGAATATGAGGCATACGCGGTGGATAGAATTTATGAATGATTACCAGTTTGACATCCAGTATCATCCTGGTAAGGCTAACGTGGTGGCAGACGCGTTGAGCCGGAGACCTACAGGCGAGATTCAGAGGTCTGGAAAGCGAAGTGGAGAGAGCTTCGGGATGATGATGATGTCGCCAGGGTGTGCATGTCACCTTTAACCCACACTCCCGAGATAATTATACGGGTTGTGAGGGCACAGGAAGAGAACCATATCTGCCAGGATAGAGTACGTCAGCTATTAGCCGAGGGAGCAAAGGGTTATTCTGTCAGTTCAGATGGAGGTCTATGCCTTAATGGGATGTTTATTGTGTCGGAAGATGAGGATTTGAGCCATGCTGTTATAACAGATTCCCATGGCTAGTGGTTTACGGTACATCCTGTTGGGGATAAAATGTACCAGGATATGAGGAGGCAGTATTAGTGGGCAATAATGAAATGGAACATAGCAGAGTTTTTCGCGAAATGTACCACGTGTCATCTCATGAAATTTGATCATCAGAGACCTCCAGGGATGCTACAACCACTGTAAATTCCAGTGTGAAAGTGGGAGAGAATCTCCATGGACTTCATTACCGGGTTGCCTACATTGCAGAGGGGTCACGATTACATATGGGTAATTGTGGATCAATTAACTAAGGTAGCCCATTTCTTACCGGTTCGCACAAACTTTGAGACAATGCGTTACGCGCAGCTATTCATAGTGGAGATAGTTAAGCTGCATGGGGTGTCGGTTAATATTGTGTCTGGAAGCTATGGGCATAGAGTTACGGTTGAGTACCGCCTATCACCCATTAATGGATGGGCAAACTGAGAGATTAAATCATATGCTAGAAGACATGCTACGGATGTACATTTAAGACTTTGGGGGAGGATGGGAGCAATATCTTCCTTTGGTAGAGTTCGCATATAACAACTCTTACCAGTTTACGTTTGGAATGGCACCGTTCTAGGCATTGTACGAGAGACCTTATCGTTCGCCCGCCTGTTGGTTAGAGGTGGGGGACAATAAGTTATTAGGGTGGGAGATTATCTAGGATACGACTGCCAAGATAGAGCTAATTCAGGGACGGATTCAGATAGCTCAGGATAGGCCGAAGAGTTATGCTGATGCTTCACGGAGACATGTGGAGTTGGAGGTTGGAGATCAAGTATTGGTTTGGGTGTCCCCTATGAAAGGGGTGATGAGGTTCGGCAAGAAAGGTAAATTACCACTAAGGTACGTGGGACCCTTCCCTATTATTGATAGGGTGGGACCAGTAGCTTATAGACTAGGTTTTCCAGAGCATCTTCAGCAGATACATGACGTGTTCCATGTTGCATCGCTGAAGAAATATCGAAGGAGAGAGAGAGCCTTCTGGCATGTCCCACTCGAGGAAATTGACTTACAGCTAGACATCTCATATAAGGAGAGACTGGTAGCTAATCGGGACCGTAGTGAGCGCAAGCTACGATCCAAGGTTGTTCCACTAGTGAGAGTACAATGGGGTCATCACAGCATTGAGGAGTCTACCTTGGAGCGGGAGGAGGATATGAGGGGGCAGTATCCAGAGTTATTCACAGCAAGTATGACCTAATTTCGAGGATGAAATTCCTTTGTAGGGGGGAGTATGTAACACCCTATATTTTTATGTATTTTAAAAATTAAATTAATTTGGGTAAAAAATTAAATTACTTGTGTGTCGTAATTTAATGGAATTAATTATGAAAATCTGTATATAAATATTAATCGGGAGAATAATTGGTTAATATTTATGGGAATTAAATTACTAAGTGAATAGTAATAATTATATACGTCATAAGTGTATTAGTGACATGGGATTCACTTATCTCAGTCGGGAGTCAGTTATAGACTAAGTTAGGTGTGACATAAGAAATTTTGTAAATTAATTCTGATGCCAATTCTGAGTGCACGGTTGAGTCCGGATGGGCCCTAATAGTTGGAATAGAGTACTCGGGGGTAGTAAATGGGTCTCGGGGTATTTTTAGGCATAGTCAGGCCCACACGGGCGTATTTGGGTCACTCGGGATTGGCCCATTAGGCTAAAAATGGGATTCAGCTTTAATACTTAATTGGGAGAAAAGGGAAACGACAGAAAATAAAAACCTAAATCCTAAGTCTTAAGATAAACTACAGGGAGCAGTTAGAGGGCATTGGGGACCCTTTTGGAGACAAGACTAAGGACGAACTTGAGGAGTTCATCTTCAACCTTGCAAATAACACACTCGGATCAGACATATGAACTCATAAGGCAAAAGGTTAACTTAATGTAGCATTTATTTATCTTTTCAATTCATATTTGGGTGATGTGGAAATCAAAAATTCGTTTTGGGTATAAACGGGTACAAAATGGGGTTTTTGTAATTGGAAAACCAAAAGGAGAATTGGTGTAGGAATTTATAATGTTATATGATTATGAGTAGATATTTAACTTAGATGTGAAAAACCCACTATAAATTGAAGAACGAAATTGGGATAAATGGATGAAATTGGGACTGCACAAAGAAAAACCAGAAATTTCCCAATTTTTGAATAAGTAGAGATTTGTGGGAATTAATTCATGTTTGTGGTTTTAGGGGAGGTCCTAATCATATCCCCATGTATTTAAAATTTTGTCTGCTTTTGGGTTGAACCATAGAAGAGGATGGAATTGGGATAAATTCGTTAATGGATGAAACAGCGTTGGAGAAGACGAAGACCTGTTCGATCGATCGATCGAAAAAAAGGGTCGATCGACCGATGGTCCAGTATTTTTGGCGGGTCGCCAGTTTTCTTTATATAAGAGAAATTAATTAAAATTTTCAATTTCCATACATTATTTAGTGAGAAATAAATATGGAACACAAATTCCTAACAATTATAAGGGGAATGTAATTGGGATTGGAAGGGATTTATGTGTGACACACTAAGGTTAAATTTTGGGGAATTTTTTTCCAAAATAATTAAATACGGATCGAGTGGGCGAGTCCGGGTGTATTGGTTGAGCGATGCCAATGTATTAAATTAAATAAGAATGAAAGCTAATAAATTTGGAGCCGGGGATTTAGACTCGGGTATTATTTTATTCTCGGGCAATGAGAGCGAGTCTAAAAATATTGGTTGGGCGACACCAAAAGTAACTAAATTAATTAATGTACAAATTAATTAATAATCAGGGTTGGACCATAAACTCATGATATTTTGTATAGGCTTGTGTTACGGACTTAGTACATGGTAAAGCCGGGGCATTATATATATATAATGTGTGCGTAAATATTAGTGTTTAGATATCATTAATATAAATACTCTAGTGCTATCAGGGGAGGTTGCAAAAAGTGGGTGAATCCCCTAGCTTGAGGAGTAGGCCGAGTATATCCTGAGGTCATAGCATCCCTTATATGGGTGAGGGGCATCTCACTTTCAGGGAAGGAATATGACTGCCTCCATTATGTATGATTTTAACCATGTTAGTGAGAGATCCTGACTTAGGGTTGCTAGGTTATGTGAATACACCTAGTGGAATAACACTTTAGAGAATGTACATCCGGTGAGTTATTACTCAGGAGGATGGTTATTATTATTTATTTATTTTAACATATGTGTGAATGTTTTAATATGGTTATACGTATATAATGAGATAAATAATTATATATGGGAAATTTAATACAGGCTGAGAATTGTGTTAAGTGTATAACGGGTGTGAAAGTTATATGAATTCAAGAAAGGGAATGATTAATTAAGTTAATGCTAATAATAACTTGGAAATTAGAATTTTTGCATACTCGGTTAGAGTAGGGTGGTTGCAAGGGGTTTCATCGATTATCTAGTTATGGGATAAATTGCTAGGAGAATTATTTAAGGCGTTAGTTGTACACATTAGGTGAGGGATGAGGATGTCCTCAAGGGAGTGCATCACTAACTAAAATATTAAGAGCATTCATGCATATTTATTACTACAAGTTAATCATTTGCTAAATATTTTCAAAATGATTTGGGTTATAACCCTTGCTTTAAATATTTTTTTTAAAACCTTTTAGGTGTCCAGCCACAGGGACGCCAGACTTGACTTATTCTAGGGATTCGTTGTTGCAGCATATGTGGATGTTGTAGGATTTGGATAGGCGCCTCTATTCCTTTTATTCTTAGAGTATGGGTTTATCATCAGATACTCGAGCATGTGGCTCACATTTTTATTTAGTATTCATTTCGGATACTTTGCGATTGTTATTATCTGTCTTTACTTTTTTTGGATTTTAGCCGACGATTTATTCGGTCAGATTATTATTTAGATGTGAATGGTTGAATTCAGTAAATTGTGATTGTTTAAATTATTTTGTTTTCGCATGAGTATTTCATTGAATTAATGAAAGATAAAACTTGACACCAGTCTAATTTTTCACTTAGGTGGTTAGTAATTAAAAAGTCGGCAGTGATGCTAAGAATGAACCAACTGAGAAACCTGTTCTAATTTAATTTAGGACTGATCACCTGGGTTTAATTAGGCGGGGTATCACACATTCTAAATCCATACGCTATTCCCACACTCCACATGTGAACTATCCTAAGCTTACCTCGAGATTATACATTATAATTTCACCCTTTATTAATGTTTTAGATTTATATAAAATAACTATCTCTGGTGATTACACTAAACTCATCTTAGTGTTATCAATTTCGTATATAATATTCTCCTTTATATACATATATCATCCACATCTTATTCCAGATTTTATACTCCCAGATAACCCTGAATTTAACTCCCAATTATTTTCCTCATTAATCCATGCATATATTCTTCTCTTAAATATATTTATAGGATATACTATACCCATATAGTATATCTATAATTCATTCCTTACTTTAGTCCATGCATATACGTATATATATATATATATATATATATATATATATATATATATATATATATATATACACACACACACACACAATATGCTATACACATCAAGTATATCAATACTTACATATCACACACTATATAAGTAAAATAACCATCCCTCAGAGTTATAACTCAATGGATGTAGTCTCTAAATGCTATCATCTTCTAGGGGATTGCTCACATATCATCCTGGGTACCAGCGGTCGGACTCTCACATCGACTTGGTAAAAACCAAATCACAACTTTTGAGAAGCGGTCATAGTTCCTTACCTAGAGAAAGATCAATCATACCTAAGATGGCTTACCCCTACCTCACACACGGTTAATAACTAGACGTCTATGACCTAGGGACTATACTCTCCTGATCCTTAAGTTAGAAGATTCACCCATATCGCGCAACTTCCCATGATAACACTAGAGGGGTATGATCTACATAAACATATCAATCAGAATAGATACATACATACATATATATATATATATATATATATATATATATATATATATATATATATATATATATATATATCATTAATCTGGCTATCTATGCCTATCTCCCTTGGCATTAGCCTAAAATCCAAACATACCAATTTTTAATACTAATATAAGTATAAACACAACTTATATTCAATCCATAAGTATTCACTCACTTGTGATATCTCTTACATTTCTTATTCTTGAATAATAGCCTATCACATCTAGCTAGTATTCTTATTTTATCCTACTAGCACTTTCAGATTTAATCTCATATAATTGACATATAATTAAATCCTACACGCGTGATATATATCTATAAGTATTTCCGTCGAATTTAATTTACCGAGTGTCACTCAACCCAAACACTCTTTCAAATACTCTCCCGGATTTCTTACACGTATATCCTCAAGGTCACACATCCATCATGTAAACTCCTAGAGGTCCTTATACCCTATATTGGATCCCCTAATATTTATCCCTAAGAAATTATCTCCATTTTATCCTTAACATCCTAAGGAAAAATATTTCAATTTGTCAGGTCCGAATCGATTTGGCAAGGCCCGAATCGATTTGCTTGATCGAATCGATTCTCCCTTCACCAAATCGATTCAAAATGGTCGTACTTTTACTTATCCATAAGCCCGAATCAATTCTCCCTATTTGCAAATCGACTCACCCCGCGCAGATCCAAAAAATCTGCTATGATTATCATCTTCTCCAACCTCCATTTTTAAACCCACACTCTTTCAACCGAATTCTTATGGCTTACATCAACACCTAACATCAAAATACACATCTCCCAACATATTTATACTCAACAAAACAATTTAATCATGAGTTAAACCCTTATACCCAATTTACACACAAATCTCCAATTCTTCCCATTTTCTATAAATTTCTACACCATTTACATATTATGGATCTCAAACTTCATGCGGAGGTATAATACCTTAATATACTTAGGCTTGTTTCACAAAAACACCATTTTCATACATGAATCCATACCCAAATTCATAGTTTTATCAACTCTAATATGAAATATATAAACACATATAAGTTAAAGCAAGTTAAACACTTGCCTGGGTGGATAAAACACGAAGATCCTACGGAGTTTGGTCGGAGCTCTTCTTATTTCCTTCTTTTCTTATCTTCTTCTCTTCTCTTATTTCTTTATTTCTTTCTTTCTTTTCTCCCTCTCTCCCATGCTCTTATACGGGAGAAATAAGGGTTTTCCCTTATTAAACCCAAAATTGACTCGTTTACACAATTTCGAGTCCCTACAAGTCCAAAAAGTCCCCGAAACCCAATACTACCCCCGGGTACTCTATTATGACAATCTCAGCCCTTTCGAGACCAACTTCACACTCGAAATTTCCATCTGAGTTACGTATAAAAAATTCACGTCTTAAACCCAACACACCTCTACACGTATTTTCTCGAATAAAATAACATCACATGTCACTTTTATACACATGCGACCTGAAAAATATAATACATCATATTTTTTTTAATCCTCAAATTATTAAATTACCCTTATTTAGGTAATTTAAATATCCGTACGTGTACGGGGTATTACATACTTCCCCCTAGAAAAGGATTTCTTCCTCAAAATTCAGATACAGCCATTACTAGACTGAGGATCATTACCAAAACACATCCTCTTCGTACTCAAAATCAATCAAAAAGTGAGGATCTATTACTATTGCCCCTAGTTTTAACGCATGCTGATTCGATTCTCTTGATACTGATATACTCCATTAGTCATAGGGTCTCACCCCAAAAATGGCACATCACACCTTGTGCTTCACCAATGACATACAAATAAGACGAGTCTATACTTCAAAGTATATAACCATTTAACCACCCCAATTAGTCCTCCAAACATCGATTCATGATGACGTAATTCTTACGATAGTCACAAATCATCAAAACAGTTGTGGGTCCTCCACATAAATCATCAAATTCTAATTCTCATCCAATCCAAAATTCTAATTATCCACTCACCTCTAAGCAACCAAAGGGAGAAATGTTAGGGTTTTCCATACAAAATCTCATTAAGCTCCCTGTCCACAAAAATTAGGTTCGAGTGTTACATGCAACTATACCATCGGAGATTTTTCCTCCTAATTACTGTGCCATGATTTACTTCACCTACAAACTATATCAGTTATGAAAGTAAAACAACTGCGAATTTACATTCATATCGCTTTACTAGTCGCCAGTCACCTCTCGTCGACTCATCCGATCATAGGTGACACGACTCACCTAAAACAAATGTCATCTCCCACTGCTTCCTGAAATCCCCTATCAGAGGTGGGGTTCAAGGATCTCATTCGGATTCACAAGAATATTGGGGAGCACCTTGCACCGGTGCAATCTTTCTTTCAAAGAAGAACTGGGGCACACTATCTAATAGTGTAACTCACTCCCAAAATAAAAACAATTATTTACCTTTTTGGTCAATTAATTCCACAAGTTCGAAGGAAGTCATGACATTATCTTGATGTTGGTAACCCATCAATGAAACTTACTAGAATATCTGCCCATACTGTCACTTGAATCGTCGTCTTTATACAACATTACTTGTTGATCGTGTCAAATCAACCTATTTCTATCCATTTATGGTGCATTAGGAAATAATTTCACTATGTCCTGTTTAACACCGACTTCCACTTATAACATCTCACATTAAGTGGTATTTGATTCTCCCCATCTTCCCTCAGAGTACCAAAAGTCTCGGCCCGTGCACATCACCACAATATGCATTTCAAGGTCCTTCTTATCTTATGTTCATTAACAATTTATTTGCGCGTGAGCCACTCTCAACACCGACTGAGTAAGGCTCCATTCCTTTCACACAATAGTTGGATTTTCCTATTCTCAAGAGACATCCTTTTTTTAATGGATTTCCATAGCCTTCATTCCATCTAACGCATGCTACTCTCTTCGTACACACATACTTAGATCATCGTGTTCCTCAGATGGCGTTTAATCCATCATACCACTACAGCTTGTTTATAACTACCCCACATGTATATATTCCACACATTTATTTTCCCCTTCCTTCTAACTTGGACGAATATAAAACCAAACACACTAGGGTGCCCATACACCCTATCATTCATGCTTATTGGCAAACACGACAAACGTCTCACACGTAACACATCAATCTTGGCCCTTACATTCTAGGCGTGGCTATAGCACTTGGATATTTTCAATCACCCCATAAATCTTAATTTAATCCTTCTCGATGTTGTCCCACTATTAGCTCAAAGTGTTTTCTCCACACATTCATTGATTAATATTAAAAATTGATTCCTTAGCATCCATCAACGTCTCTCTACTCATGACTATTACCGAAGTTCATGCATATCTCATCCCGCAATATCATTCAAACAAGGACCTTTCCCCCCATATGCACTACCACTAGGCATTAGCGGGAATCAAATTCCATACACCTCAAATACACGACCGTGAATTCCTAAGTCCTGTCCCCAGACATATAATATCAATCTTAACTCCCACATCTCTAAAGGAGCGATATAACAATGCGCTCTTTCTATCACCAAGTCCTGAGCGCTAAACATAATAACGAGCTACATCTTTCCGCTCAATAATGAATCCAAAATACCTCGAATCATATCAATAAAGTCCTTACACAACGGCACAAATATTTCAAGACAACTATATTCTCCAAAGTCTCTATAATAAGATAACATAATTGTGATCTCGACCCTCTCATAGGGAGACAAGGCCAAACCAACACATCCTAAATGTAGGGTTATTCATCCAATAGAAGTTAACACTGAAAGCGTAGTCCATCGGCATAGATTCATAAGGACACTAAAACCCGATGCTCTGATACCAAGTGCGATAACCCTGCCTAATAAAATATCGGTTAATCAATCCTATATCAAATTAAAAAGGAATCTCATGTGGTTTCATTCTTAGCGCATCACTGTCAAAAACCATATTAATTATTAATAACCTATTAGGACTAGAGTCAAATTTTAAATTTTTTAATCTTTTCAATCACAACACGTAAATAAAATCCATTCAGGCAGGAATATAAACACTAAATGGAATGAATAAATAATAATAACTGATACTCTCGGTAAACATGATACAACCATATTGAATGTGTGTAATATAAAATCGCTAAAATAAAAGAAATCACATCAACTGGGCAACATGCCCGAATTTTCATAATAATACCTCCTATCTAGATCTCAAAGATGGAAGAGTCTATGCAAAATCATGCCTACATCCACAACTACGGCAGCAACGTCTGACTCGAAAGATGTGATCATCCAGGCGTCCCTATACCTGGACACCTAAAAGTATATATAACAAAAGAGAGAAAAGATATAGAAATGGGTCAGAGCCCGGGTTTTTAAAAATATACACTGTTAATAACTATATGTCTATGACTTGAGGACTATACTCTCCTGCTCCTCAAGCCATAAGATTCACCCATATCGCACAACTTCCAATGATAGCACTAGAGGGGTATGATCTACATAAACATATCAATCAGAATAGACACATTTATAAACATGTCATATATAGATATTGTCTCTATATCCATATATATACATATATATCATTAATCTGGCTATATATGACTATCTCCCTTGGCATTAGCCTAAAATCCAAACATACTAATTTGTAATACTAATATAAGTATACATACAACTTATATGCAATGCATACGTATTCACTCACTTATGATATCGTTCTTACATTTTTTATTCCTGAATAATAGCCTTTCACGTCTAGCTAGTATTCTTATTTTATCCTACTCTCTCTTTCGGATTTAATCTCGTGTAATCGACATATAATCAAATCCTACCCGCATGATAAATATCCATAAGTATTTTTGCCGAATTTAATTTACGAAGTGTCACTCAACCCAAACACACTTTCAAATCCTCTCCGGGATTTCTTACACGTATATCCTAAGGGTCACAAATCCCTCATCTAAACTCCTAGAGGTCCTTATACCCTATATGGGATCCCCTAATATTTATCCCCAAGAAATTATCTCCATTTTATCCTTAAAATCCTAAGGAAAAATATTTCAATTTGTGAGGTCCGAATCGATTCGGCAGGGTCCGAATCGATTAGCGTGACCGAAACGATTTGAAATGGTCCTACTTTTACTTTTGTATAAACCCGAATCGATTCCCTCTTTTTGCGAATCAATTCTCCCTGCGCAGATCCAAAATCTGGTACGGTTATCACCTTCTTCAACCTCCATTTTTAAACCCACACTCCTTTAACCTAATTCTTATGGCTTACCGCAGCACCCAACATCAAAATGCACATCTCCCAACATATTTATACCCAACAAAACAATTTAATCATGAGTTAAAGCCTTATACCCAATTTACATCCAAATCTGCAATTCTTCCCATTTTCTAATAATTTCTACACCATTTACATATTATGTATCTCAAACTTCATGTGGAGGTACAATACCTCAATACCTCAAATTTCTACACCATTTACATATTGCATATTTTTATCAACTCTAATATGAAATATATACACACATACTAGTTAAAGAAAGTTAAACACTTGCCTGGGTGGATAAAATCCGATGATCCTACGGGGTTTGGCCGGAGCTCCTCTTCTTCTCCCTTTTCTTCTTCTCTTCTTCTTTCCTTCTTTTCTTTTCTTATTTCTTTCTTTCTTTCTTTTCTCCCTCTCTCCTGTGCTCTTATAAGGGAGAAATAAGGGTTTTCCCCTATTAAACTTAAAATTGACTCGCTTATACAATTTTGAGTCCCTACAAGTCCAAAAAGTCCCCGGAACCCAACACTACCCTCGGGTACTCTATTCTGACTATTTTGGGCCTTCCGAGACCAACCGCACACTGAAAATTTCCATCTGAGTTACTTATAAAAAAAATCATGTGTTAAACCCAACAGACCTATACACGTGTTTTCCGAAATAAAATAACATCACCGACCACCTCTATACACCTGCGATATGAAAAATATAATCCTTCCTATTTATTTTAAATCATCAAATTATTAAATTAGCCTTACTTAGGTAATTTAAATATCCATAAGTGTATGGGGTATTATAGAGGTGTGTAAGTAAATGATTGAGTGATCAATTTATCCACCCATGTGTCACCATCTGTAATGGTGGGAGGGTCTAACAAGGCTTTAAGATCCAAGATATATGAATCAACATCAATATCAGACTCAAAGTGAGTTAAACATCTCTGTAGATGATCCATATCAATGGAGGTGGGAACCATATCTAATTCAAGCTCGATGCATTGCGGAGATATTATAGCCGGAGTAATCTAGGATAAAGTGGTTCCTCGAGAACACATAAAGTGGGCTCAATAGGTGTAGGCTTGTGCAGTTTTTAGACTTGGTGGGAAAGGAAAGGGGAACCTCAATGAGGGGTTAAATTGGACATGGTGGGATTTGATCAGTCTCACGATATTTGAAAAAATCAACACAAGTGTCAACTTGAGGCTCGGACCACGGGGTGGTCTCAACATCAAGATTTTTGGGGTGGTAGTGTTGGTCACACTTAAAGTTAGTGGCATAAGATAACTCATCATCACTCCATGTGGGGAAAAAAACGGGTTGACTTGGGGTGAAGTCCGACTCTCTCTCGCACTCAAATTCATTTAGGCATTGTTCAAGTCGTTGGAGGGCTTCATTTTGATATTGAGTGTCTTTCTCTTGCTCGAGTATAAACTTTTTCAAGAGGTTTTCAAGAGTGGAGGTGGGTGGTGGTGGTGAAGTGTTGGTGGGTGGTAGCGGTGGTTGAGGTGGACACAACTCACTAATGACATGACTAGAAGGAAAAGACTCGTATGAAGTGTGTGGAACAGGGTCAAGTGTATCATACACAAGAGAAGCATCTCCGTGAGAGACAAAAGGATATTAATCAGTCGGTGCACAGTGAGGGAACTGATCGCAGTGGTGTGCACTTGATAGCCAAGACGACTATTGGAACATGTGAGGATCCGCAACATAAGGTTGGGATTCGTATTGGATGAAAGGGTGATCGGGCCTCCACGAATAGCTGGGGTACTCACACGACTCGGGATTAGATACATCATGATAATAGACCGAGGTGGGTTCCAAAACAGTATCATATGGATACACATGTTCCATGGTCGATTTGGATGGATATGAAAAATATGGACACTCATGGCACAAGTGATCAATGTGAAAACAATATGTGCATGGCAAAGCGTGTGACGAATTGATCCTCGTCATCGAAGGCAATGGAATGTGAGATGCGTGTGTGGGCTAGGCATGAGTATCAACGGTGTGTGTTTGAGAGTTAAGGCCATTAAGTAAGGTGTGAAGGTTCGACTCGGGCTCAACCTCAAATATGCTTTGAGATATTGAAAAATGGCCAAAGTAGTCCCGTAAGGGACATTCGTCGGCCATGGGGAGAGAAATATTTTCTTTTTGAATTTTTTCAAAAGGAAAGAAAATATTTTTGGATCTTTTTTAGAAAATGAAGGAAAGAAAATATTTTTTGGAAGAAAGGAGTGGGAAAAATATTTGGAATCTTAAATTTTGAACGAACTCACTAAAATTCGACTACCGAAAAATTAAATTGGACACACACAACTCAAGGATAAATCCTAACTAGCATATAGCCGATATTTATCTTCAAAATTTAGTGAAAGGATATTCAAATTTTAATTAAGTCCATGGGTGATAAAAATCACATAAATTATCTGAGTGGTCACCTTTACAAAAATATTCTCCTAGCGGGCTGGATAGTGGATTGATTTTAAATTTAATGATAGCAAGGGTAGCACACAATTGGTAAGTGAGTGAGTCGGGTGATGAAATCCATTCTCGTGAATGGTCGGATGTAGGTCTTAATTGATTAATTCATCACATACATTCAAAAAATAAATGCGAGATTAAAAATCAAGTAAGACCGCGTAGTCACACACAAAAATTGACTCACTCACATGAGAGGCACGAGGGTTTGAGAAACGAAACTCCCACGATTTTTACGTCGTGGGGTGATGAACGATTTGAGTCGACCAGGAGGAGATCACGCCTATCTCAGTCAACCCCGTAATTTCGACCGACCCAAGGTAGAGAGGCTTCTAAATCCTCTACTTGGACGCCCTCTCTCAATCATGTACGGTTTCCCTTTTGCTTTTTTTATTAGTTATTACAAATAATTGGTGTCCAACGCACACGAATAAATGTTCACAGCCTCAATATCCTAATACAAACAATATATGTAAAAATAAAAAAAATAGAAATATAGAAATGAACAAATGTAAAAGTCTTCAAAACACCCCTCAACTCGAAAAGTCAGCAGCGGCACTTCGTGAAAAGTCAATCGCCAAAGTTTGATCAAAGTCCAATGCTTAAAAAGCCGGCAATGGCGCCATTTGATAAGAGAACTTTTTGTATGTCGCTGTTGAAAGCTCCTCTAATCAAAAATCTCTTTTGGTACCTACAAACACACTAAAAATGTATATTCGCAAGTTAGGGGTCAATCCGCTCTCCTTAATGTGGACAAGAGCAAAGTGAAAACAAGTATGATATTTAAAATAATTATGAAGGGATATTTATATTACTAATTATGAACTAAAATTAAAACTACACGAATAAATAAAGAAAATGATAAAGTGAGCTAAATATGAGGAGAAAATAATTATGAGATAATTCAAGGAATTAAACTTCACCACATAACCTATTTATTTTCATTAATTAGTTTGTCTATTTGAAATATCCCAAAACATATATAAATTCATAAATCAACTCTCGTTGTAAATGTAAAGTTACATATAGTCTTTTTAGAAAATTAATATTTAAATTTCACATACTCACCAAAATTAGATTTAAACATTTTCTAACAAATCACCAGCTAGGGAAAATTTACTAACAGAATTTTAAATCATAAAAAAAATAAGTTTTAGAGGTGAGAAATTCAAACTATAATATCATTCAAAAACTATCTATATCTAGTTTAATTAATGAATAAATATTATAATATGAATTTGCTATTTTCTCTCCAAAATAATTCACCCTCTCTCGAGGCATAAATATAAATTGTAAAATTTTAATATTAATATTCAAATGGGCATAATAAATAAACAAACTGAAAATAAAAATAATTAAGTTAAGGGTTTCATACCACCCCTTGAATGGGGTGTTTAGCCTCTCATTTTGGTATTGTTACATATAAAATGTAATAATGACACAATACGAGGCATACAAAATAAAATGGAATGAGAAAAAAATAATTGAACCAAGTCTCCTTGAACTCAATAATAATTTCCCAAACATCTACAATTAAGTGCACCCACAATTCTGAAATATTACAACACTAAAATAAAAATGCCAAAACTCCAAAATTTGTGTCTCACAATATATTCTGGCTCGCTCAAATCACTAAAAAAATTATAAAAGAAGATATAAAATTTTATACAATCTATAACTAAAAAAATGGGCTCCAAAAATGGAGCACTAAAAAATGCTTCTACCGTGTCCCCTTTTTTCCTCCCCTTTAGTCCTCTTTTTTAAAACTAGCATGAGTCTTACTTTTATCCAAGGCATGAAGTTAAGGTACAGTAATTAACGGGTCTTGGCAGGAAAATGGGATTTAGCAGGATTTAGTGCTATGTGTAGCTGGGTTTGGAGAAAGGGGTGTCCGAGGTAGCATCGGGTATTATTGTGGGATGTGAATTTGTCAAGGTCAGTTAATGGGTTGGTGATTGTTGACTCGGGGGCATCCGGGTTAGGGACTAGGAGGTTGGAGGGATTGGGTTCGGACTAGTGGAAATGGATTTCAAACCGAGTATGGTGGATTTTTAGTTTCGGCTTTGGTAGCAACTGATCGAGGGGAGCGTTGGAGGTTCGTGGACACCCAGTTCAGTAAAGGAGGTAGGTTGGGGTTTGAGAATGGTGGAAACGTTCCGGGTCTGAAGGTTTTTTTGGGTTCGAGTATAAGACAACGTTGGGGCCATTTTTGTTGGGGGTTAGAGGTTTAATGGAGGGTAGGAGAGGTGTTGGGTTAATGGGTTATGGTGGTGAGAGGAGAGAGAGAGTGGTAGGGAAGATGATGAATAGGATAAGGGTGTGGGTGTGGGCGACTATATGGTAAGGAGTGTGGTTGAGTGAGTTATGTGTGTGTGTGTTTAAGTTTGTACCCCTAAAAAATTAAAATTAAAATTAAAATTAAAATTTTCCAAACTAAAATAAATAAATAATAAAAATAAAATCCTAACTTAAAAAATTAAACTAAAAATAAAATAAAAATAAAAATAATAAAACCTATTAAACTAAAAGGACTCTAAATATAAAGAAAAGAAAAATTAAAATATAATAAAAATAAAAATTAAAGTCCTAAAAAAATATACAAACTAATAAAACTAAAAAAATATTTCCTAAAAAGTAATCCTAATAAAAAAATAAAAACTAAAAACTAATAAAAATCAAAGTAAAAATAAATAGAAAAATAAAAAATAATCCTAAAAAAGTCTAAATAAATATAAAATAAATAATAAAAATAAAAACGACTAAAAAAAATCTAAAAATTAATAAAAGTACAAACTCAACACTCACAGGGTTCGGTGTGGGTTTATGCCAGGTTACAAGGTAGGTTAGGGCTACGGATGAAGTGATTTAGCCACTTCCTTATTGCAAATTGCCTCGAAATATAGCTTTTGACACCGCAACTGTAATCAAGCTTGAACAATAGACAATTATGCACATAAGACCCAATTTTGTAGAGAATTAGTAATTAAAATACGTCTATTCGAGGTATAAAATATACACTTTTGGGTGCTTATCAAGGTGACTAGATCTGCACATGATAGAATAAGTCTGAGAAGAGGCCGCTATTCAGATGGCTGCTTATCCACACAGGACTGCATGGTTTTATAATGGCAGGGTCAAGCCGACCAACTTGAAGCAAGAAGATTAGGTACTCAAGAAAGTAATCCAGTAGAGCAACATGTTGGAGCCTAATTGGCATGGTCCATACCATTTCTCGGCTATTATCCGACCAAGAACTTATTGTCTTGAAAATCTGGACGGAGAGTAATTTTAGAATCCTTAGAAGCAGACCATCAGCACAAGTATTATCAGTAATTCTATTTCTAATGTAACCAGTTATTCAAGTAAATGTAATTCCAAGTTTTTCTCAATTATAATGTAACAACCCGAGGCTTTAGAGACGGTAATTTATTTATTTTAGGAGAAATAAATATTATTTAATTGAAGAATAATTAAATTGGCATTTGAGGTTAAAATTTGAAGTTGTTAGAAAGTGTGTCGAATGGTAATTCTGAGGGTGGTGTAGTTATTTTCGGAAGGGTCGAGAAAGTCAAAATGACTATACTTGGGGTCTATTTAGGTTCCGAAATAATTAAAGCTCGTTTGACTCGAATTAAAGTTACCAAGTTATTCAAAGTGTGTATTATCATTTAAAGACGTGTACATTGGGAGACAAGGCTTATTAAGCCTATGGGAGATCAATTCTCCATAGAGAGAAAGATAAATAGAATGAAAGAAAGAGAGAGAGAAGAAGAAAGAAGCAGAGAAAGAAGAAGAAAAAGAGAGAAAAGTTGGGATTTCCGGACAATACGCGATCTCGAGGACGAATCAGACCCTACGAACTTGAGGCAAGTGATTAAACTTGCTAAATAATTGTTGTGTACCTTTTATTGCATGATTTTTGGATTAAATTTATGGGTTTTAGGTTTAGTTTATCAAAACCTAACTTTTTGGGAAAACCTTAGATTTATAGTGTATAAATAGATTTGAGGTTAGAAATTAGTTTAAAGATGTTTTTGGATGAATATTGGTGATATATATGTGATTGGGTTGAAGAGAAATGAAGAAAAGATGATATAACCGATTTTTGGGGATTTTTGGTTTTGAAGAAAAATAATCCATTTCGTAGCTTGCTGCACTTACCGAACCCATTCGCCCCTTCCGAATCGATTCTGTCTGTTGCAGAACCTACAGGTCTTTAGGGACTAATCGATTCACCCCTTGAGAATCGATTCGGTATGTAGTAGACTCTCAGGTACCTTGGACCGAATCGATTCGGAGGGGGCAAATCGATTCGAAAATAGGGTAATTTTGGAGAAGTTTTTCTAGGAGGAATTTCATCCCATTTCGTTCGAGGTTATTGATTAGGAACCTCTATAGGACTAATATGAAGTGTGTTTTGGAGATTTTTAGGGAGTTTCCCTTATAAGAAATTATTGGAGTCATATTGACTTAAATTGAGGAATACCGATTAGAGATTTTGGTATGTTCTAACTGGGGAAGCCCACTATTGATGAAAATTCTATTTGGCGATGATTATTAAATTTATAGGAAAGAATGAGAATGAATTAGAGATATGGGATCTTGGAATCAAATTACCAAATGGGATAACTTTAAGGTTCATATAATTAATTGAACCCTATTATGGATTGATAATTTTAAATGCTAATTGATGTGCATACGGATATAGAAATATCCTTAATGATGGTTGATTTTGGAGATGTCTCACACAATGAGAAATGTTAATTGAGGTGCATTAGGATAAAGAATATCCTTAACTTAAATAGAATTGAGAGATAATTCATAAATAGAAGCGACATGTGAGCTTCAAGTGAGAAATAGTATAGCGTATACTAAATGGGGAAGATGTGTGAGAATTAACGATTAGTATCTCAAGAGAGAGAATATACTAAATAGTAATATTATTTCATCTACGCCTAAGAGCATACTATGAATATGTAAATGATGTGGTAGGTATACCTTATATGATGGTATATCTTTATATGATGTAATGATGTATGTATACCTTATGTGATGGTATATATATATATATATATATATATATATATATATAGTGAAGCATACCCCCTCCTTGCTATCAGGGGGAAGTTGCGTGCGATGAGGGTGAGCACCCTGGCTTGATGAGTAGTGTGTAGATATTCCTCAGGTCATAGTCGTCCATTGCGTTGTTATGAGATTTACATTATATTTTGGGGGTGAGAAGTTATGGGTATATGTCGTTATTACTTGTCGGTTAGGAGCTATGACCGCTTCTCGGGACGTGTGCGTGAGTTGATCACGAGGTGGGTGCCGTTGAACCCCACCATGTGGTTCCCAGTTTGCTACCTGGTATGGGAAACTCGAAGATGATAGCATTGTGAGCCCGCGTCCTCGAGTTATAGCTCGTTTGTATGGTTATATTATGGATGTGATTGGTTACTTGGTTATCGAGCGCATAATGGACCTCAACGACCAACATTGCCAAGCAGTAGTGTAACGGGGGGGGGGGGGGGGGTTCCTTATTTGGATTTTGCTTCGGCGAGACGTCCCACGCATGAAACGCAGTGTAATGTTGGGAGTGAGGAGAAGTTATTCCTAAATGCTCATACATATATAGTATATACATCTCGACGATCGACAGTGCCAGAAGTAGTGTAGCGGGGGGTTCCTTGTTTGGATTTCGCCTCGGCGAGACGTCCCACGCACGAACCGTGGTGCACTGTTGAGAATTGGGAATAATAAATTAATTAAAATGGAGTAATAAGAATTTGGGTTACATGCATCATGCATTGAGGGAATAATGAATCTCGAAAATCAATACTTCCAGGAGTAGTGTAACGAGGGGGTTTCTTGTTTGGATTTCGCCTCGACGAGACGTCCCACGCATGAAATGTAGTGCAATATTGAGAATTGGGAGAAGTTTAGTCCTTAACAGTTAGATGTTAATAACTCATCTATATAATTGTATATTGTTGTCATAACTAGAAAATGAGAAATTCTAGTAAAGAAGATGTTTATGTTTATTATATGTTGGATTGGAAATGGGTATGTAAACCCTATATGTTAAGTAAGTGAATAAATGAATGAGAGCCATAACATTAAAAGTCAAAGTATATGATATAAATAGAATCCAGTTAAGAATAGATTGGAAGATAAGTTAGAGGATTTTAAATTGAATATTCATATTGGGAATTGGTTAGATAACCTAGCCTAAATAGAATTGGGAATTCATTTGGAGATCACGTGAACACGTTTAGTTGTGCGCTTTAGTTCAGAGGTGAGTTGAATTATTATGGAGAGTGCGACTCCACTTTAATCATATAATAATGCATTTATAATTATTATGCATTTTAATGCACTTGCTATAAAATGTTTTCAACTCGAGCTCTGACCCATTTATATTTTCTCCTCCTATGTATATATATATTGTATTATTTTAGGTGTTCCTCTGCAAGGACGCCATTGAGGTCTATCATCCAGTGTATTCATGGAGCTGTGGCAGTAGCGGACTGTTGCGACACTTTTTTTTAGTCGACTACTATTTATTGAATATCTAGATTAGGATTCAATTTGTATGTTGAGTTTATACTGAAGTGTTGTAGATTAACACTTCTATATTTTCTCTCTCAGATTATTATATTGTCTATGACCCGATAGAATATTCGGGTATTTCATTTTAGAGATTTTGTTGTACATTATATTGTACTCTTTTATACATTATTGGAATTTGTATTGTATCACTCATTATAGTTAGATGTAGTATTGTTGGTAAATGGTTGTATGGTTTGTTTTCTTTGGTGCTAAATAAAAGTTTTAAATTTTTGGCAATCCACTTTTAATGGTTTCGGGTAGTTAGCCTTATATTATTGTGTATTGTCAGTTAATGTTGAGACTGTGCCATCTAAGATACCTAATTTAATGTAGTATAGGGTTAGCCACCCGTTATTATTTTGAGTGGGTTGTCACAGATGGTATCAGAGCTTCAGGATCTAGTGTCTTTAGGATCTGTGTGCAGTACTATGATCTTCCATAAGCATTCTTGATATAGAGCCTTATTATTAGGACAGTTGCATTCATACGTCCATATTTCTTCCGTGATTTGAAAACATTTGAAAGGCGTTCTGATACAATTGTTCTTGTTTCAGATGCCATCGAAGAGAGGTTATTCAGTCAGGGCAAATAAAAGGGATGTGGAACCCCAAACGCCTCAAAGGAACATGACTACTGATGAAGTCACCAATATTGTGGCACAAGCAGTAATTGCTGCCATTTTTTTGATGGCACAGCAATCTGTCGTTCAAGCAGCCCAAACCCATTTAGGACTGTCTTTATGGGAAAGAGTGAAGGAAGATTTTAGTAAGGGGCATCCTCCTGAGTTTACAGGGGGAGTTGATGCAATGGCTGCAAGTCAATGGAACAATAATATGCAGAGGCACCTTCGTATGGTTGAGTGTAGTGAGATGCTAGCCACTTTTAAGTTAACGGGTCTAGCTCTCCAATGGTGGGAGTCTGTCACCATATCAGACCAGAGATATACTTTGCCTATAAAAAAAATTTGGGAACTTTTTGATCGAAGGTATTTTCCTTCCCCAATTCAGAAGGAAATAAGGAGGAACTTGATGGATGTGTTTCAAGGTAATAGAACGGTGGCAGAATATGAAGAAGATTTTTCTAAATGGGAAAAATTAGTACCTGATGAGGTAAATACAGAAGAGAAGCGTATATCGAAGTTTACTCGAGGTTTAGATTGGAGAATTCAGCAGCATTTGTTAGAGAGTCCCACGTTAATGACTTTCGTCGAGGTAGTGAATGCGGCACTATTAAAGTGTCATGAATATCGTCTTCGTTCACAAGAGGGTAAGAACTTTAGAGATTCGAGTTCATCAAGTAGATTTGGCGATGAGAGTATCAGTAATGCGAGTGGGTATAAGTCGGACTATAAAGAGTCACAACGTTGTTTTGTTCCTTAAGGTGGGCCGAGAGGATTAGCGGGTAGATGCTTCTTTTGTAAATAAATAGGTCATAGAAGTAGAGATTGTCCTAAAAGAGGTAAAGGACCACATTTTGATGAAGTTTTGGAAGTGCAACCCCTACAGCAGATTCGAGGTCATTTTAGGCCGAGGGACTTTGTGTGAGAGCCCAATGATGAGAATGGGCAATTGAACTAGAGATGGATGAGGTAAGTTAATTTTCCTTTGTGAATAGGAATATTACTATATGAAGTTTTTTTGGATATCGTATGGGAGATATTTATGAGAGGGTAGTGTTATAACCCTATTATGTATGGAATGGCCCGAAAGGGAATTTTGAGCAAGTTAGGCTCTTATGTTATTATCTTTTGAGAGAATAGCTAAATTTGTAATGTGCTCAAAGAGAGCTATAAACCTTGTTATGAATGTAAGAATGGTTATTGTGTGATAAGTAGTAATGATAAAGCTACTCCTTTTATATAGTCATGTTAGACTTATAATTGTTGTATTTCAGATATGGATGAGCCTAATAATGGCAATATGTAAATATGATAGGAGATATCATTACTGAAAAGAGTTTAAAGATTGTGGATTGTTGGGACGCAGAAAAGTTTAGCTCATAATTATGTTAATTTTTGTGAGCTATATGTTGTTATATGTATGATGATTGATAAGACCTTGTGTTATGGACATAAGGCACTTTATATAAATATTGTAAGATATAAACCAAAATATTTTTATAAACTGTTTTCAAAATAAAACTTTTTATCGGCCTTTAGGACATATCAAAATGATTTTTCATCAAAATGTTTTCAAACTCTAGTCCGGATTTAACAAACTCTTAATCCTCGACGTCTCTACATAGTAGTGTATTGGGAGGGTTCCTTGTTTAGATTTCACATTTGCGAGACGTCCCCTGCACGAAAGTGGCGAATGTCAGGAATTGAGAGGAGTTATTTCTTTGGACCATTCAAAATTTTTACTCTATTAATATGTTAGTATAATTTATATATCTATGGAATTATGTAACTTTAGAGGCAAATGAAGCCTCACTATGATTGTTACGAGTAAAGCTCGAATAAAGGGTGTATGGGAGCCCTAGTCGTTAAAGTTTGGTTTCATATAACTTAAAATAAATTAAAATAAATTCTTTGTGGCATGTTAGAGGTTTGAGTATAGGATTAGTGAGGATGAGTGTAGTAGGAACTAGTTGAGCTTTGGAGTATTAGGCTTAGCTAAATTTTGAGGCCAATTTTTTGTAAGTGGGGAAGTTTGTAACAACCCGAGGCTTTAGAGACGATACTTTATTTATTTTAGGAGAAATAAATATTATTTTATTGAAGAATAATTAAATTGGCATTTGAGGTCAAAATTTGAAGTTGTTAGAAAGTGTGTCGAATGGTAATTTCGAGGGTGGTGTAGTTATTTTTGAAAGGGTCGAGAAAGTCAAAATGACTGTACTTGGGGTCTATTTAGGTTCCGAAATAATTAAAGCTCGTTTGACTCGAATTAAAGTTACCGAGTCATTCAAAGTGTGTATTATCATTTAATGATGTGTACATTGGGAGACAAGGATTATTAAGCCTACGGGAGATCAATTCTCCTTAGAGAGAAAGAGAAATAGAAAGAGAGAAGAAGAAAGAAGAAGAAAAGGAGAGAAAAGTTGGGGTTTCCGGCCAATACGCGATCTCGAGGACGAATCAGACCCTATGAACTTGAGGCAAGTGATTAAACTTGCTAAATAATTGTTGTGTACCATTTATTGCATGATTTGTGGATTAAATTTATGGGTTTTAGGTTTAGTTTATCAAAACCTAACTTTTTGGGAAAACCTTAGATTTATAGTGTATAAATAGATTTGAGGTTAGAAATTAGTTTAAAGATGTTTTTGGATGAATATTGGTGATATATATGTGATTGGGTTGAAGAGAAATGAAGAAAAGACGATATAATCATTTTTTGGGGATTTTGGGTTTTGAAGAAAAATAATCCATTTCGTAGCTTGCTGCACTTACCGAATTGATTCGCCCCTTCCGAATCGATTCGGTCAATTGCAGAACCTATAGGTCTTTAGGACCGAATCGATTCGCCCCTTGATAATCGATTCGGTATGTAGCAGACTCTCAGGTACCTTGGACCGAATCGATTCGGAGGGGCCGAATCGATTCACTCTCGCGGTCGAATCGATTCGAAAACAGGGTAATTTTGGAGAAGTTTTTCTAGAAGGAATTTCATCCCATTTAGTTCGAGGTTATTGATTGGGAACCTCTATAGGACTAATATGAAGTGTGTTTTGGAGATTGATAGGGAGTTTCCCTTATAAGATATTATTGGAGTCATATTGACTTAAATTGAGGAATACCGATTACAGATTTTGGTATGTTCTAAGTGGGGAAGCCCACTATTGATAAAAATTTTATTTGGAGATTATTATTAAATTTATAGGAAAGAATGAGAATGAACTTAGAGATATGGGATCTTGGAATCAAATTCCCAAATGGGATAACATTAAGGTTCACATAATTAATTGAACCCTATTATGGATTGAGAATTTTAAATGCTAATTGATGTCCATACGGATATAGAAATATCCTTAATGATGGTTGATTTGGGAGATGTCTCACACAATGAGAAATGTTAATTGAGGTGCATTAGGATAAAGAATTAACTTAAATAGAATTGAGAGACAATTCATAAATAGAAGCGACATGCGAGCTTTAAGCGAGAAATATTATAGTGTATACTAAGTGGGGAAGATGGGTGAGAATTAACTAATCGTATCTCAAGAGGGAGAATATATTAAATAGTAATATTATTTCATCTACGCCTAAGAGCATACTATGAATATGTAAATGATGTGGTAGGTATACCTTATATGATGGTATATATTTATATGATGTGATGATGTATGTATACCTTATGTGATGGTATATATATATATATATATATATATATATATATATATATAGTGAAGCATACCCCCTCCTTGCTATCAGTGGAAAGTTGCGTGCGATGAGGGTGAGCACCCTGGCTCGATGAGCAGTGTGTAGATATTCCTCAGGTCATAGTCATCCATTGTGTTGTTATGGGATTTACATTATATTTTGGGGGCGAGAAGTCGTGGGTATGTGTCGTTCTCACTTGCCGGTTAGGAGCTATGATCGTTTCCCAAGACGTGTGCGTGAGTTGATCAAGAGGTGGGTGCCGTTGAACCCGACCTCGTGGTTCCCAGTTTGCTACGTGGTATGGGAAACTGGAAGATGATAGCATTGTGAGCCTGCGTCCTCGAGTTATAGCTCGTTTGGATGGTTATATTATGGATGTGATTTGTTACTTGGGTATCGAGCGCATAATGGACCTCAACGACCAACATTGCCAATGAATAGTGTAACGGGGGGTTCCTTATTTGGATTTCTCTTCGGCAAGACGTCCCACGCATGAAACGCAGTGTAATGTTGGGAGTGAGGAGAAGTTAGTCCTAAATGCTCATACATATATAGTATATATATCTCGACGATCGACAGTGCCAGAATTAGTGTATCGGGGGGGTCCTTGTTTGGATTTCGCCTCGACGAGACGTCCCACGCACGAACCGCAGTGCACTGTTGAGAATTGGGAATAATAAATTAATTAAAATGGAGTAATAAGAATTTGGGTTACATGCATCATGCATTGAGGGCATAATGAATCTCAAAAATCAATACTGCCAGGAGTAGTGTAACGGGGGGATTCCTTGTTTGGATTTCGCCTCGGCGAGACGTCCCACGCACGAAACGTAGTGCAGTATTGAGAATTGGGAGAAGTTTAGTCCTTAGCACTTAGATGCTAATAACTCATCTATATTATTGTATATTGTCGTCATAACTAGAAAATGAGAAATTCTAGTAAAGAAGATTTTATGTTTATTGTATGTTGAATTGGAAATGGGTATGTAAACCCTATATGTTAAATAAGTGAACAAATGAATGAGAACCATAACATTAAAAGTCAAAGCATATGATTTAAATAGAATCCAGTTAAGCATAGATTGGAAGATAAGTTAGAGGATTTTAAATTGAATATTCATATTGGGATTTGGTTGGATAACCTAGCCTAAATAGAATTGGGAATTTATTTGGAGATCACGTGCACACGTTTAGTTGCGCGCTTTAGTTGAGAGGTGAGTTGGATTATTATGGAGAGTGCGACTCCACTTTAATCATGTAATAATACATTTATAACTATTATGCATTTTAATGCACTTGCTATAAAATGTTTTCAACTCGGGCTCTGATCCGTTTATATTTTCTCCTCCTATGTATATATATTGTATTATTTTAGGTGTTCCTCAGCAAGGACGCCATTGAGGTCTATCATCCAGTGTATTCGTGGAGCTGTGGCAGTAGCGGACTGTTACGGCACTTTGTTTTAGTCGACTCCTATCTATTGAATATCTAGATTAGGATTCAGTTTGTATGTCAAGTTTATACTCAAATGTTGTAGATTAACACTTCTATATTTTCTCTCTCAGATTATTGTATTGTCTGTGACCCAACAGCATATTCAGGTATTTTATTTTAGAGATGTTGTTATACATTGTATTGTACTCTTTTATACATTATTGGAGTTTATATTGTATCACTCATCATAGTTAGATGTAGTATTGTTGGTAAATGGTTGTATGCTTTGTTTTCTTCGGTGCTAAATAAAATTTTTAAATTTTTGGCAATCCACTTTTAATGGTTTCGGGTAGTTAGCCTTATATTATTGTGTATTGTCAGTTGATGTTGAGACTGTTCCATCTAAGATACCTAATTTAATATAGTATAGGGCTATCAACCCGTTATTATTTTGTGCGGGTTGTCATATATAATTCCTTTTTATGTTTTAGCTTTTGAAGTATGGTGCACTACACCCTAATCTTAACCATAAATTAATGTGCAGTTCTAATTCAAACTTTTCCACCTTAAGAAAAGTTATTTTGATCCAAACTTTTCTAACTTTAGAAAAGGGCATGGTTTAAACTTTTCCCACTTCAGAAAATTTGATTTTGGTCCAAACTTTTCCAAAAGGTAATGGTTCAAACATTTTCAAACTTTTCCAACTTTAGAAAAGTTGAACTTCATGTATGATTTATCCTCGGCTCAAGAACAAAAAGTGACGAACCGCTACAGCGGAAATATTCCTACATCTCAAATAAAATCCAATTTTAATTATTCTTAAATTCTAGTTAAACCCTAAAACATGCATCTAGATGATTTATCCAATAAAATAAACCATGCAGGATAAAAATAAACAATTTAAGGAAAAATCCTCCAAAGGGGCAAAACCTTTTATTTCACTATAATTTGTAAGAAAGCGGCTTAGACGGATTACAATGAAATAGGGTGACATACGAAATACCCTCAAGCGTCAGTTTCGATGTCTCGGCTGAAATCTCCCGTAGGAACTCCAGGTGGTCAGCAATGAAGAAGAGAAAATGGCTTCTCCACAAATTCGTCGGCAGGAACTTTCCCTTTCCAGGAGGGCAGCAATGAAGAAGAAAGATCGATTCTCCACAAGGTTGAACAAACACAAGGTTGGGTTATTGGGTTATAAAAGGATTCACAAAGGTTTGGAAAGGATGTTTGAATCAAAACATGAGTCTTGGAACTCAAAAATATGAAGACTAGATGTATTTGGACTCTCAAAAATGTCTCTCAAAGCCTTATCAAATAACTCCCCCGAAGTTGGCTTTTATAAGGAAACCAAAAAGAGTTTCATGATTTTAAAACACTTGCCAGCGTCAGGTACCCTGAATCGATTTGAGTGTACCGTGAGTCGATTCACCCCCGAACCGGTTTGGCCTTCAGTTCGAAAAAATTCGCTGGAACTTGGGGCTTAAACACTTAGCATTTTTCTAAGGGTTTTTCTTATATTTTTCTCCATTTTCAAAGGGCCATAACGTTTTCACCGTAGCTCGGATTGAGGTGCCGTTTCTTCTAGTGTCTTCGTTGTGGCGAGATCTTTAACTTTCTAGTTGACCAGACCCCCGGACAGTGGCTATAAAATTACCAAAATGCCCTTGAACTTTCATATCTTGCCTTCTTTCACTGTTTTGACTTCTCTTGCGTACCACTTGCATTAAGTCCCTAAAATCATGGAACATGAAGTCGTTAAGGCAAATGTGGGACACTTGATGGAGATTTTGAATGCTTGATTACCAGAATTTGGATTGAGGCTGTCATGTGAGATCGTGAGGTGACGTGCCAAATGTAGCAGCGTACGACATACATAAATGTAACATGTTGGATGTGAGAAAAATGTCCTTACAAATCTCCCCTATGTCTATGCCGGTACATACATAAAAATATCCGAATTATCAAAGAACAAATTGCCTATACAAATCTACCCTTCCATGAACCCAAAACTGGAAAGATACAAATGAATAAGTTTTCATCGTTTGTTCTTCAAATCTTCAAAACTCTCAAAGCTTTTCTCATCAGGGTGTGCAATTCAGTGATCATCAATGTAGTACCTACACACATGAGATAAATAAAAAACCAAGTGACATATTGAGTTTGAAATGAGATAAATATAGATACTAATTTATGATGAAAGCATAAGTCAAATCTCAAAACTCCACTGAAATTCAAACCCCCTCCATAAAATGATAATTCTTTCTCCCCTATGTACCCAAACAGACAAATGAGAAGAATAAATCAAATAAGAAAAGTCGAGGTGACACGGTATTCAAAAAAAAGCATCAATCAGATGGCAAATGTGCTCTTGCAAGGAGATGCTCAAAAAATCTTCACAAGCTATTTTTTGAATTTTTCAAATTTTTCGAACAAATTAAGATACCAAAAATCACACCATGGATTTATACTAAAACAACCAAGTCATGAAAACGGAATGTATGGGTGTGAACACATTCGACAGGTAAAGCAACTCAATTAAGAATATGTACACGATGAATACGTGTACTCCTAACGAATGAACATCAAAAGTATCATTAGGTGTAAAGATTGTTGAATTTAGATGACATCGTCTTATGCAAATCAACAAATCAAAGTCAAAGTGATTTCCACACCAATAATGTCCAAAACTATTTAGTGTCGTTTCGAGAACTTTTCAAAGGACCTGCAAACCCATTGATATATCCATCCAAAACTCCCTTATATATAATACTGCAATATTTTATATCTAAAGAGGTACTAAATTGTCAACTTAGAGAAAACCTATTGGCCCAAAATTTTGGCATATTTTATCTTTTTATTTCCTTAATTTTTATGCGGGCTCTTTTCAAACGGTGGCTTTTATGACGTGATTATTATTCAGTCATAGCCCTTTCCCGTGTTCGCTCATGATTTTTTGTCTTAAACAAAATCCTCACGGGCAATGGATCTTACATGCACTACTTTTATTACTCTCGTATTATTGCACTTGGTTCGTTTTAAGGACATGATTAAAGTGAAAACACCCAACCAACATGTGATAATACAAGCACAATAATCAAATAAATTCGTGCACGTGTGCAATAAAGGAAATCAAGAGTCAATCATGTAGGAAGTAACACATAATTACATCTTAATGACTCCAAATATTATAAAGCACAAGATGACGTGATATATTGTCTCAAAACACTATCAAATAGTCACATGGATAAATGGAATGAAATTGTGAATCGGTCAACCTAAGTGTTAGTCCATAAACGGTGTAAACAAAATAAAAAACCTTTTTGGATTTTCAAAAAAATTTATCAAACTAAAATCTTTTTGTATTTTTCAAAAAATTTCAAAAGCAAAAATTTATAAAAAAAGTACATGTCATCACACTAGAAAAAATATATCATGAAACCACAAATAATGTATGACAAACATGCAAACACAATCACCCAAAAGATTTCACATGGGGTGAATCACGTGCAAGCAAATGGGAATCATGGACAAATAAACCATAAGCATCTAAATCCGATTTTCTAACCCAAATTGATGTGTAACGGAGTGTGGGGGTTTGGGGAATCGAATTTATTCTTGCATTAACCTTACTAGGTCCATTTAAAAGCTTGTAACAAAAGCGCCTAAGATGACCTTGCCTACCGCAATGTGTGCAAGAGTAAATCGGGCGATGTGTGTTACCTAAAGGTGGCCCTCTACTCAAATTTCTCGGTTGCTCTCTCCGAATTTGCCTAGGTGGGTCTCTCCTAATGATCCTAGGAGGTTCTCTCACGATGTTCCTAGGGGGTCTTTCTTAACAAACTTAGGTTCTTATTTCTTAACAAACCTACGACGCTCTCTCACATGTGTGGGAATGGGTGCAACATATTTTTCAAGACCAATCCCACCCCTATCCTTTTTTATCTCGACGGTGCCTAAAATCTTATCAAGTTTTTTCATACCTAGATTCCAAATCAAATTTCACCTTACTTGAATCTTTCAATTTCACCTCAAGTTCATCTATCCTAGATTCAAGTACACGTCTAGAATCCTCAAACTCTAAAAGCTCATTTTTCATAGTTTCCATCAACCCTTTAAGACTCTCTCTCTCACCCTCGACGTACTCAAGCTTCTCTTTCAAAATTTTCTCATGTGCCCTAAGTTCTTCAACTAAAAAATCATTATTTTTTAAGGAACACTCTTTCACTTGAGCTTTCAATTTCAAATTATCTTTCTTCATTTTCAAAGATTCAGCATAAAGTTCATTGAAAGCAGTTTGCAAGTCACGCTCATCTACACTTTCATCCTCACTCCCATCACCCTCACTATCATCATTAATCACATGGGTGGGAAGCTCTCGCCTAGAATCATAAAAAACTTCTTCTTTTGAATCACAATCACTAAGGGTAGAAACACAAGAAACCAGTTTATTCAATTTCTTCTTTAAATTTATGGTACACTAATCTAACGTGTGACCAACACCCTCACAACAAGAACACCTCTAATATTCGTTTTCAACACAAGATTTAAAACAAGAGTTCGTGTGCATTTTCCAATTAAATTTTTCAAAAATTTGACATCGAAGATCATCAAAAACACCAAAAGCCATTTTTATGCAAAATTAAGATCAAAACAAAATAACTTAGTGCAACAGGCTCTGATACCAATTTGACGAATCTCTACAGCGGAAATATTACGACATCTCAAATAAAATCTAATTTTAATTATTCCCAAATTTTAGTTAAACCCTAAAACATGCATCTAGATGAGTTATCCAATAAAATAAAGCATGCAGGATAAAACAAACAATTTCAGGAAAAATTCCCCAAAGGGGCAAAACCTTTTATTTCACTATAATTTGTAAGAAAACGGCTTAGACGGATTACAATGAAATAGGATGACATACGAAATACCCTCAGACGTCGGTTTCGATGTCTCGGCTGAAATCTCCCGCAGGAACTCCAGGTGGTCAGCAATGAAGAAGAGAAAACGGCTTCTTCACAAATTCGCCGGCTGGAACTTTACCTTTCTAGGAGGGCAGTAATGAAGAAGAAAGACGAATTCTCCAAAAGGTTGAACAAACACAAGATTGTGTTCTTGGGTTACAAAAGGATTCACAAAGTTTTGGCAAGGATGTGTGAATCAAAACATGAGTCTTGGGACTCTAAAATATAAAGACTAGATGTATTTGGACTCTCAAAAACGTCTCTCAAAGTCTTATAAAATAACTCCCCTGAAGTTGGCTTTTATAAGGAAACCAAAAAGAGTTTCACGATTTTAAAACACTTGCCAATGTCAGGTACCCCGAACCAGTTCGGGTGTACCACGAACCGATTTGGCCTTATGTTCGCAAAAATTCGCTGGAACTTGGGGCTTAAACACTTAGCATTTTTCCAAGGGTTTTTCTTGGATTTTTCTCCATTTTCAAATGGCCATAACTTTTTCATCGTAGCTGGGATTGAGGTGACGCTTCTTCCAGTGTCTTCGTTGCGGAGAGCTCTTTAAATTTCTAGTTGACCAGACCTCCGGAAGGTGGATATAAAATTACCAAAATTCCCTTGAACTTTCATATCTTACCTTCTTTCAGTGTTTTGACTTCTATTGCGTACCACTTGCGTTAAGTCCCTAAAATCATGGAACGTGAAGTCGTTGAGGCAGATGTAGGACACTTAATGGAGATATTGAATGCTTAATTCCCAGAATTCGAATTGAGGCTGTCATGTGAGATCGTGAGGTGACGTGCCAAATGTAGCGGCGTATGACGTACACAAATGTAACATATTGGATATGAGAAAAATGTCCTTACAAAAAGTCAGTAAAACTTGTTCACTAGAGATTTTCCCCAACGGGGTTAAAACACAGGAATAATTATACATTCCTAATACACTTGGTTGCCACTGATAACTAATGCTATAACTGAGTACAATAAAGTAATTTACAGTTTTATCTAAGTGCATTAGTCGAACCTAAGTCCGTGTAAATGATTCAAACATGAATCAAATAATATATATTTAATATGGTTATTTAATCTATAAGTTCCGATTAATTAATTAGTATACAAGTTACCTAGTCGAAAAAAATATTAATGTCAACCACAAGATTAAATAAAGAAAATTCAATAAAAAAAATAACATCATTTCATTAATAAAAATACATTGCAATAGGAAAGGAAGTATAAAACTATAATATTGGGTGCTTTCCATCAGTCTTGCTCATCCCAAGAGGAGGGTCATCATGGATGCTCAGATGATTGATAGAATCAAAAGGCTTCCTCCTAGAATGCCTATTATTACTTAGTCGATCAAGAAGATATTGAGGAACAACATACTCTACTTCTCCTTCGTGGCCAAAATCCCCAACATACTTTCTAATCAAACTCTGAGGAATAGCATTTGGAGGAATCTAATTAAATCCAATCGAGAAAAGAGGATCAAGATAGTCCATTATCCTTAGAGTATGCCAGTGCCATAATTCGTCATCTTTGGGTACCTTTCACAAGGCGATTAGGTTCAACTAACCCCATTTATAACCTTTATTTGTGACCCTCTCCATATGCCCATCCAGATAAGTCATAGCTTCATCATATCCATCCATCCAAATAACTCTCAGTTCCTTGTATAAATGTAAGGTAAGTCGGTCTACATTATCTTGGAGATTTTTTATCATCTTATCTTTCTCCTTGTGCTGAGTAGCTTGGTCGGCCAAAGTCTTCTTAGTTCTCTCCTCATCAATAGTTAGCTGAATAACTATATTTTCCTAGGCGCTTGGTAAGTTTGGTTTTTTTCTTCTGTAACGCTTCCAGCTCTTCCAACAATCTGGCATTTTTAGTCTCTAGAAATAAATAAAAAAACTCATTTGGAACAGTAGTGGTTGATCTCTCCAGACTGTCCAGTTCATTCCTCAGGGTATAATTTTCTCTCTCCAATATTGTAAAAATTAATCGGGCACTATCTAGATCTTGCTTTAGAAACTATTCTTTCTTATTCATAGTAGAAGTTATGACTCATAATTTTTTGTCCAAAGCATTTACTTCACTCAAGGCCTTGTACTTAGCATCATAATCAGAGTGAAGCAAGGCCAGGGACAACTTGTGGTCATCTCGCATTCTTTCAATCATCTAGTAATAAGCAGCATTATTAGTTACAACCCTATCCAAAAGATATTAAAGATTGATATATGACTCCTTAACTTCGTCAGAGGCAACTGGACCGAGCAACCTTGCTAAGTCTTTCTCAGATATGGGAACGTGACCAGCTACCAGAAGATTTTTGCACCTCCTAAGTAGATCGAATTTAGTAGAAATAATAGTTTTTTTCCTAGCGTCAAACTAAAAAGTTATAAGTATGAGTTTATGGGGAATATCCATAGATGTAGATAATACAGAAAGGAACAAACGAGGAAGAAATTAAAGTCATTCAAAGGCATTAACAAATTGAGAAAAAAAGGTGTACTTTCATTGATTAATCTTGAAGTACAGAGGTGAATACATCAGCCAAAAAAAATAATTAGAAAATATATATGAGAAAAGGGAAAAAACTATCTAAGAAGGATCTAAAACTTCTCCTTATCCTTGACTTGGTCTTGTCCGACAGTAGGTGGGTTGACACTTGCTTCTGAAACCAATAAAGACTCAATGGGAATCATTAAAGACTATCATGACCCTTATTCATTGTCAAACTCCTCATTCAAGTTAGGAGAAGTGTATGGATCATGCCTTTGGAATAACTCAGAGTTTACCTCTGTGCCAAGTACCTTTAGAGTCTCCGACCAACCTTCCTTAAAGGAAATTTTCTTGGCATACTCAATTTAAGTAGAGGTGGCAAAAAGGGCCCTCTCCCAACCCTTGTCAAAGACAGCTTTGCCCTTAGATTTGAAGTAAGTAACTTCAGAAGTCAATCTCGCTACTTTATCTTCAGCGATTTGGGCCCGAGTTGTGGATTCTATAAGTTTATCTTTGGCAGACTTGGTTTTACTTTTAGCATCACCCAATTTATTCTCGACAGTTTGAGCCTTTTCATCAGTAATCTTTATTTTACCTTTTGTTGTGGTTTCCCTATCATTAACTCTTTTCAGTTCTTCCTCCCAAAACTTGTGCTTTGATTCCAGAGATTGATGAGAGTTAGTCAAAGATTATCCCAGACCCCTAAAGGCCTCTTTTTCTTTACCAAGAGAAGAACTTAGTTGATCATTCTTCTCCATTATTTGGTTAAATTCAATCAAAAACTACAAAAAAGAGCCAAAACCAGATGTCAGACAAAAGTTATTAACATGAATAAAAGTAGAAGATAAGCTAAGTGTCAGTGCCAAATTATAGCTAGCCCTCTCAGTCAGCCTAGACTTGGGCATAGGAGTTGATGCAGCTCTATCAGTAGTAAGCTTTTCAGACCTGATTAAAACCTTGGCCAATCCACGGTTAACCGCAACAAAAGATGACCCAATGTCACGGTCAACTTGGATTTTCTCACTAACTCTTGTTTGTCAACTAGAGTCTTCTTTGCAGCCAACGCTTAGTGTTCGACTTGAGTTTTTTGGGTTTATTTCTGAAGGTCAGTCAAACCTATGTTCAATCTATTAAATTGAGACTCAGTAGTTTGAGTCTCACCATCCCCAAAGACTGGAGGCCTCTTATCACTAGCGTGGTATTTCTTCTCAACTGTCTTCGTACCAGTGTCAACATTATTTTTTGGGGGAGGAGATAATGTCCCACTCATCAAATTGGGCATCTTCCTCTTAGTCATGTCGGTTGGAGGAGAAAGTGGGATATCAGGATAAGTCTCCACATAAATTTGATCTCTTTAATATTAATTTTCCCTTCATTAGGCACATCTTCTTACTTTCCTCTTCATAAAAAAAGAGCAGCAAAGTTAGTCGGCCAAATTTAGAAAGATATAACAAAAGAAGAACAAATAAGGAACATAATTACAATCTATGCCATGCCCTACTTGGGGGTTATCTGGCCCAGTATAATATTCTCCCTTTGGAAGAGGAGCATGCTACCGGTTCTTAACAACTACGCTATAATCCCAATAGTCCTTATTGGAATCTGGTAAGTTCACTACTAAAGCCCTATTGGCCTGCCTACTCTTTAAATAATATATGTTCTCCCCAATAGTACCCCATTTGTAATAAAACATCAACTCCTAGACCCTAATTTAAGTTCCATAAATTTCATTCAACCTATTGAAACCGTTTACAACCCTCCAAGTGTTTCGTGCCACCCTAGTAGGAACCACGTCAAAGTATTGACGAAATTGAAGAAAAAGAGAATTTGGTGGAAAAGTGATGCCACACTAAGCTACGAATAAGGTGGGGATCCTGAGAACGCCCTTTTGCGTGTACTTTAGGTAAAGACAACCTTTTTTTAACTTTCTCAATTTTATTATGTACTAAATATGAGAAACCAATTTATCTAAACGAATTTTATCTTTTTAACCCTAATCATGCATCTATTTGATTCAAAGCATTAAGTAAATAAAGCATTCAAGGAAAAACACAACTTTAGGAAAAAAAATCTTTCGGGTAAAAAACTTTATTTCACTGTCTAATGTAAATCAAAACTTACAATTACATAGATAAATCTGCAATGAATTTTTCGTAGAAAATCCACATAGACCGCAACCTAAAATCAACAAACATTCTCTTAAGAACTTTAAGAACCACAGCTCATCCTTCCGCAATGAATAACCTTGAGTATCCCTAATGACCGTAGTCGTCATCTAATAGATCCCATAAGAACTATCAATCCAGCAGTAGAGATCTCTTTCTCTACAAGAGAAGCTTTAATAAAGAAGTATTTTGGGTTCCAAAATGATTCACAAAAGTATATGGGATGTTTGTGTGAATAAAAAAAAACTAAATAAGCCCTAAAAAGTGAAGACTAAAATTCTGTAGATTTTCAGTTTTCATTTGCCAAAAGTCTTAATGAAAAAGTCTCACAAAATAGGTATTTATATCAAAATAAAACACTTTGAGGCAGTGCTGTCGTTCGAAAGATATTGCCCCATCGTTTGAACGACATTAGATATCGTTTGAACAACGCAAGAAACGGCATTATAAAAACCAAAACACTGTGGGTCGTTTAATGCAATAAAGGAACACCCATCTCGTGACCTATCAAACAACATGAGATGTCGTTAGAAGGATCATTTTAATGACAAGTCAATGTCGTTTGAACAACATGCCTATGTCGTTTGAAAGACTGAAGCGAAAAATAAATATTTTATAAACTCGCTTATAGGTCTTCCAAACATTATTTTGACTTAGAAAAATGCCTCATTTTGATTATAAAAACATCTTTGAAAAATATTCCAATACCATCGTAAAACGTTTTCAAAACATAAATGCATTATTTACCAAAATCAATCTCGTAGATGATCGTTGTTGAAGAAACTTGGCATTCGGATCCATCGTCTTTAACAAATGATCGTGAACTTCCTTCGACGATTGTAGAAGTATATGATATACATAATGTAAACTACGAATGAGAAAAATATGTCCTTACAAATCTCCCCCTACGTCTATGCTGGTACAAAATAAAATCACCCACATTATCAATCAAAATGTCCTATACAAATCTAATACCCTCCCATGAACCCAAAAATGGAAAGAAACTAAAAATGCAAGTCTTCTAAAAATCTTCAACTTTAAATTTCTTCAAGTCTCTTTGCTTTCCTTGCTCTACTTTTGTGTGATTTCCAAATGATGATCAAATTCCTAAACACAATAAACAAGATAAATACCGTCATGATGTATCGAGTTTGAAATGAAATAAACATAAATTAAACCAAGTAAATCTGAAATCTCCCATAAAATTCAAACTCTCACTCCCCCATAATTCATAATTCGCCCCCCCCCCCCCCTTTTTATTTGTCCGAAATAGACAAATAAAAGAATAAATAAAATAAATACGGAGTGTTACGATAAGCGCAGCAAATATATATTAATTACGCTCATGCAAAGATATACTCAAAAGGCTTCCACAATCTCTTTTTGATTTTTTAAATTTTTCAAAAAATAAATTATAAAAACAACATGCAATACCATATATAATATATGAAAAATATATCAACGAAAATTCGGCACAAATATATAGGTATAAATAACCACAAAACACGACACAAAACACATAAGCTTTACACACTAGCATAGTATCGATGTGTCCAAATGTGTAGAATGAAATGAATGGGTGTGAATTAGAAACCAAAGAATTATAACCCCAACACTCAAAAATATTCAAAAAGTTCTAATTGACCGCAAAACTTTATCAAACTGAGTGTTAGCCTCAAGTGATATATAAATGTCAACTTAATGAACAAAACAAGCACAATGCACACAAGCCTAGAATATTGATGATTCTACAAATCAATAGCGACATGACAAAATAATCTTAACTAGGATAAATTATCATTGAGAAAACCCATTGATATTTCCATCCAAACTTTCTCAAAATATTATTCTTTTGTTTTGAATGAACATATCAAACAATGTAAATTTGGCCTCTTTTTGGCATATTTTTTCTATTATTGCCTTAATTTTTTCTCTAGCTGTTTTCAAATGGTGGATTTCATGACGAATTTATTACACTCTCCCAGCCCTTTTTCCGTACACTCATCATTTTTTAAATACTGCACAAATTCTCACGGGCAATAATTCTTACATGTATAAATCCTCCATTGTCAAATAAATATGTAGGAGACAAGATTAATAGGAGAACATCTCACAAGATCGAATGTACATTATGAAGTCAAGATCCAATAAGCTCGTACATGTGTGTGTGGAGGCATGAACAAAGTCAAATTCATAAAGCAAATCAATTTCGAAATAACTCCATAACGTGGTTAAGGACAATTGAAGCATCTAAAGTCATAACCAAATGTCCTAGTCACATGGAAAATGCGTAAAGAATTAGATTTGAACACACCAATATGCCACACCAAATGTGTAAAACTAAAATACACAAAGAACAAAAAATATTTTTGAATTTTTCAACAATAAAATCTTTTTATATTTTTAAAAAATATACAAAACCAAAAATCTTTGGGTATAGTTTCAATATGACTCAATAAAAGAAAAATAATATAAAAAGTACACATGTCATAACACTAGCACAAATATATCATGAAGCACAACTAGCGTATGACAAACATCTAGCACGATCAACCAAAATATGTAACATGGGAAGTATCACGTGCAAGCACACGAGAGTCATAAAGGATAATTCTAAAAGACTTTAAATCCGGCTTCCTAACCGAAATAGATGTGTAATAACGCTGGGGGTTTATGGAACCGGAGTGACTCTTTTCTTAAACTTCCTAGGAGCATTCATAAGCTTGTAAAATAAACGCCTAAGGTGACCTTGCTTATCGTAATGTGTGAAAGTTTAGATATGACGGTGAACGTTGTCTAAAGGTGGTTATATCCTAATATTCCTAGGTGGCTCTCTCCTAATGTTCCCAGGTGGTTCTCTCGCATGCATGGTTTTGTCTTTGGTAACGGGTACAATATGATCATCGAAGCCAATACCACACCTATCATACTTGATTTGGACAGTTCCTAACATCTTATCTAGATTTTCTGACCTAGCCTCCAAATCAAACTTCACCTTACTCGAGTCTCTCAACTTCTCCTAAAGCTCTCCAATCCTACACTCAAGCAAATGCATAGACTCCTTAAATTCTAAAAGATCCTTTTTATAGCCTCCATTAAAACTCAAATACTATTTCTCTCACCCTCAACGTATTCTAGCTTCTCCCAAAGAGTCTTCTCACATGCCCTAAGAACCTCAATTAAAGCATCGGTATTGTTATTTTCTATGGCATGTTCTTTCAACTTAGCTTCTAACTTCAAGTTTACCTTATTTACCTTTAAATTTTTCACATACAATTCATTCAAGTCAGCTTGCAAGTCTCTCTTATCCACCTCTTCATCCTCACTCACATCACCCTCACTTTCTTAGGCTTCACTACCTATGTCTACGGAAGAATCATGCAAAAAATTATCTTCATGAGAGTATTTGTCGTCATCACTCACATAATTAGCCACAAAGGTGGTAAGGACTTGCTTATTGGCATAAAATTTTCTTCTTTCGGGTCACTATAACAAAGGGTGGAAAAATATTTTATCAGTTTATTAACATCATTCCTTAGAATAGTGGAACACTCATCTAACTTATGACCATACCCCTCACAGCAAAGACACCGCTCAAAGTCATCTCTTTTAATTAAAGTCTTAAGTGCAAACTTCATACGTGTTTTCTAATTACACCTGCCAGACAAATGTGTTCTAAAATCATCAAACCCTTCGAAAGGCATACCTAAAGACATGGGATCACTCACACGGAAAAAAACTTTTTGAAAAATTAGGATCACTCGATAACTTGGAACAACCTGCTCTGATACCAATTTAAGAAGGCACTTTTGTGTGTGCACAACAACCTTTTTCAAAATTTCTCAATTTTATTATGTACTAAATATGAGAACCAATTTATTTAAATCAATTTATCTTTTTAACCCTAATCATGCACCTATGTGATTCAAAGCATTAAGTAAATAAAGCATGCAGGTAAAAATATAATTTCAGGAAAAAAAACTTTCGAGTAAAAACCTTTATTTCACTATCTAATGTATATTGCAACTTATAATTACATATAGAAATCTGCAATAAATTTTCTACAATAAATTCACATAGATCGCAACATAAAATCAACAAAGATTCCCGTAAGAACCTCAAGAACCGCAGCTCATCTTTCACCAGTGAATAATACCCTCAAGTATCCCCAATGATCGCAGTTGTTAGCAAATAGCTCCCGCAAGAACTATCAATCCAGCAGTATAGATCTCCTTCTCTACAAGAAAATCTTTAACAAAGAAGTGCTTTGGGTTCCAAAACAATTCAAAAAAGTATATGGGATGTTTGTGTGAATCAAAAAACATAAATAAGCTCAAAAAGGTGAATACTAAAATTCTACAGATTTGCAGTTTTTATTTAGCAAAAGTCTTCACAAAATAGGTATTTATATCAAAATAAAACACTTTGAGGTGAAGTTGTCGTTCGAACGATATTGCCCTGTTGTTTGAACGACATTAAATGTCATTTGAACAACTCAAAAAATGACGTTGTAAATTCTAAAACAGTGTGGGTTCGTTTGACGCAACAAATGAACGACCTATCTCGCTACCTATCAAACGACATGAGATGTCGTTAGAAGGTTCGTTGGAACGACATGCGTATGTCGTTTAAACGACTGAAGCAAAAAATAAATATTTTATAACGCTCGCCTACAAGTCTTTCAAAAATTATTTTGACGTAGAAAAATGCTTCATTTTGAAAAAAAAATAGTTTCAAAAAATAGCCCAATACAATCATTAATTATTTTCGAAACTTAAATGCACTCCTTACCAAAATCAATCTCGTAGATGATCGTTTTTTAAGAAACTTGATATTCAGATTCGTCATCTTGAACAAACGATCGTGAACTTCCTTCGACGGTTGTAGCGATATATGACATACATAATGTAAACCGTGGGCGATGGAGAATCTTTCCTTACAGATCCAATGACCCTCAGGAAGAAAATACACATTTATGGGACTCTAGGTTATCTCTAAATCTACCCAGGTTGGAATTTTTCTCTTTTCTATAAACTCATATAATGAACCTTCGTCTACAGTGTGAACTATGGTGGAAATAGAAAAAAGGATGATAAAATAGAGAAAGATGGAAATAAGGCTTACAGGGGATCTAAGGTGACTGCAAGAACTAAAAAAACAATGGCAACAAACGATCGTACAAATAACACTTGAAGACGAAGGAAAAATCTTAAATGTAGAAGGTTTGAGGTAAAAATAAAGGAGGAAAATTTTCTATATATATAGGTTGCCTCAATAAATGGGAATGAAATGATTAACTGAATGAACTACTGAACTACAGTCGGCTGCACACTTCTCAAAGCTTCAAAGGATCATCGTATCTTTTGGCGATTCAAAAAAGTTTGAATTATTTATAAAAATGCCATTATCAACAGTACCAATGAAAAAAAATTCTAAGTGTCGAAAGTCGGCTACTAACCACGGACTAAAGAAGTATGCTGAGAAATTTCGAAGCAAAATGCTCCATACTTTCGATCAATCATCAAGCATTGAGCATTGGAGGCTTTTGTTGTATGTAAAAATTACTCTCATACGTGAACCAATGATAAATGTACATTTGTCCTCCTGTGTGGCCGACCAGCCTCCTTGATCGACATCAAAGATACTTTGTCGGCTGGAAGGCCGACCAACTTCAGAACAAAAACCATCAGGAAGATCAAAAATTACTCGAATGGGATACCAATAGAACTGAATTCCTTGAGTTTAATTTATTATACACAAATGTAAATGTCAAACAATATAAAGGCATTCCATCTCTAGGTTTTACATCATTATAAATACGAAATACTCCCTTAGTTAAAGGGACAACTCGAATCACTCATGTGCGCCCTTTACTGAGCTATTGTAATCCTACGAAATAATACCAACAGTGGACGTAGGCGATTTTACCGCTGAAACACTATAAAAATCTCTTTTCTTGTATGTGTGTGATTTGATTAACCTATTATATTTTATCTATAATTATAGAGAAGGATTAAGTCTATTTTTAAACATCAACAGTAATAAAGAGCAACCCCTAAACCCCGTGGACGTAGGCTCATTGGCGAATCATGTACATCTTGTGTTATGTATGTAATTTTATTACTTTTTTATGTTTATTCTTATTTGACTTGTGCATATTGAATACCATGACCTGAAGTAAATTACCACCTAGAGTAGTATTGAGACATTATTGGGCTAGAAGTTTACAAAGTGGTAAAGGGATCTTTTGGAAAAAAAAATCATTTTAAATGAATTGAACCAAACTAATATTATACTAATCCTTAAAATTCCACCCCCTTTAATATATTAGAAAAATTTTCACTCATAATCCTTTGCAACTGTATCTATAAAGTAACATTTAAACCTCTAGCCAATCATTTGAACCCTCATATACATACCCTTATTTCACCCAGTCAGGTTGCTTTTTTTCCAAGAAGGGTAATTGATAATAATATCATTATTGTGCATATAAATTCCCATAATTTTTTGTTGCACTATCATTGTGTGGGTGACATTTAGTGACAAATTTTTCATCGCAAGACATATGAAGTTAAGTAATTTTAACTTTTTGTGACAAGATTTGTTGCCTTTTAGTGAGAAAATATTTTATAAACATATTTTTTTTGTGATGAAATCATTATTTCATTGTAATAGATCTATAAAGAGGTAACTAATACCGATAAATTGGAAAAAAAATCCATTACTAAAATGTTTTAAAATTATATTTTTGGTGATTAATTTTTTTCGTTGCTAAAATCCAAATTTATTCTAGTGAAATCACAAGTCATTTCTACCTCTTTAAAATTAATAGGCGTCATGTAGTGTCCATTCACTTTATTGAACTCACGTAGATTATGTGATATTTTGGACTTCACATCATCATAATAATAAAATTCTCGAAATACTTTACTGCTTTTGTACCATGGATGTAGATCAACATTCTTTTAGTTATTTTTTTTATATTCCTCCTCACGAGATTTGGGTATTATGAAGAAGATCAATTGATACCATTTATAATCTCTTACTACTATAAAATGCAAAACAAGGCATTAAGACTCCTCTTCAACCAGCCTATCCACGTAGGCAAAGCATTTAAGACTCTCAAATCCAATACTATCCACGTCTCTCTCTCTCTCCTTTACAACGTTTATTTATATAATCTAATACAGTGCTTGAGAAGATTGTTTGGTCAGAGATCATTTACACCTTACGACACAAGACTCGAGGTAATTAAGTCATGAATAGAACACAAGGCTCGAGAATCACTTATCCTCAAATCACTAACCAAACCCCTCTCTCTATTTGAGGTTCTCACTATTCCTCCCATTCTCTCCCTCAGACTCCTTCACCCTCCGAGTTGTTCGCCTCTCCACCTCCATACAACGATTTTCATATGTGGGTTTGAAAAATGAGGTAGAACAAAATATGAGTACCCTTTCACACGTTCAGCCTTATAGCTGTTTGCGCCCTTTTATTTCCAAGACCCTTCATCTCCAAAGGTAAATCATTTATCATTTCAATCACACAATTTTTTTTCACGCATCACTTTCTTTAATTCCCCAAGCCTCTATCTCCTTAAACCTCCATGATATAACTCCCCCTTCTCTCTCACTCCCTTTCCTGCATTACCCAACGCATTTCTCTCATCTAGATGATCCATCTCTCTCAAGCCCATGAAACAACGACCAAAAACCACCACACACCTAAAACCCATTTCAAAGCAGTGTAGCAGAAGACGGAGAGGAGAGCGGAGAGGCCAGAGGCGGGGTAAGAGAGGATGATGGAGGGGCCGACGTGGTTGTGAACTTTCTGAAAAAACCCAGAAGGCATGTTTTGGGTTTTTGATGTATAGGTGTAGTGGTGATAAATAGGGAACTGAAATTGATCCTTGAATTGCACCGCCTTCGTCTTTATTGTGATAAGAAACCGAACAAGTTTTCTTTTAATATGATGTTCATATTGAAGAATGGGGACCTTTTTGTTGGGTTTTTTCGATGAGGACAGTCGAATATAGCGGTGGTGATTGGAGGGTTGATGATGGGTTTGTGGTTCGATATCAAATATGGATATTTTGAACGAGGTGTTGGGTTTTAGTTTGATGAGTGATGACAGATGTGATTGATTTTTTAGTTTTTCTAGCATAGGTGGTGGTTGGTTTCGGTGGTGATAATGGTGCGTGGTGGTTCTGTTGTTTGTACGAACAAAAAGCATGCCACATTAAAAGGTATTTGTTTTTCGTTATCAAGCTACATTAAAAGCAATCTGTTTCTACTCACATACCCTTGTGATTTATGCATTGGGTTTCGTGTTTATTTATTTATTGTTAAAAGCTATTTGTTTTTGGTGATTTCTTCAAATGTTTATTTTTTATGTTGTATTGTATGATGATCCAGATGTCTTTAAAGATGGGTGTAGGTATAGAATACACTGACTTTAAAGATGGGTGTAGGTATAGAATACACTGCTTGAGATTTATTATTATTATTTATTGTATTTAGTCATTTACTTTTGGTAGAATCATGAATTTATTAAAGATGTAATTATATTTATGGGGCATATATCAAATAGTCCCTCGAATATTTTTTAATACACGTTTAGACCAAGCATTTTTATTTGTTCCAAAAATTCGACTTTTTGGTATTTGATCCTTTATTTTTTTTGGTTATGGAATTTTTTTAACTTTGGTCCCTTAGATGATAGTGTATTTAGACAACCCCTTAAAGTTCATAAATTAGACTTACCCCATTAGATAATAAACAAAGATAAAATGAAGGGTGTAGCTATTCCCACTCCAATCCATTACCAAGGCACTCCAAAATTTTGTCAAATGACAAAATAACCCTTATTACATTTGCTAAAAGGAAAATGCATGCAATATTACATCAGTTGTATCCAAACAAAATAAGAGTTCATCAATCCAACATTTGTCAAAAAAATGCAAAGAACATGAAGATAATACTTCCTCTCTGCATAGGATGAACTCAGTTTTTGCAAAGATCAAAATAACATCATTTCTATCCCAAAAAAATTACAATTTCCACTTAGATAGCTGCCAAAAAAATCTGCACAAGAAACGTTACTTCCTCTTGCACGAAATACAGCATTTCCTCTTTCAGCTTGCACAAATGAACCTCTGAAAAGTAAAAAAAAATTATATCAATTGTTTGAAAAAAATAACATTTAACAATCCAATATTTGCCAAAAAAAATCTGCACAAAAATATTACTTCTCCACAAAAATCTGCACAAACATCTGCACAAAATCAGCCCTATTCACACTCTTTCCAATTACAAAATCTGCACAAAAATAAACTATATGAATTTCAAAATCTGCACACAAAAAAATCTGCACAAAAACTATATAAATTCTCCACAAAAATCAGCACAAAATATTACTTTTCCACAAAAATCTGACAAAAAATCTGCACAAAATCAACCATGTTCACAGCCTTTCCAATTCCAAAATCTGCACAAAAAAATACTATAAAAATTTCAAAATCTGCACAAAAAAAAATCTGCATAAAAACTATATAAATTCCCAAAATCTCTACAAAAAATATGCACAAAAACTAACCTGGCTATCATTTAAGTTAATGTTCTCAACCGTATTCACACAAGTGCGACTGTTATGTCCAATACTTTGACAAACACTACATTTTCTCGACTTTTCAACAATCTCAAACGTAGAGGGATCACGGCTTGTGGAGCTAATTCCCTTTCTTTTTCTTGAACCTAATGGGCGTCCTTTATGAGGTTGAATCCTTGGTTCGGTAATGGAAGGATATGGAGAATCAATTAGTTGAGCAATTTGTTTTCGGCTATCTTCCCGTCGAGTGAGCGGCATTTGTAAATACTTATTATGGAAATCATGAAGAAGACCTTCAATTTTATCTTCATGGCCCATTGATACATGCTCAAAACTATTTGGTGATCTTAAATCAATTCTCCATTGTGGATGTATATCATCAAGCCGTAAAATTCTGTGATTGTGATTTCTCATCATGTGTGCGCATGGCAAACCCATTGTCTTTGTGAAATGCCCTGTGCATATACCCACGAATGAATTAGATTTTGATAACTCCAATTGTTTGAAAATCTGTCGAAGTGCAAACCCAGAAACATTAGTAACAAGTTCCTTAAAAAGAGGCTCGCGGAATTTATGTGGAACACGAATCTTTTCACTAGCAAGCTGCGTTTTAATTTCCTTGTACTGATTTTCGATTGCAAGACAAATTTTTTCTTTCACTTCACGCAAATTTCCGGTTGAAACGTGGAGATATTTCTTGATCATTGCATGTGCACCTTCAACCCTTGAAGTTACACGGTTCCCAAAGTGTGCGTAGTTCCCTGTCCATGCATGTATGAATCTCTCTTTGAAAGGAAGCCATGTATTTCTTATGTAATTAAGGACATATTCCTTCTCTTCATATTGAACTTCAAGAATATGCCAAGCTTCTTCAAAACTCGATTCATTCGCGGATTCTACGAAATTAGTCCAACTCAATAGAAATGCATCCCAATCTTCATTTTTATCGAATGCTTGCTTACATTTGGCAAGAATATTTTTCTCAATATGCCACAAACATAAAAGATGTTCGGTTCTTGGAAAAACAACTTGAATAGCATTCAACAAAGCTAACTCTCTATCTGTCACAATTGCCAAAGGATGTTGGTCAACACCCAAAATTTTTTGGAACCTTTCTAATGCCCACACATAGTCTTCTTCTTCCTCTTTTTGCATAAAGGCAAAACAAGAGCAAAATGATGTGTTGAAACTAGTAACTCCAACTATATGAAATAATGGCATCCTATATTTATTTGTCTTATATGTACAATCCATCACAAAAACATTGCAATAGCTTTTGCTTAACGCAATTGAATTAGGATGTGCAAAAAACATATGAGTCAAATGACCATCTACGTCCCTCTTCATATCAAAAATAAAATCACCTTGGGAAAGTTCTTCAAATAGTGCTTGAAGAGCGGTACGATCCGAGAGAGTTTCTTTAATGATCTTTGCCCTTGCATTATAAACCGTCCTTGATACAGCTTGGATATTTGGATTATTTCGTCGAAGAGCGGAAAGTATTTGGCGTGATGGTATACCGGCCAAAGTCATCTCTTTGGTACGCACAATTTCTTCCTCCGAAAAACGACGACAAGATGGATGTGCGGACATATCAACAGAAGGCTCGTGATTGTGGGATTCATTTTTTATTTCCACTTGCCACATTCCATCTTTTTTTCTTTTTCCCCAAATCTCAAATGGACAATTTATAAGACGAGATGCAGTTGCTCTTTTTCGTTTATCCATTGGAACACTAGTACCATGATATTTTCCACCTCTATCACAACCAATAATAACATAACAGTCTTTTTTGGATTTTTTAATTGTAGTAGCATATCCTTGATTTAAGGCCACATTACGAACACTACCAAGCAGCTCTTCTCTGTTTGAAAATTTATCGCTCACCAAATAGAGTTGTTTTTTAGACTCAACAATCTCGACATGATCAATTTTACCCTTTATTTCCATTGTTTTATCACCTGTTATATTTCCATGTGTTGAAAATGAACATTAGGTATATCAACATAAAATAAAATTGAAAATCAACATTAGTCATAGAAATATTTGGTTGAACTAAAAAAATTATATCAAATAACAAAATTCACACTAATATTTACAAGGAACTAATCAATAGATATAAATAATTTTTTCATCCCTAAATATAGTTAATCAAGATTATTGGAACATAATTTTTTCAGCCCTAATATTTTTTCAGCCCTAAATATAATTTTTTTCAGCCCTAAATATAATTTTTTCAGCACTAATATAATTTTGTTTCAGCCCTAATATAATTTTTTTTCCGTCCTAAATATAATTTTTTTATAATTTTTTCAGCCCTAATATTTTTTTAGCCCTAAATATAATTTTTTTCAGCCCTAAATATAATTTTTTCAGCCCTAATATAATTTTTTTTCAGCCCTAATATAATTTTTTTTCAGTCCTAAATATATTTTTTTATAATTTTTCCAGCCCTAATTTTGTTTCAGCCCTAAATATAGTTAATCAAGATTATTGGAACATAATATATACAATGAACTAATCAATAGATATAAATAATTTTTTTACCAATTATATTTTATAAATATGTAAAAAAGATAGAAGAATAAATTACCTGAGCTATTGGAGTTCAAGTGTGATGAGTTGAATATCTCTGAGATTTCTTCAATACCCTTTGTGCTTGTGAAATTAATTATTTCATCCAACTCGATTAAATCTTTGTGACTAAGAGTGGTTATTTCTCCCGGTTCAAACCCTTCTTCATCTGATATCACCATCTCTAAAGTGGAAATGCTTTAGAAATGAAAATGATTTGGATAGAAAAAAATGGAAGTGTTTGGGCGGAAGAAAATGGAAGTGTTTGGGCGGAAGTGTTTGGGATAGAAGAAAATGAGTTGAAAGTTTGATAAATAGTTTTAAGGGTTAAGGGCTTTGAGGGCTTTTTTGTCATTCCAAAATATTTTGGAGTGTCTTGGTACTTGGTAGGAGCGGCTATAGCTTTACCCTAAAATGAATTAGCATTTAGATTTTGTCTTTGTTTTCTATTTCCTTCTCGGTTTCTCTTTATAATGAAGTAATTCTAACCTTGATAGGGAAACAATTACAATAATAAAGCTTTGTCCATTTCTTATATTAAAAAGCACTTGTGATATTGGAATCGAAAATGATGGAAACTCCTTTAACGATTTTGAAGGTAAGTCATTATCCCATTTTATTTTTATTTTTAGTTATTAATGAATAAGCATTGACCATATTGTTGTTGAGTATTTGATAATGGGTTTTCATGCAAAGTATTTTGATCAGGTGATGGAGCCATGAATTCATGCATTGGTTATTAATTTTTATTTCGTTTTTATTTGTCGATTAGATTTGTGATTACAAAGGTGATTAAAGATTGTGTCCGTGCATCGCGCGAATTTACACATAATCTATATTATACTTTTTAATACGATAGTACAAGAGATTTTAATTGTCATTAATACTTCTCAAATTGAAAATGTAGTTATTGAAAATGCCGAACTACATTTGAAATCGAACCGTTCGATCTCTAAAAAATTACCAAACTGTCCATATTCTCTACTCCCTTCAAAATTCCATTGGGCTCCCCTGTAGACACCATCATCAATTGTACTCGTTTCCAGTTCTCTACTCATCAGATCCCCTTACCAATTATCTCTATATAAACAACATGTTAAAATAAGAAATGGCAGCCAACAAAGGTAGACCTATAGCTATTGATATACCCAAAAGCCAAAAAAATTATTAGCAGAAGAAGGCAAAGGCTTTGTAGATTTCCTCTTCAACCAAAAATCTGCATAACAATATATAGGCATGAAAGAGTTATCAATAGTTACAAATTGTGGCTTGACATTCCGTAAAAAAAACATTGACCCAAGGTAATAACATGAAAAGACAATTGCTACCTTACTTTTGTTATGGTACTCGAGGTTAAATAAAAGAAAAAAACATCTGTATATATCATGTGTGGCCCGAGACAATTAAAAGAGATAAATCTCGAAGAAAATCATGGGGCCTATAGGTTTGTCTTACATCAGCACTGGTAACACTAATTAGGCCCGGTTATGGTGGATTGTAGTGTAGACGTGTATGGTTTTTTGATGGTGGTTATATGGCAGGTGAGTTGATGTTTTGAAGGTCATTTTTTGGCTGGTTTTGTCTTTGGGTTCTTTGGAAGACGATGGAGATATGAGTTGCGGATGGTTTTGGTAAAGAATGATTTGGTTTGATTTCTTCAAACAATGGGTTTCTTGGGTTTTCAAGTGTTGTTTTTTGATTGGTCAAGCTTGGAGGTGGGCACTTGGCTATAGCATGCGTACATATGGTCTTTTTGTTTGTAGATGTTTCTAGATTTATTTTGGATTGTAGTATTGGGCTGGGTTGTATGTTTTTTTGTGTTTTGGGGGGGGGGGGGGGAGGGGGGGGGGGGTTAGATGACTTAGTTTTGGGCTCCTTAGTCTGTTTGTATGGTTAGGTTGATCTATTTACCCAGTTAGTGTGGTCTGGGTGTTATTGTGTATGTATGTTTTGTGTTGTAGTTTAGGCTTTATCTGTAATTTATTGGGCGTTTGCCTTTGATTAATATACTACGTCTTACCCAAAAAAAAATCATGAAGATTTGTATTTACTCTTTTTTAGTTTAGTAAGTTATTTATCTTTGTACTTTTTTTTCCTCTTTTCAGATAGCAACTCCTCTTTTGTTTTGGTAGTGAATTCTCCTCCTTTCTTGCATACCTGTTACAATCGAAACACACATGTCCAATTCAAAGTGAAAACCCACTTCCACACATGTGGGTATATATGGCAGGGCCATACTCTATTTTTGACATAGTTTGTGTGTGTGTATATATATATACATAAACCTCCATATATATGTGTGTGTATATATATATATATATAGTAAAGTAGAAAACTTACATATGTCATAAGATCAAAAGATGATATCATCTATGCAAGTTTTTCCTGAACTACCTCTTTTACTCTCAATTCTTTGATTTTCCCCTCTTTTTATTCTTACTAAATTTACACTTGAATTCAAAATTGGGGGTACTTTAGTCAAAATCACTCCATGAATTTGTTCACACCCTCTCATTTCTCACACAAACTTCTCATTCTCTACTCTCTCGTTCTCTCTCCCAAGTCACGATAAAGCTCCTTCCTGTTCACTCCTTCACCTCTTCACCCTACCACAACCATTATCTCCCAGCTTCCGACCTCATCTCATCGCTATTCTCCGGTGTTGTATCCTTCTATTAGGTTTTTTCATTATTTGTTTCTTTTTTTCGATTCTTTCATTCATTTAGGTTTCAAATGCTTCAATTCTATTAGGGATTTTTTTCCTCCCTATTTTATGTTTCAAATGCGATTTTGTTCTCTTACTTCCAAATTTGATTTGTTTCCTTTGTTTAGTTTTGCAAATCTAAAGAGAAGGTTTCAAATGGATGTTATACACCACTACACTAATCACGTATACTATTTGGGATTCATATTTTGAATCTAGATTTTATGCTATGTTTAGTCTCTTATTTCATTGTTGTTTTATTTCATTGTTGTTTGTTCATTTTATGCAGAAAAAACTATGGGGTAATCTGGTGCTAGGTGTTATATCCTTAGTGTCGTGCTCACGAATTTAAAGATGGAATAGTGATGCAGTCTTTTTAAGTGATGTTTAAGAGAAGTCAAATTCAAGTTAGTCTTTGTTTCTACCCAAGTGAGGCTGAGAAACTCTGTTTCTCCAAAATCACCCACCACAAATTAGTTTATTTGTGTGTGTTTTTGCACTTCTAATTATTTTCTCTATACTGGATGTCATGCTAAAATAATTCGTAGGTTTATTATTTTTTAAAACATAATTTAGAATGTTGCCTACCTAAAAAAAAGGTGTTATATCCTTCTATTAGGGCTTTTTAATCATTTGTTACTTTTTTCGATTCTTTGTGTCATTTAAGTTTCAAATGATTCTTTTCGATTCTATTAGGGCCTTTTTCCTCCCTATTTTAGGTTTTAAATGCGATTATATTTTTTTACTCCTGATTTTGATTTGTTTTATTTGTTTGGTTTTGCATATCTAAATTAAAGATTCAAATGAATGGTATACACTGCTACAATAATCAGGTGTGCAATTTGGTGTAATATCCAAATTAATTTAACCATTTATATTTGTGCATTTCCTAAATCTTTGGAATGAATGAAATCAACTGTTCGTTTAGTTTGTTGGAAAAATTATTTCATTTTTCATATCAGTTACTATTATATAAGTTCCTTTACTATGATTTTGTCACTGTTTAATTTTTTCGACATGAATAATTCTGTTCTTAACAGATTCGTGACTTTAAAATTTGGTTTGTATATATTCAATCTTTGTTTTATTTGCTCTAAATGATATTAAGGCCTTTTTCTTGTTGTTTATGTGTGTTTGTGAGAAAAGCAAAAATGATTGTTTTGACATGTCAGTGGTGGTTGGTTGGTAAAGGCAACTTTCAGTTTGGTTTAACTCTAAATAATATCAAGGCCTATTTTTATTTTCATTTTGGTAAAAGACTATTCACATCTAAGTTTGGTTTAGTTCTCACATTTTGTATTATTTATGTTGAAAAAGGAGCTGCCAAAAGCATTTTCAAAGAAGGAACATGCAAACAAAGCATTGTGAAATTAATAGAGGGAGTTAACAAATGTGAAGATCTTTGTGAAATTACTAGAGAGAGGGTTGTGGCAGGGCTAAAGGAGTCTTCAAAACATGGTAAAATTGCTATTTATTATTATCATCATCATCTTATCTTATTATTCATTTTAGCTTTTCAACCATTTCCTGACAATATGTGCGGTATTTGTCAAATGTTAGTAAGGTAATGCTTTTTCAACTTTTACATTTGAACTATTAGTGACTAACTTAGTGCTTCACTTTGGTGATGATTTGTTTTATTGATTTTCTTTATGTACCAAAATAATCTCTTTTATTCTCTACATGGACCCACTGAAGAAGTCCCATTCATATGGACGAAGCTTTGAGACAACATATTTATGTTATGAAATATCTCTTTCAAGGTGGAGTACCTTTGTTATATTTTTTATTCTACTATTTATATCTCCTACTTTAGTTTGTAGATTTGTCATTTGCGAATAATGTTTGTAGTTCTTTTTCAATTTAGGTATTTGATTAATTGTTTCTACAGGACAAAAAAGGTTTTCTCAATATATGAGCTTTATATTACTTTAGATTCAAAACAATGTTATGTGCATTGTGGAATATCCACTGCTAGACAAAGTGGTCAAGTGGATATTTTATTTGTTTTCCCATTAGTGTTGATATAAAGATCATGATGTTGAAATAAATTAATGATTGCAAATGTGTATATATCTGGGGCATGTAATCTTATGGTGTAGGAGGATCTGGATGAGTTCATTTGAATGCTACTGGGTAAGATGTTTTCAGTATAATCATCTTTGTAAAATATTTATGTTTTATACATGAGTTCATTTTAATTTATGTAAAATATTTATGTTTTACAAAGAGAAGAACTTGGCATTTTCTCAATTTGGATAGAAAACTATTCTATATAGTTCAAATTTCTCTGTAATTGTATTATTAATTTATTTCATATTCTTGGTTTGTGCATCAATTTTAATGTTTGTTCCCTGTGCTTCCTAAACACTTCAGCTCTTATAATTCCTTTTCCAAATTATATGTCGTTGTAGAATACTCCTATGCACTAACACTGGTAGGTTTTTACGTACTTATTTACTGACTCAATCAGCATCCTCATGCTCCAGTTATTCTTGGACAACTTCGCATGCCCAGTCTCGACAAAAACATGCTATTACATTGTCAAATGTTCCTTCGTCATTTCATTACCTAGACCTCGCCTGCTCTCGGACTCAAGAAATTCATCATAATGCTTTTCAATTGGAATGTCGGTTTTCCCCAAAACCATCTCTATATGGTCAATAGTAGATTGAAAAATGATCATTCTTTGTTGTAACACCCCGCCCGCCCGGGGAGAGCGAACGGAGCGCTACTATCGATAAAACTAATCAAATCCACAAATAACAAGGTAGAGAGCATCTAAATCCCACAACAACAAAAGAGAACTACAAATCTCAATCTCTTCAAATTAAATACCAAGTCTATCGAATTACATACAACTAACTCGAAAATTAAATACAAATCTACAATGCTCTATACATCAAAATAATATAATCTTCTCAACTTGTATTAGAAATTCTTCCTAAATAATCCACGCTATAAATCATCCCAATCAAATCCAAAGCTCCCGAAATCCGCCCAAACCTGCCATTAAAAGAAAATATGGGAAAGTACATAATATGACAGGAAGATGCTCAACAAATATTAGCGGTGAATAAAAACGCAAAAATACGAATATGAATATTCAAATCAAATGCTAATCTCATAAGCAATTATATCAATAAGTTTCTCAACAACACATTAACCAGGTCACCAGGCCACACCACCGTACCGCGCCTATGCATTTTCTAGCATATCCGGAAAAAAGAATATTGGTTGGTGCCCAACCTCAGTGCCATATTAAAATCTCATGACAACATGCTCAACACAATAATAATACCACATGAATCATATTTATATTCCAACAAATATTTTTCAGAATTCTAATGAATTTATCAATTCAAATATGAGTCAATAATCACATGAAAATGAGGGAATAACACTCGCGAGATTAAGGAGCATATTGTGTAAAACCCCATACCTTAAACCATCAAAAGAATACCAACAAGAATTTTTCCAGAACTCACAGATTAAGCCATCAAAATCTGCTCCAAGAATCATAAAAAACTCCTCCAAGAATCAACACCAAAACAGTCCCCAAGAAGACCTCAAAACTTAAGGTTGAATGCATAAATTAAAGGGCTAGTTTGTGTATAAAAAGAGAGGAATTAAAAACATGTTTGCTGCCAAAAAGTTGTACCAAAAAGGGTCACCCACGACCTCAATTTATATGGCAGAACCAAAAGAGTTGTTACCAAAACAAACTTCTCAAAAATACTTGTTGGGCACGTTTTTTGAAGGCATCGATCGATGCCCAGGCGTCGATCGATCGATCACCCCAGAAAACTGACAGTTCCCCTTAAAAATGCCTATAAGGCAAAATATTAAAAATTCCACTAAAAATCCATTTTAAATCCGATTTCAATTTCGCTTGAAGTTCAAATCTTCTAAAATCATAACCAATATATTTAACTAATAAAAATTTTAAAATTTTAAAATTTATTTTTCTTGAATATTTTGAAAATACCCCAAAAATTATTCGGATTGTTACACTTCCCCACTAACAATGTAATTTCGCCCTCAAAATTCGCCGAATGCCTAACTCTCAAAAATTAGGCCAACAACCTCCAAAAATAATCTCATCACCAAAAAATAAATTCCTCACATCTAATGCAGATGCCTAACGCGAAACGATTCTCTAAAAATTTCTACCTCCAAAATACGCGCCACAAAAACGCAACAGACCTAAAACCGAATACCCGAGGGTGGTCGTAAACCTAAGTTCTGATACCATCTGTCACACCCCGTAAAATCCGACAGACGGGGTGACAATCCATCGTCGTCGAACTATGCTAAGCGTGATCTAAATAAATACCATTCTTAACATGAGATAAATATGAGACATAAATAAATCAGTCCATAAGATAAATAATTGAATCAATCTCAAATGATCATAAACAACTAAGCGATAAAGGATCCATCACACGCTAACTCCAAATAAATCCAATCTCCAAAAATAATTAAATAAATCTGAATAATCCCAAAAGAAGTCCTCCAAACGACTTTGGAACCGAATGGCGCAATAAAACTCAAATAAAGTCTCATAATTGAATATGACTGAAAAGAAAAGTCTAACTAAACTATGCCATAAAATGAATAACTCCAGCTCACCTTCAAATGATAACTCCGATAAACTTAAGCAACTTCTCCAATTCTAATCCTGAAAAAGATTTGTCAATGCATGGGTCAGAGTCAAAGCCCCGAGCAAGAATACACACTATTTCCCTCAAATAGGATCCTTGAAAGAAGAGAGTAGCATTATACGTAATAAATATCACAATAGAATATTTTAAATTAAATGGGATAATTAAACGCGATAAATATAAATTTCTAACTACCCGTAGGAATACCCATTTAAAAGGCACACCAATATGATTTTAAAATTTCTAAGTCCCACGATGTTAATTTAATTAAATTAACCAACTTTTATTATAGTTCTCACTTTTTATTAAAGTGTCACACTTTCCCTTGTCAATCGCCCTATGACCCGTTTAAACTGTCGGCCCCGACACATGACAAAGTTCCACACACGACAAGACATAAATCGCCCTCTGACCCGTTTAAACTGTCGGCCCCGACGGATTATGTCGCCACAAATTTTAATACCATTTTTATCTTAATTCTCAATTTCTAAATTTATAATCACCCTGCCCTTTTAATCGATGTGAGATCCTCAAAATATCCCTTAGTCCCATAACTAAGGGTCCCCAAGTTATTATTACGTCCTTATGTGGCACCCCGTATTTTTATTAATTAATTACTTGGAATATTCAAGAAAAATAAATTTTTGAATTTAATAATTTTTATTGACTAAATATGTTTGTTATGATTTTATAAGAATAAAACTTCAAGCGGAATTGAAATCGGAGTTAAAACGAATTTTATATGAATTTTTAAATATTTGTCCCTTATATTTTTTTAAGCAAAACTGTCAGTTTTTCTGGGCCATAGATCGATCGACGCCTGGGCATCGATCAATCGATGCCTTCAGAAAACGTGCGTAGCATGTTGTTTTTAATTAGATTTTGTGTAGGATTAGGACTCCTAATCACTATATAACCTTGTTAATCCGTAGGAGGACTTCTCATAATCACTTTTTCTCCAGTTTTTCACCAAAGAACACTTCCAAATATTTTTCCTCTCACCCATAATCATCAACCTTCTTCATAATCAAGTTTTTGTCACAAGTTTTGGGAGGCTTAATTTGGGCTTAATTAAGATTGATTCAAGAACACTTCTTTGCTAATTTTTCGAGAGGAATCCAGATTTCTAATAAGATTTTCAACACAATCTTCACAGGCATGAATACTCTATTCTTTTCCTTTAGTATTATGCATTTTAAGTGTCGCCTAAACACTTAATTACATGATTTCTTAAAAATAATTAGTAACTTAATTAGAAAAAGTGGACACTAACTATGGGGTTGTTTTTATAAAATCTTTTAATCTGAATAATATTCATAACCCTTTGGGTACGTAGGATTCGTGAGTGGTTTTGAGTTTTCTTGGTATAGGTTGCATGTAAAAAAATTCTAGTTTTAAAATAAATGGATTTGAGGGTGTATAACTCATGTAATTTATGTTGAAACAATGAAATTAGAATTTTGATGCTTTAAACAATGAAATAGCAGTATATTTAAATTAAATAATTAAATGAGATTAATTGGATGTTTATGTCGAGGTGAAAATTAAATTAAGGTTTAATTGAATTAGACTATCATGCGTAGTTTTATACATTGATTGATTTGGTATTATTATATTGCCTTTGTGACGACGGGTTGTTGGGTAATTTTTTGCTCTCCCTATATTTTACGATGCCTTCTAGGTATGGGACTAGTGGGAGGCCTTTTGATGATTTACGCCTTCTATGTATGGGACTAGTGAGGGTAGATTATCGCGTTTTTATCATCTTGGGGGTGGTCTGATTTTTTGTACTTTTTCATCATTACGCTAGCCTAGGCATGAGACTAGGTCTAAGTTTAGGATAGAAATTCTTCCTATACATAGGGTATGACGTAATAGTAACTCGGGGACCCTTAGTTATGGGAGTAAGGGGTATTTTGAGGATCTCACATCGATTAAAAGGGTGGCACTACACCAAAATGGGCAAATTGTCACCTTTCAGCCGGCCAGCCTTGTCAAGGTCATTGACCGTGACAAAAAAACACGCATTTTATGTCACGGTCATTGACCTTGACACGACCGTGACAACGAATTGTCACGGTCATTGACCGTGACAATTCGTGTCACGGTCAAAGACCTTGACACGACCGTGACAATTTTTCCAGCAAAAACCCTACCCCCCTTCTTTTTTCCCTCCCGTGCCCTTCCCTCCCTTTCTCTCTCTCTCTCTCGACGCTGCTCTCTCTCTCTCTCTCTCTCTCTCTCTCTCGACGCTGCTCTCTCTCTCTCTCTCAGGTCCAATTTCTCTCTCTCTCTCTCTCTCTCTCTCTCTCTCTTCCATTTATATATATATATATATATATTTGTCTGTATATTTATGTGTGTATGTGTATATATATATGTGTGTATGTGTGTGCGTGTGTGGGGGGTGGGACGGGATGGGGGTAAGGGGTGGTGGAGGGGGGCAGGGGGTGGGGCGGGGTGGGGCAGGGTGGGGGAGGGGGTGGGGGGTATGTGTATATATATATGTGTGTATGTGTGTGCGTGTGTGGGGGGTGGGGCAGGGTGGGGGTAGGGGTGGGGCGGGGTGGGGCAGGGTGGGGGAAGGGGTGGGGCAGGGTGGGGGTGGGGCGGGGTGGGGCGGGGTGGGCGGGGTGGGGGAGGGGGTGGTGGAGGGGGGCATGGGGTGGGGCAGGGTGGGGTGGTGTGTGTGTGTGTGGGGGCAGGGGGTATTTTTTTATATTAACTTTGAAATCCTTAGAGAATAAGAAGGCCTAAGAAATGATTACAAAAATCAAATTGTATACTCATTACAATGATAACAAGGTTAATATGATAATTGTTCAAGATTTGAAATCCGTGCCTTATGATTTTTCATTGAGAATTGAAAGATGAAATATGATTATGATTAATCAATCCCGTGGAATTGTATTACAAAATTACTAATAATTCTCTTGGGAAATTTTTAATTGTTGGGTAACTCATATGAATCCCACTTTATATACGTATAAATTAATGTGTTATGCTACAATTGAAATCTTGGAAATTTGGCTAATACACGAGAAACTGATAATCGTTAATATTATGAATAAAAATGGTACTTTCTTGGAGACTATAAATTATTATGTACAAACTTTGGTTCTAGACCTATGTTGTTGGATTTGGATGTTGGGTGTTGATTAGTTGGTATTATTGGGAAGATTGGGTTAAGTTGAAGCATATGTTGTTGGAGTTGAAAATTATATGTTAATTCATTATTACTATTGGGGGATACAGTGTTGAAAAATATTGGTATTTATCGTAGATAGTAGAATTGTTTAGTAATTGGTATCGTTGAATGTTAAAAGATTACGGGTTGTGATATGTGCAAAAATTATGGTTGGGTGAATAGTTACATATTTATTTGATGGATTTATTTTTGGTGTTTATTATCGATGGGACTTAATTTGTTGAATGATAATATTTGTATTAGATACTTGCGTGGTTTTACCTAACTTGAATGAATTAATAAATGTTTCAGTAAAGGTTGAAGTGGACAAAAAATGTGTGAATTGATTAATATCCATAATGTAAATAAAAGGTAAAGTAAGTGTGTAAATGGGTGGTTGAGCAAGCTAAGAGGTCTAACCCATATTTAATACGTAGGTGTGTTATGAAAGGTTTTCAAAGGGTAATTAAGTATTTTCAAATAAGGACCCCGAAACATAGAAATTCAATCTCAAGCAATTTAATTTCAATCTCTACAAATTTATGCATGTATTCAAGGGATTTATGAAGGATTAATATTAAAATTCAATTCCTATACATAATCTAAAAATTATAACTCAGATTCAACTAGAAATAAACCAAACCAAAGTTAGTTAAATAAACCAAAGGATTAATATTAAAATTCAACTCTATTAGTTAAATTATAAATGTAATAGAATTAATCCATATAAATCAGATTTTAATCACAATTAGGTTTTAGAGTTACATAGATAGGCATAATCTAAATCAATTTCAGTCCTACAAATATTCTAATTAACTTGCCTCAAATTTGATGAATAACAAGGGCTAAAAGTATTGTTCATTTAATTCAATTAGGTAAAACTCATGATAATGAAATTTATGCTACAATTATAATTATCTCATGTCATAATTTTATTGATAAACAATATATGTAGTTGTCACGGTCGTGATGGGGGGAGGCGGTGGGGGTGGGGTGGGTAGGGGTGGGGTGTGTGTGTGTGTGTGCATAGGTGTGCATGTGTGTGTGGCGGGGGGAGGGGGCAGGGGTGGGGCACCCATTTAATAACTCTTTAAATATTTGGAAAAAACATAATATTACAAAATTGAAACGAAATGGTATTGACGGAACTTACACATACGTTATAATATAGACGGAACATTTTTTTATCTGTACTAATAACATTTTTTTTACAGCAAAAATGTCTCCTTCAGATGTTAGGGCGAAGATGATGATGTTGTTTATGATGATGTCGTCGTCTGGGTTCGGTGGTAGCGGAGGCGACGAGGGCTCCTCCACCCCTAGGCTCCCCAAATATGGAAAATTTGGGATTACCGTCAAAAACAAGTCGGAGCTTTTAGCGAGATCCCTCGAGCTGCTAAAGACGGTCATCGGCCCGGGGTTTATGAGTTGGAAGGAGGTGCCGTATGAGCTCAAGTTAGCTGTTTGGGCGGCACTACAGGTAATATTTATATGAATATTTCAATTTCAATTTATATTTATATTTATATTTATTCGCAACTAACATTGTATTTGTTGGACAGGAACAATTCAACTTGGATCCAAAGCTACGCGATTCCGTCTTGGAGCAGTTGAGGGAGCAACACAAGACGTGGAAAAAAATATGCGGACACGGTACTTTGGAAAAACACGAGAGTCCATTTTACAATGGCACGGATCCGTCCCGCCCAAGGAGCCGATCTCATTGGCACAATGGCAAAAGTTCATTGACAATGAGATCGAGGATCGACAATTGGCATCTCGCCAATCGGGGAGGGAAAATCGGGCTAAAAAGACGGACGTGCACTACTCCGGCCGGACCTCTTACGCTGAGGTGGAGCATAGGATGAAGGTAATATTTACTTTATCTATAACTACAGAAATATATTATTGGATATTATTTTACTTTTCGGGGCCGATACTAATTTTACTTTACTTTATTTTATTTCAGGGGGTAGGGAGTGGGCCAGGGGGTAAGCCACATAGGCTCGATACTTATGTGGCTCTTCGGACGAAGAAGGGGAAGGACAAGGAGGTGTCCCCGAGCGTCGCGGCCACGATTGTAAGTAATCCGACAGTTTAATTATTGTTAATTACGTTATAATTTTTTAGTTTACTTATTTTACTAATCATGTGCTTTTTGTCATTTCAGGCAAAGCTTAAGGAAGTGCATGAGTCGCAGTCTGATGCCGACAAGGCATCTTTGTCCACAGACGCACTCAGCCAAGTGCTTGGCTCTGATCGCAAGGGGAGGACAAGGGGAGTGAGCTCGCGGGTGGCCAAATCTAGGATCATCATATTGGAGACGAGCGACACCGGGTTGGCTCGAACGGTGGATTCACACGACGCGAAGCTGTCCCGTTTGGAGGCGACGGTCCAAGATATGTACGCATTCATGAAGCGTACGTTGGGTGGAGACCGTAAAGAGAAAGGGAAAGGGAAAGGGAAGGAGAAGGCGGTGGAGGAGGAGGTGCGGGAGGACGAGGAGGTGCGGGAGGACGAGGAGCAGGATGACGAGGATGTGGACCTCGCTGCTTCATCACCGACACGTTCGTACTTCGACGATCCACTTCCCTATTTGACGCCCTCCAACAGACCATTATCGACAATTGGTTGGCCGAGCGTGTTCATATTGGACATATTTGATGGCCAGCGGATAGGGCGGGGGTTGAGGGACCCGAATATCGTCGAGGGTGGAATAGTCCATGGACGTGTGCTTCAAGAGATGGAGTCTAGGGTGCTCGTCACGCATGTCATACCCGGGAAGGAGAACTCCCCATTGTGGTTGCGCGAACAATGCGGCACGACCTATATTAGTGGGTGCGTCAATTCGTATGTCGTGTGGCCTACTCACCTCCTCAGTTTTATCCAAGACATGTAGTAACATTATTTTCTAGTTTGTCCATTTTAATTATATTTGGATTATATCGTCATGTATATTATTTTTACTTTGAAGATTTGGATTATACTGTCATGAATATATATTTGCATTATCTTTAGTTTGTGTTGAATATATGATGTTTGGAACAGGTACAACGTTGCTATAACAGGTACAAATATACTGCTGGGCAGTGGCAGTGGCCATACTCCCCAGCAGATTTTTTTTAAATTCTGCCCAAAATTGTCACGGTCAATGACCGTGACAATTTTTTTAAAAAAGGGTCACGGCTTTGTCACGGTTTATAACCGTGACAAACGTGTCACGGTCATTGACCTTGACACGACCGTGACACAAAACGTGAGTTTTTTGTCAAGGTCAATGACCGTGACACGACCGTGACAAAAAAAAGTTGTCTCGCCCCGAAATGTCACGGTCATTGACCTTGACAAGGTGGATTTGTCAAGGTCAATGACCTTGACAAATGGGCAGATTTGGTGTAGTGTGGGGTGATTATAAATTGAGAATTAATACCTAAAATTTGTGGCGATATTATGTGTCGAGGCCGACAGTTTAAACGGGTCAAAGGGTGATTTATATCGTGTCGTGTGTGGAACCTTGTCATGTGTCAGGGCCGACAGTTTAAACGGGTCAGAGGGCGATTGACAAAGGGAAGTGTGACACTTAAATAAAAAGTGAGAACTATAATAAAAGTTGGTTAATTTAATTAAATTAACATCGTGGGACTTGAGAATTTAAAAATCATATTGGTGTACCTTTTAAATGGGAATTCCTACGGGTAGTTAGTAATTTATATTTATCGAGTTTAATTATTCCGTTTAATTTAAAATATTCTATTACGATATTTATTACGTATAATGCTACTGTCTGAATTCAATGATCCTATTTGAGGCGAGTAGTTGTATTCTTGCTCGGGGCTTTGGCTCTGACCCATGCGTTGACAAATCTTTTTAAGGATCAGAATTGGAGAAGCCGCTTAATTTTATTGGAGTTATCATTTGAAGGTGCAGCTGGAGTTATTCATTTTATGGCATAGTTTAGTTAGACTTTCCTTTTCAGTCGTATTCAATTATGAGACTTCATTTGTGCAAGTGCGATAGGCCCCCAAATTTTAATTTAAAACCTTTTTATACGCCAAAAAAGTAATAATTTCCTTTTTAGATATGCGGAAGCGAAGAAGATGGTTAAATTAAAAAAAATCACAAACTTTAATTTCTTTTCAAATTAAAATTAAACCAAGTGAAATAAGATTAAATCCACGCAAGTTGATTTTTCACTTAAACCAAATATTTCAAATCAAGTCCTAGAAATTTGCCTAACAAGAATAATCCATTTTGCAAATTAGTCCAAACCAAATTTTACCAAAATAAATTATCTTTGAATTGAATTAATTTCAATTTCACCCAAATATATTTTAACACCAAAGAACATAAGTGTGATAATTAAATCAAATTTTATCTTGAATTACCTAAGCATGCATCTACGTGACTTAAGCAAGATAAAATTAAACAATATCACACGATGCGCCGATGCACGAGGAAAACCCAAATGGAAAAAACCTCGGACTGCCCTAGCCACGAATTCACTAAGTATGGTAGTTTTTACAAAGACTCGACACAAGAGGACTTACACAAACTGACTTGAGTCCGTCCAAGCCTTGACACACACCTTGGTCTTCAACCTCTGCCTAGTGAATAACCGTGGACTCCTCCACAGTCTCGAACTCCACCGATGGGTCTATAGTCACCGTCAACCCACACGCGAAGCCTTTCTTCGAGTGAGAAGACCGCAATAAACTTTTCTCCTTTTTGGGGTAGAGAAGAACCCAAACTCTCTTCTTGTTAGTGTAGAGAAAACCAGGTGCCAAAACTCTCCAAGCAATGATATATCAATAGGTACTTGGAATAAACTAAAAAAATGGGTGTGTAAGTGTTTTTTGATGAGTTTAATCCATAAAAATCAAACACAAAACATGGAACTTTTTCTTAAAAGTTTTGCTCTCAAAATACTCTTAGAATGTGAAAAATTTATCTTAGAGAATGTCTTTCCCGCACTATGTAAAGGTGGTGAAAGTTAGTGGGCAAAGTGGGAAGTTATAAAAAAACTGTCAAAAAACTGCTCGAAACTGAAATTTTGTTAGAAGTTCGTTCGAACGAGTTTGAATTCGTTCGAACGAAACTTGTAACGAGAAAACATAAACAATTTCTGAATCGCGTTAGAAGTTCATTCGAACGAGGTCGTTCGAACGACTTTTCTAATGAGATTGCAGGCCATGATTCTAGATAATTTTGATACGAACGCGTGGCCGCCAGTTTCGTATTTTTCTGATTTTTTTTGGATTTGATATGATTTTTCTACTGAAAGGTGTCCGAGAACAAAATCTTTAGAACTATGAATTAAAAAAAAATAACAGAATAATACTAACACCTAAAATAAATTTCCAAGCTCCTATATATATATTAATGCATTCATACCTTTAGGAGACATTGGAATCCACATGTTGATGACGTGAAACTTGGCACAAAAATCGGCGATGATGTTCTCTTTAAAAGTAATGCCGCAACATCTTCAACTTTCACTTGTCATAGGCTTGAAGGATACACTTGAACAATATCCTATGACTTTAATGTTTTTGTCCGGAATTGAGCCAACACTACATTAAGACTCAATCGGAGACTTGTGTCCTTACAAATCTCCCCCTTTGGCTATTCCAGGACAAAAACCAAATAAAAATCCTAAAGGGCCGTCAAGCTCACTAGACTCAAAAACACTGTCCCACCCAAAATAAAAATACAATGCTTGACTCAAACAACCCAATGATCAATATCTTTGTCGATGTTGAATGTTGTTATTTTGAAGTATTCCTGCACACTTAAGCAAACTATCAAACGCATATGGAATATCAAAATATTAAATGCAATTAAATAATTAATCCCCCTAAATTAATTCTCCCCTTTATCAAACAAATGACATACTTAGAAAGACGTCTCCCCCTAAGATAAATCTCCCCCAAACTAAGATACGATAATAATAGGATTAGATACCATTTCTCTCCCTATCATTCTCCCCATTTTTGTTCAGGAATAGACAGAGGCAAAAGAATAAAAAAAGTAACTTATCTCCCCCAAATAAAGCATATACATCCTCTAAACTAGCAAGGGATAAAAGAATGGGATAACAAGCTAAAACATGTAATTGTGCATATAGTGATGAGAACGTTAAAGCATATGGACAATAAAAATTCAACTAATCCAAACAATAACATCAGATACCAACTAGGATGCAATAAAATGATACCAATATGATATATAAATTATTAAGCATGTGATATCAACAAAGAATGCAATAAGATGGATACCAAGTATGAATTAAAACATATATGGATTAGAAATCAAAGGAAAGACTAAACAAAAATATCAAATATATGTATACATAATATATATCAACGAGACTCAAGTACACATATATAGATATAATCACACAAATGACACACACAAAATATAATAGGAGTCTTTCACACTCGTATGGCAAAAATGTGTCATATGGAAACGGAAGTGTTGGGGTGTGAACTAGTAACGGTTAAATTTAGACCCAGTCATTTAAAACATGTTCACGGAGTTCTCAATTGATTGCAAACTTCTCACATTTGAATATAACCTCATGTGACAATATAAATTGAACTCAATGAACAAACATACACAATGCATACAAGCCTAGCATATTGATGATTGTACAAACCAATAGAGTCAAGACATGAAATACGCAACTAGGATAAACGGACATTGTGCAAACCATTGACATACCATCCAATCTCCCTCAATAAGCATTTATATTAAATTTGAATGAATATATCAATCAAACATAGGCTTTGGCAAATTATTTTTCTTTTTAATGCCATATTTTCTGTTTTTAGGCCTTTGAACCACGTATTTCTTTTAGGTCCATTCAAAAATGGTGGCTTACAATCGCAAGGATAACTAAATCCTTTCGGAGCCCTTCCCCGTGCACATGTATATTTATAATGTTTTTATGTTTCACACAAATCTCACGAGCAACGGATTTTGACATGCACTAGTCCTCCTAAGTCACAAATATGAAGATGACAAGATTGGTAGGAGAACACTTCACAAAGCTCAAATATACATATGAAGTTAAAATTTCAAAAGAGCTCGTGCATGTGTGAATAGAGGCATATAAAAATAGAATCCATTTAATCAACACAAAATCCAACTACTCCATGTAAGCATGGTAAAGAACATAATAAGGATTGACAATCTAAACCAAAAGTTCTAGCCACATGAGAGCGTAAAATATGGGATTCAAACACAAGTGTATGCCACATAAAGTGTGTCAAACTAAAATACACACAAAATAAAATCTTTTTGAGTTTTTGAAATTGTTAACCAAAAATAAAAAATATATATACTCAAAAGACAAACAAAAATCATTTGAATTTTTCATTAAGCTTAAATTACCAAGAGATAAAATTCAAATGATAAACAAAAATATTTTTGTATTTTTCATTTAATGCAAACAAAATGAAGAAAATATAATACAAAAGATAAACAAAAATAATAATTCTAGCATGTGATAAGCATGGAGCATACACTAGAAAATGATTAAATAAGCATACATTTAGCATGTGAATATAGCATGAAGTACAAAAGCTAAAGTAGGCAAATACTAACATATTCATCCTTTAGATTTAGCAAGGGAGGAAGCATGTGAAAGTAAATGAGAATCAAAAACCCCATTTTGCAAGGCAATTAAGTCGAATTTCCTAACCCAAATTAATGAAGAATGACTATCTTGGGGTGTAGGAATTTTAACTACCTTGGTTGCTTTACGTTGGGATTTTCTAGGAATACGTTTAAGATCAAAATAAAATTTCCTAAGATGACCTTTTCGACCATAATGTGTACAATTAAAAACATGTCAAAAAGATTTACCTAAGGAGTGATCTCTAAAGACTTTCTTAGTAGATTCTCCTAAAACATTGGTTTTGGCATTATGAGTAAATTCATTACAAGTATTGAAGCCTAAACCACAAGTGTCATTTTTAATTTGGACCATTCCTAATATTTTATCTATTTTTTTCGAACGACACTCCAAATCAAATTTGACATTACTAGAGTCTTTTAATTTACTTTGCAATTCTAAAATGTTAGACTCTAATAAAATATTTCGCTCTTCAAAAGAAAGAAGCTCCTTTTTCAAGGATTCCATTAAACCCCTAAGGCTATCTCTCTCGCCTTCTATATATTCAAGCTTCTCTAGAAGAGCTTTCTCTCGTGTCTTAAGGTCTTCAACCAACATGCTATTATCAACGACCTTGACACGTTCTTTCAAACTAGCTTCTAACTTCAAATTAGCTATTTTCAATTTAATAGATTCTTTATACAGTTATTGAAAAGCATTTTGAAGTTCACTCACATTAACCTCTTCTTCATTTTCACTCTCTCTTTCTTCTCCACTCTCACTATCATAAAAAACAAGGGAATAAAAAACTTTGACCTCGGAAGTGTCATGTGTTAAAGTTTCATCAATCGACGAGTTCTCACTATCACTCACATGACTAGCCATAAAAGCCACAAAGTTGGACTTAGTGGGGAAATCGGGTCCCTCTTCCTTATCACTATCACTAAGGGTCGCATTATATGAAATGGGTCGCTTACCCTCTTTCCTTAGTTTAGTGGGGCACTTAAAAGCTTTATGGACATAACCCTCACAACCAAAACACCTATTTGACTCGTCCCTATTTAAATTTTCTTTATAAATTTTAGGGATCTTTTCGGCTTTGTCATGCTTAGAAGTTTCAAATTTCTTAAAATCATTTTTAAATTTATCTTTGTTAAATTTAAGAAATTTTTGAAATTTCCTAGCAAACAAGGCCATATCTTCCGAGTCACTATCACTCTCGCTCTCCACTACTTGTTTGACCTCTTTTCGGGCTGTTAAAGCAACGCCCTTTTCAATTTTATTTTTAGTTTTAGAGGGAAACAGGTTTAGTTCATAGGTTTGTAAATCACCTACGAGCTCTTCTAATTTCATAGAGGCTAAAGTTGGTAAAGAATTTAAAACGGTCACTATTGGAATAAATCTATCGGGTAGGGACCTTAGAATTTTCTTTACTACTCGATTGTCGGGTATTTTCTCTTCCAAGTTAAAAGATGAATTAACAATATCAGAAAGTCTAGTATAAAATTCATCAAAATTTTCTTTTTCATTAATTTTGATAGTTTCAAATTGAGTGGTGAGGTTTTGAAGTTTCGAAGCTTTAACGACACTAGTACCTTCATGAGTGAGTTGCAAAATATCCCACACTTCTTTAGCGGTCTCACATGTCATAATGCGTCGGAATTCATCCGGTGTGACAACGCTAAATAAGGCATTTAAACCTCGGGAATTAAAGTTAGAAAGTTTAAATTCACCCTCCCTCCATCTATCGGCGGGTTTGGGAACACGCTCATTATCTACTAAATGAGTAGGTGGGGACCACCCATTAACAACAGACATCCAAACTCTCTCGTCGATAGATTTTAGTGCCAATTTCATTCGCGCTTTCCAATACGCATAGTTTGAACCATTGAAAATAGGAAATTTTGAAAATGGGGAAAATTACATTTTAGCCAAAAATTATTTAAAAGATCTTTAACGAAATAATTTATCGCTTTGGCTCTGATACCAATTTGCAAGTGCGATAGGCCCCCAAATTTTAATTAAAAACCTTTTTATACTCCAAAAAAGTAATAATTTCCTTTTTAGATATTCGGAAGCGAAGATGATGGTTCAATTAAAAAAATTCACAAACTTTAATTTCTTTTCAAATTAAAATTAAACCAAGTGAAATAAGATTAAATCCACGCAGGTTGATTTTTCACTTAAACCAAATATTTCAATTCAAGTCCTAGAAATTTTCCTAACAAGAATAATCCATTTTGCAAATTAGGCCAAACCAAATTTTACCAAAATAAATTATCTTTGAATTGAATTAATTTCAATTTCACCCAAATATATTTTAACACCAAAGAACATAAGTGTGATAATTAAATCAAATTTTATCTTAAATTACCTAAGCATGCATTTACGTGATTTAAGCAAGATAAAATTAAACAATATCACACGATGCGCCGATGCACGAGGAAAATCCAAATGGGAAAAACCTCGGACTTTCCTAGCCACGAATTCACTAAGTATGGTAGTTTTTACAAAGACTCGACACAAGAGGACTTACACAAACTGACTTGAGTCCGTCCAAGCCTTGACGCGCACCTTGGTCTTCAACCTCTGCCTAGTGAATAATCGTGGACTCCTCCACAGTCTCGAACTCCACCGATGGGGCTATGGTCACCGTCAACCCACATGCGAAGCCTTTCTTCGAGTGAGAACACCGCAATAAACTTTTCTCCTTTTTGGGGTAGAGAAGAACCCAAACTCTCTTCTTGTTCGTGTAGAGAAAACCAGGTGGCAAAACTCTCCAAGCAATGATATATCAATAGGTACTTGGAATAAACTAAACAAATGGGTGTGTATGTGTTTTTTGATGAGTTTAATCCATAAAAAACAAACACAAAACATGGAACTTTTTCTTAAAAGTTTTTCTCTCAAAAGACTCTTAGAATGTGAAAAAGTTATCTTAGAAAATGTCTTTACCACACTATGTAAAGGTGGTGAAAGTTAGTGGGCAAAGTGGGAAGTTATAAAAAAACTGTCAAAAAATTGCTCGAAACTGAAATTTCGTTAGAAGTTCGTTCGAACGAGTTTGAATTCGTTCGAACGAAACTTGTAACGAGAAAACATAAACAATTTCTAAATCTCGTTAGAAGTTCGTTGGAGCGAGGTCGTTCGAACGACTTTTCTAATGAGATTGCAGGCCATGATTCTAGATAATTTCGATACGAACGCGTGGCCGCCAGTTTCGTATTTTTCTGATTTTTTTTTGGATTTGATATGATTGTTCTACTGAAATGTGTCCGAGAACAAAATCTTTAGAACTATGAATTCAAAAAGAAAAATAATAGAAAAATACTAACACCCGAAATAAATTTCCAAGCTCCTATATATATATTAATGCATTCATACCTTTAAGAGACATTGGAATCCACATGTTGATGACGTGAAACTTGGAACAAAAATCGGCAATGATGTTCTCTTCAAAAGTAATGCCGCAACGTCTTCAACTTTCACTTGCCATAGGCTTGAAGGATACACTTGAACAATATCCTATGACTTAAATGTTTTTGTCCGGAATTGAGCCAACACTACATTAAGACTCAATCGGAGACTTGTGTCCTTACAATTTGAGTTTTATTTCGCCATTCGGTTCCAAAGTCATTTAGAGGATTTCTTTTCGGATTATTCAGATTTTATTTAATCGTTTTTTGAGATTGGATTTATTCGGAGTTAGGATGTGATCATTTTTTATCTCTTAGTTATTTATGATCATTTGAGATTGATTCAATTATTTATCTTATGGACTGATTTATTTATGTCTCATATCTGTCTCATGCTAAGAATGGTATTTACTTAGATCACGCCTAGCATAGTTCCGCGTCGGTGGCTGGCCACCCCGTCTGTTGGATTTTGCGAGGTGTGACATTTATAAATTGCGCGAAATTTCTCGACATATCCTTTTTCGCGTACACCCTTTAGTCCTGTGGGGAGAACAAATCAGGTTTGTGTCCATGCGAATATCCATGGGATGGCGCAAAGATGTCCGATTACTACTGATCTCTTTCTTCGTTTCGGTCAAATTCCAATGTTGAGGAAGACCATTTGGGATTGTACCACTTCTTAGAAGTAAGTGATGAATTCAATTATTTTTCCTTTTATCTTCTGATTGATAACAAATACTTGATCGTTCTATTCTAGCAACTTGATATTTTTTCTAATTCCATACTTGATCGTTTATATTTTCTACGGTAGTTTTGGGTTTGAAGGCATGCAATGGTAAATAAAATATGACAGGAGGGAATGAGTATCACTTGGCCAGGTGATCAACTGTTTTGCTCTTTTCTTTGTCTGCTACGATTATGATTGGCTGCCTGTTATCGATCGAAGTACTCAAAGATAATTTTTGAGAAGAAAATCTAAACATGAAATATATGAGTCTTCATCGAGGATATTAGATGTCTAGATCTATTGGTGATGAGAGTTTGTCTATTGAATACTAGATGTCCGGATCTATCACAATCTGTCTATTGAGTTCTCTCATCAGTGTTTATCCGTCATTGTACGAGAGGTATTCTTATTTGATGTTGATTTGAGTTGGGTACCTTTTTTTGATAATTTCATTAGTAAGATTAAGCTTTCTTTGAGATGTGATTATAAGTAATCTAAATTAATTTCTATTTGAATTGACAATGTTCATCTTATGTATGGGTCTTAATTGCTATTATTTATTTTTTATCAGTTTATTAATGGGGTTTTCCTTTTACAACTTTCATTGGATACACCATAATGCTTGATGAAATTGAGGTAAACTGTTATATGTGACTCACTTGGAACTTATAAATTAGTATATGTTACAACTTATATAAAATGTAGCTGACTATTATACCTGATGTGTTATGAGTTTTCTTTTATTTTTTGTGTGGCTTTTAAGCTATTAAAACACTTTTGGGGTATACATTCTACCTTATTGACTCTTAGTTTCTTTGATTTATTTTTTAGTGGGGACTTCATTTGAAACAATTCTCACCCCAGAATAAAAAAAAAAGTAAATTTACAACCTATGTTAATTTCCTGGATAAAATTGAAAGAGGCAAGTATGCTTGATGGATAAGCCAAAATTGAATTTTAATCAATAAAACATTCTTGATATATTTGGAATTACAGTGACCTTTTACCCGGCTTATTATAACACATTCTAGATGAAACTTGATGTCAAGGTTTGTGTCGCTTAAAGACAAATACTCTGGGCACATAGCTCTGTGCTACCTTTGCGGCTTGAGGTGCCCATATTTCATCAAAAGTAGGTGAGGAGATGTAGTTCCAAAGTAAACATCCTCGCATTTGGGACTTTGATCGTGGATAGTAAACATCCTCGGATTTGGGACAGTAAATTTTTGGTACTTGATCATGGAATGCCCAACTGACCAACAGGAAGGCATATGTTAATGAGCTCAATTTCTTTTCAACACCCCCCTTCCTATGTACTCACCACATGCACACACTCTGATATGTATTTTAGTACCTGTTTTAGTTTATGATCTGTGGTATTTGTGATCAGTGAAACAGATATTAGTGTTTTAGTTTGAATAGGTACCAAAATACAGTGTCATCAGTGTTTCAGTTTAACAGAGATTAGTGCTTCAGTTTGTATGACAAACTGTAACACATTTTATAATTAGTGGTATTTGTGACCAATAATAATTTGTAGAACATTGACCAAGTAGTATGTGCAAGTATATCCCCGAAAACTTTGATGTAATGTCATCAGCATGAGTATGTACTAATTACTCAATCATGCTCATTATATTGCCATTTGTTGTTAGTCATATGCGGCTTAATGTAATTTTCCTTGCAACCATTCCTAAAATTGATATGATGTATTTAGGTTCAATGTTGTGCTTATTGAACTTTTAAAGTCCATTTAAAATTATTTGGTGGGTTATAATTTTAAGCTCATGTCATTTTTATGTTTTTCGTTGAATATTTCAATTTCTAATCATACTTGAGTATACCTCGAAATCATACTTGAGTATTTTAATGTCTAATCTAAAATATTTAGAGAATATGTTTAATTCAGGCAGAAATGATACTCTGTTTTCACATTCAGTTTTTGTTTACTGATCATATAAAGAAAAAGGTGCTCTTAATGATGTTCTGAGACTACTTTCATTTAAAAGCTTATTTGATTTTTCTTAATGATGATTCAACATAAGACTACTTTTGTTTCAGTTTGTGTTACGAGTCTACTTTCATTTCAGTTTGTGCGTCAATTTCGTATTCCAACCCTTTGACCAAAATTCTATAGGCATGAGTTATGTTATAAGTCTTTAGTGGTATTACATATTTGTTTAAGTTTTAGGGATTTAATGTATCTCTGCAGTAGTAGGTTATGAATACTAATACTGCCACTAAAAACATTGGGTATATTCTTTGGATATATCCACTTTGGATTTTACTCTTCCATTTTTTTCTTATAATAACTTTCCACAATGCACATGGACTTTTTCTAATGTATTTTAAAGTCAAGATTAAAGTTTTTAGGCCAATTTGTTATTTTTTTTCCTACTTTTGATGCCTCCTCTTCAATCTGTTATTATAATTTATGGTTTTGAAACTTAGTGTTTATTTTGGATTAAGGTTAATCCTCTAAAAAGAGGATCTATTTGGATTGTGTCTGCATTTTCATGTCTTTAAATTTCGGTATCTCTCTTCCTTTCGGGATCTTTTTTTTAACGATTTCATATTTTTCTGGTTTGTTTTTAAAATGTAAGTTTTTGGCGGTTCATTATTTTTCTATCTTGACCCACGTTCCTCATTCCTTTGATCTCCAAATGCCCATTTTGTAATTGAGTCAGGTTTGGGAGGGGAGAGACAGAACCTATAGTTCCTTCCTTGCGCTCCAAAGGTGGTGGATCAAGAGGACTTTTACAATGAGTGTTGCGAGCGAGCGTGTAATGGACTTAAAATGTTATCACGAGTATTTTTTCGATGTGTTAGGGATGTAGTTTTTTTGGCATGTTCTATTTATGTTTTAACAATCCTATAGCTTATTTTTCTATAGTATGCAACATCAGTAGTATGCAACATTAGTTTTATAGCTGAATAATGCAACAACTTGGCATACTAAAAATCAATTGTAATAATAGCTAAAAGCAACTGTAATAACAGCTAAAGGGAAATGAGACCAACTGAAGCCATCACAGAAGTGAAGATTGACAAATGCATCATTTTACTCGGGATTACTTTGAGGTACACCCATTTATACATTTTCTCCCCAGTGCAGCAAATCATTTAGGATTAAAATGATGATAATGTTTTTTATTGCAAATGGTCTCAATGATCATTATAGGAGAGAAGACCCCCAATCTAGCACTGAAAAACTGACATCCAAGATCTTTGGGCTAATTTTTGAGCACCACTGTTCCATAAAACTTTTTGTCTCATATGATTTTATTTTTTGTCGATCTATTTTTCTTTGTACGAATGAATGACATTTTTCTTTTAAGAGATTTGGCAATTTTCTTTTTATAGATCTGGCACCACAAAGGTTGGTGCAATTTTGAAGAACTTCATTAAGATCAATGGAAACATGGTATATGATCTCTCCTTCAGGTGTTTTAGGGTGTTGGTTGTTGGCTTTTGGCTTGTTGGTTGTTGGCTTTTGGGTTTCTCCAAGAAGAATCTTGCAGCTTCCACCCCCGCCAGTGAAAATTTGCAAAGATCCACCAAAACCTCTTCTACGAGGTAACATTTTGAACTGATCATTAACTTGAAACTTCATATTTAGTACATGATTCCTTAGTTTTGAACCGAGTTATTCCTTTTTCTGAGGGTTCTTTTATATATTTGAACTTTGAACAGATATTTGAGTTGGCCTAAGGAATCTATTGTGAGGAGTCGGGAACACCAAATTTATTCTAAGAGTTTGCAGTGCATGGAAAATGATATCCGCCTTTAAAACGACCCATAGAATAGGTTTATTCTATTTCGGTTTATTTTTGTAAAAGTCATTAACTTGATGAAACCACTACTTGAATATGTTATCAATCGCACGTTCCGGAACATGATTGTTCAATAGTTCAGTGTTTATATCAATCATTTATCAATCTTTGTTCAATGTTTTTTTTAATATTATGTCATAATAAAAAAATGTCGGAATGTTCAGTGTTTGAAAGATTCATTCAACTAATAACAGTCATTAACATGATGAAATTATCCATAGACTATGTTACCAATAAACATGAATAGGTTTTTTCTATTACGGGTTCTAGATATATTCATGTGCCGTCACAACAATCTCCGCCTTGGAAAACCTGCAAACCAAAAAGTCTTTGCCGAAAACGACACTGTTTTGGAGGGTTCAGTAGTGCTTGGGGATGTTTTTTTTGCAGATGTTATTCTCCTGTTTATTCTTTGATTTTGTTTTGATAATAATGAATTTCAAAACTAGATATTTTGAATGAGGTTATGCAAGGTGGACTGTTTTGTTGTTGTTTTACCCAGTTCCTTTCACTTATTAAAACTATAGATATGCAAGGTGGACTTTTAGTGAAACTTATTACTGCTGCAACAAGCCTACAGGCTGATTACCATACGTGTTAGAATATAAAATCATAAAGGTTGTGTTTGTCAAGCTTAATTTATGCCTTGATTTAGAATTGTAATATTTTTAGTTAAACTTCAAATTTTTGAACTGAAAATATTCCCAAACTTTAAGTTGAAATGTTGGCAAACATGACCCTAATTATAAACGTTTGATAGACCTATAACATATGTGTGTTGTTAGTATTGAAAACATTTCAACGAAAAAATAGCACTACATGTGACTAAATTGTTCAAATTCACGCGTAAGACTTGAAAACATCCTAAACAAACAAAATAAATTAACATCAGCTCATAATTTAACCCAATGAAATATTGTGTTGATAGAATAATGGGGCCTACTTTCTTTTGAAATTCAAGATGAAAAGTGATTATAGGCCCCACTTTTACTGTTTTAATTATTTTAGAACTGTCCAAAACACAAAATTGCAACTTTGTTTTGCAGTTGAAATTGCTATTTTAGTTGTATAGTGATGAAAGAAATGATTGTATATTTGTAATTACGGACGATGCTTAGTATTTGTATAGGTTCGTACCACAGTGTATGTATGTATGTAAATACGACGTTTAAAAATGTGCGTCGTGCCTTCAGGCACATGCATACCCTAATATATATATATATATAAATAAAACAAATCCATCATATGTACATAACTGGTATGTATATACACATGTATATAGACACATAACTCATATGAATAAATAATTACTCGCATTCAATATGAATAAGATTTTTTTGATAAAAAATATCTAAATTTCTTGGGACATTAAAGGTAAAATAATTTCAATATCAATAATAACTGTAATTTTGTATGATGGACAGTGGAATAAACAAAATAATATTTTTAATGAAAGATGTGTTATGTTTATATAATGAAAATTATTAAAATGAATTTCCATTATATATTTGTTTGTATATATGTATATATTATAAATATTTTATATATGTCGCCTGCACATCGTGCGGGTTACATGCTAGTTTTTGAACTAAAATGATAGAGACCCGATAATTTATGGACCTTTAGTACAATTATCACGTACACACATTTGTGTGTACCAAATACTTCCGTTTCTATAATTATAATTTTATTTTAATTTTCAAAAATATGGTCTGCCGATGAATTTTTTAATACTATTATGAGGGTATTTAGGCCTACATTCTTGATGTAAATATTATAAATATTTTCAATATGTCGCATGCACATCGTGCGAGTTACATTCTAGTTTTTGAACTACAATGATAGAGACCCGATAATTTATGGACATTTAGTACAATTACCACGCACACACATTTGTGCGTACCAAATACTTCCATTAATTATAATTTTATTTAAATTTTAAAAAATATGGTCTGGCGATGAATTTTTTTAATACTATTATGAGCGTATTTAGGCCTACATTCTTGATGTAAATATAACTAGTGCGCTGTCCCTATACTTAATAAAAAATTTGATGACATTTTACCTGGGATGGCCTGTAATTTTGAGTGCCCTAGTTGAACTTTTGAAATGGTGCCTTGCATTAATTTTCTTATAAGTTTATAAAGAAAAAATATATTGCTTTTGCAAAAAAAAAATTACATGTCAAATTTTTTATGTCGGTTTTGTAATAATTTTTTAGACCTGTCATTGGGTCGTGTCGAGTCGTGTTCGTGTCTTTTTTTATCGTGTTCGAGTCTTATTGGATTCGTGTCTAAACGGCTGACTTTTTTATCTTGTGAAAAAATCATATCAAAACCCGACCCGTTATGTTATAGTGCCATGTCGTGTTCACTCGTTAATACATATTAAGATAATGAATTATTTTGAATTCTATACAAGTTGACATATTATCTCATTTTTTAACCCCAATAGGGCATTAATTCATTGACATTACTAAATCTCTCATTTAGTAAAATTCATTATGATTAAAGTAACATTATGCTACATAAATTATTTATAAGTTCCACAAGTATATCTTATTTACTTAGATTAATGAGTCATAACGGGTTTTATCCGGTATTAACGGGTGAAGGGGGTCAACCCTAACCCGGCCAGTTAACTATCGTGTCTTATCGGGTTGACACTGATATGACCCGAACCCATTAAGGATCCACCCATTAACTTATAACTTCGTGTCAGTTCGTATCGTGTTATCGCGTCGTGCCTCATTTTGTCAGCTCTATAATTATCTTAAACAAAATTTCCCAAATTACAAAAGTATCGTAAGATATCTTTCATGCTAGTATTACCCTCTTCTTTGAACAATTTTTATGGCAATTTTGTAAAAAAGCATAAATAAGCTTTTTCTATTAAAAAAAAATGAGGCCATAATATTGTCAAATTTGGTGTCCTACGTTTTAAAAATTCGCAAAGATATTGTATTGATAGTGTAGATATTTTAGCAAATAGTTGAAGATATTCTATACCCGATCCCTACTTATTATCAAAGTTTCAAAAACACTTCTTCTAATAAGTTGGACTATATCTTAAGAATATACAATTAATTCGTCATAAATATTTGAAGAGCCGTGACAGTAAGATCAATACAAATATTTTGAAGAGCTGTGATAGTAAGATCAATACGCAAATGCCTTTATGGTTTGTTGTACCGGTTTTGCAGTTCTCAACAATAATACCTAACGTGAAGAAAATTAGCAATTGCTGGTTTGTCTTTCCGGCAACGCATGTACATACATACACATATATAAGAGAGTTCCCTAGGGTCTTTTTCACTTTCAGTCATGCAAATGCTATGTTATAGCTTTTGGTGCACGAAATACAGACATCAAAATGTGAACACTCCAATTCATTCAACAACTCCTCCAAGATTGTAGATACTTAGCATTCATCGACTTTCTTTTCTAAGTTGATTTCAATTCCGTGTGTATTTGGTTGTTAAATTTGAGTAATGCGGAGGAGTCAAGATCAAGGACTCGGGTTACAATATAATTTTTAGGGGGTCAAATTAAAAAATTTGCATTTGGTGCATGTGAATAGTAAAGGTGTGAACAGATTTACACCAAAAAAATTGCACAAAAACAATTAAACAAAATGACGTGACCAATGGAAATAGAAAAATTATGAGACTTTCTATAATTTTAAAAACACATGACATGGGAGCTTAACAAATTTTGAAAGAAGGGACTAAATCTCAAAAAACTCAAGATTTTGCAGCACTTTGTTACATTATCACATCAATTTGTATACCTATCAATCTGCATAAAAATGTATTTAAACTAAATGGTGCATTCATTTGAGCCAAATAAATCTAGGACTAAGGATTGGGTTCATCTTTTCAAATTTTGTAGCCTTAGAGGTTCTCGATGGCTCATGGTAAAAGAATGTCGCCATTTTTCTTTTCTTTTAATAGTCCCTCTTGACATTTTTTTTATTTATAATTTATTCCAATTTTTTTTTTTTTGAAGTTTTTCGCTGTATAAATCACTTACAAACACTATATTTACTTATCATAAACCCTACATAAATAATTTAATTAATTAAAAAAACTGAACCTGAAAAATGATTCCCTTAGAAATCACTGGCAATTAAATACAATTAAATGACCGACAATACCCAAAGTATATTAACTTTAGCAATACATTTCATCCGTTTGGTATTAAGCATCCATTATCTTTTTTGAATTGTTCGTAATTAAAATTAATTTTTTAGTCAGGCATCAATAAACCAAATGTCAATAGGTAATATGTTTTCATCTTGATTAGGACCGGAGTTTATGAATTTATAGATAAAACTGCAAAGGTAATTTTAAAAATAATAAGTTTTACTATGTATACATTATATGACAGGAATGCAGTTGAAATGTCTGATAGTCACAAAACACAATGACCTATTCGAGAAATAAAGTAGTAGCTAAAATTAATTCAAACTATTTCAAAACCCCAATTAAGTCAGAGGTAAAATGGTTTTTTGTGTGTTCAACAAACGTAAACACGCTTCTACTCGACACACCATGTGTTTAATTTGGGGATTTTAAGTATTTTGTACTATTTATAATGATTTATTTGTCACCACTTTCATGTTTTTATTTTTTTAGTTGTTGGTCCTATATGAGACAAGTGTCATTGTCTACAAAATGAAGGATGGATAGTTACAGAAAAGTTATAGAGATTTTGAATGGTTATGAGACTCTTTATAATTTTAAAAACACATGGAAGTGGTGCATAAATACATGTTTGAATAATAACATAATAGCACCTTAAAAGTGTAAACTCACCTCCATAGAGAATGATCCATAAAATTTACAAATTCACTCAAAAATGTAAATAGAATAAACTTTGTAACTTGTAAAATCACTTTTTATTTTTTCTAGAACGATAAACATAATAGTATTGCATAGTTACACAAACACACTCTAATAATATCAAAATTTATAGTTCACTTAAAAGTATTTTAGAAATAATACCCGACCTATTTTCAAAGTTCACTGAGTATTTGTGTAATGGGGTGGAATCCGCTTCATGCATTTTGAAGAATGTGTTGAGTGATATTTTGAAACACGTGACATTACTTTTTTACTAAAAACGAGGTACGTTTTGAGAATATATCCGTTACGAGTCTTTTTACGCCAATTTATAATTTCGATACATTTGATGCGACACGCCGATGTGTCGCACCCGTATCGACTTGCGTTTGCATTCACCAGCAATGGAGTCCAAACGCAGATCAATATGAATGTGACATGTCACTTGATCGCTAGACTTTGTGTTGCAATCGTGAGTGACCAAAAATTATTGATTCGCTACATATCATTTTCCTAATAATTAAGAGTAATTATAAACCGATTCACAAATTCAATTTATTTTGTTCGAACTCACTAACATATCGTATCTATATTAGATCTTTTTTAGGGAATTACTTAGTAGAACCTATGTAAATCTAAAAATTGAACTAATGCAAACCGAACATATCAGTGAATTGCTTAAAAAAGAATCGGATTCTTGAATCGTCTAGAATTATTTAATAAATAGACACATGGCCTCATGCATAGGCAGATGCAAATGACATTAGTATGACCAGCGATTTTATTAAGGTTTGCCACTACAATATTAAATGAGATTTCACGTCAACTAATACATGTGATTTTTGTTTCACGACAAGATTAGTCCCCCGGTGATGCAGCAATCTCTAAAAGTGACGTTTTGAGGATATTCATTTGCCTTGGACATATTTTGGGTGGTTGTGTTTCCAATAATAATATGCCTGGACAAAATTGCATATAATAAGTATTTTAACATCATCATTTGGTAAAATTATGCTAATTATAAAGATTTTATGCACCCACATGTTTATGATGAATAATGTGGCTTTTGACTTTTTGGTGGATGTCCACTCACATTGTTGTCTTTTGGGATACCTCACTATGTCTTATAAATAGGAGGATTCTCATATAATTTTGTACAACAATTACACTCAATATTATTAAGAAATAAAATACTCCCTCTTTATCAATTCTCTGTCTTTTATTTACAACATATTATCAGCACGAAAGTCATGTTAAAGATACATAGCTAAAAGCGTCGATCTGGATAATCCCCAAATTTTTGTTTACCTCCATCCTTTTCAGAGAAAAAAAATATTGAGAATGCTTTCTGCCACAAATCTGGTATGGATTCCACATTGCAAGCAAGTGATGATACTTGTCTCATTGACAGTGGAACAACTTATACTATTTTGAAAAATCAGAAATTTTTCTCCCACTTAGTGTATGATACGACAAATGTTTCCACAATAGTCGCCCCTACTAAAATTATTGATGGCTCTAGAAGAGCCCACGTGATGCTACCTAATGGTACACACTTATTCATACAACATGCTGTATACTCAAGAACTTTTAGAAGAAATTTATTGAGTTTGAAAGACATCATAATGAATGGGTATCATATGGAAACAAGGCATGAAAATAACAAAGAATTCATTTGCATTACTTATAGTGTTGGAAGACAGAAGCTCACACTAGAAAAAATCCATGTATTATCCATGGGGTTATACCACATAACCTTTAGTGTTGTAGAATCACACTCTGTCATGGGTCGAAATCTTAATAATCGTAATGAGTTGATAGTATGGCATGATCATTTGGGTCACCCTAGATCCAACATATTTCGAAAGATCATCAATAATTCGAATGGACATTTTTTGGCAAATCAACAACTCATGCTACCAAGTGACCATTTTTGCACCACATGTACGCAAGGAAAATTATTTACTTAACCATATTTTCTCAAAATAGCCTCTCAGTCGCCATCATTTTTACAACGAAATCAAGAGGATATTTGTGGCCTTGTTCACCCTTTTAGTGGACCTTTAAAATATTTTATGGTTTTTATTGATGCTTGCACTCGATGGTCACATGTTTTCTTAATATCCACTCTAAATTTGCCTTTTGCAAAATTACTTGCTCAAATTATTAAGCTTAGAGCACATTTTCTCGATCATCACATCAAATCCATTCGCTTAGATAATGTGGGAGAATTTACTTCTTAGGTTTTTTATGATTATTGTTTATCCATAGGCATTGATGTTGAGCACCGAGTTCCCCATATTCATACCCAAAATGGTTTAGCTGAGTCATTAATTAAACGTTTACAACTGATAGCCAGACCATTTCTTATGCAATCAAAACTCCCAGTCTTAGCTTGGGGTCATGTCATCCTACACGCTGCCAAGTTAATTCAATTTTGAACAACTGCTTACCATTCTTTTTCCCCTTCACAACTTCTGACTGGATGTCAACCAAACATATCCCACTTACGTAAATTTGGTTGTGCTGTTGACGTTCCTATCTCACCGCCACAACATACTAAAATGGGGCTCCAACGTCGTTTAAATATAGATATGGGTTATAATTCACCATACATTATTCGTTATATTGAACCACTGACATGTGATGTATTTACCGCTAGATTTGCGGATTGTCATTTTGATGAGACTATCTTCTCGTTGTTAGGGGAGGGAAGAATGTACCTGAAGTAATGCCCGTTCCTGAAGAAAGATGAGAATTAATGTAGAATACTTCCACCTTGTCTCATCTAGACCCTCGTACCTCGCAATGTGAGCATGAAGTGTGAAGGATAATACATCTTCAGGGAATTGAAAATCAATTACCTGATGCATTCAATGATGTTGAAAAATAACCAAATTTCATGTACCCGCGGCTAATGGACTAGCCAGAATTGATGTTCCAGTGGGATAAAATTTAATTTTAGCAGTAAATAAATCTATTGCACGACAGAAAAAAGGCAGACCTATAGGTACCAAAGATTCATGTGACACCCCGCCCAATTAAACCTTGGGTGATCAAGCCTTAATTTAATTTAAACAAGTTTCTTAAATGGTTCATTCTTAGCATCACTGTCGAAAACTTTTTAAGTTACTAACCACCTAAGTGAAATTGAGCGATTGCCAAATTTTATCTTTCTTAAGAAAAACAAATAATCCATACAAGCACATTACAAGTCTAGTAATAAAAAAGTTTACGTAAATAACTGTATGCAGATAAAGTCTTGCCGAAAACCACAACCAATAACAGACAATTCAAAATTCAGAATCAGAATAACTGTAAGAGTAAAGATAGGACAACATGTCCCAAATAAGAATACTAAGACTGAGATCTTGCACTAGAACTGAAAAGGAGGAAGCGTCTAAATAATCCCTGCAACATTCACATGTGCTGCAGCTCCCAAATCCTTGGAATGAAATCATGCTGGGTGTCCCTGTGGCTGGGCACCTAAAAGGTTTTAAAAAATTTACATAGCAAGAGTTAGTACTCAAAACATTTTGAAAATATTTTCGCAAGCAGCTATCACAATTGAGTTATTGATTACACATATTAAATATTCGCACACTCCCTTGAACTTCCTCACCTCTCTTCGATAGCGCATGTCTAACGAGGATACTTAGTTCACCTGGTTATATTACCCATAAGCGTAGGTAAATTATTTAATTCTTGTTATCCTTATTCTTGTAATAATTACATCACGCTATAAATTATTACTAAGATATCTACAATTCATCTCATTATCTACTATTCTCAGTTTGTAGATTTTGCACATAAAATACATTTTATCACACAATCATGTATTGAATATTAGTTATCACAACATATCCTTTTACTACACATAAAGGAATCTTGGTTCGGAATGATTCATCGACCCCAAGTGAGAGTTGGTTCGGAATTATCCATCGACCCCAACTATTTTTAAATATATATATATATATATATATATATATATATATATATATATATATATATATATATATATATATATATATATATATACATATTCTGGTTCGGGACTCTTTCATCGCGACACCAGTTCAAGGTTTGGTTCGGCATTTCTCATCGACCCTAAACATATAATAACTTTATGTTAGTTCGGAATGTCTCATCGACCCTAACATAATTAATTTAGGTAAAATTCTCTTAACCTAAACTTTTATATAATTTAGTAGGTACACACTCGACCCATCAAATCATGCACGTACGTAATATATTTTACTTATATCCACCGTACTCATTAATTTACAATTTATTTCACTATTGCATTTATTTGAGTATTCACGCAACTCTAAGGGCCCTAGTTACCCCTCCCTTAATTCAGTAGTTAAGTTAACTTTAACCTACTGGTATTATTCCAGAATTCACTCTCACTCTTTCCATAGCTAAATCCTCACAATTCCAACATACGGCCATCAATCATTCTCCCGTCGATTCATTTCCCCAAAATTCCCGCTCAATCATTTATGAAGAAATCTAATGGTACACCTACTGGTATTTATGAAGTCTCCTCCTAGGTAAAATATCATCACTAAGGTTCCCATCAAGCAACGGTAACTAAAAGGAAATTTTCACTGAATTTTCTAAAATCCAGGTAGGGTCGATCGATCGATGGGATAAGGTCGATCGATCGACTGCTCGATCGATTGACATTCAAGGGTCGATCGATCGATCAAGCAGTGACAGACCCAGTTCATCTTCTTCATACGGGTTTCACCATTTTTATCTAAGTATCTTCCATGATAATCCACCATAATTGCAACCAACAATTTCTAATCATTCCTACATGTTCTGGGATGATCACTAACGATTTAAAACAACAAAATCATTATAAATCTTGGCCAAATCAACTAAAAATCTTAATAATATTCAAGAACCCTAAAAATACATTCTTTACATCTTTCATCATAATCCCATATTTTTAGTTCGATTTAATCCTCTAGTTTTCTATGATATCAAAATATTTGGAGATCCAAAAACGTTCTACATGCAATCCCTACCAATCATGGATCATAATCAATTATTTTACTCCCAAAAATATCATAAAAACCATGTTCTTCATAAAGCTTAAATATGGGTATTATAACTCAATTTATTTTGCAAATAACCACTTGCCTTATGATTTGTAGGGTCTGATTTCGTGGTTGTTGTTGTTGGTTGATGATTTTGATCCTTCAATCCTCCTTCCCAACAACTTTGTGGTGAAATCTCCTTAGAATTTCCCCTCCTTCCTTCTTTTGCCTTAGGAACTTGCTTCTCTCTTTTCTCTAATGGCTATGGTGTATTTTCTTTCTTTCTAACCCTAGCCTTAACTCTTATAATCTGATTTAGGGTTTCAAAATTCGTAGGTCTACTTACCCATAAATGTAAAGAGACCAAAACTCCCTCGAATGGTCCCGGTTTAGCCCGAAAATGACCCGACACTCAACTAGTACCCCCGGGTACACTATTTTGACTAATTCGACCCTTTCGGAATCATCTGTGGACTCTAAATTATCTTTTGAGTCTCTTAAAATATTTTTCTAATCTCATCTTCAAATTTTATCTACGCGTGACACTCGATTGAGGTAACTCAGGTACGTTCATAAAATCACTAGACCGTACATTTAAACATTCAAGATTTACTACTCGCATATAGTAAATTTTTAATCATCGTATTGACCTTTATTAACATAATATCACATTAAATTACTCTTCTCACGTAATTTAAGTAAAACGTATTTTATCACATTAAATTACTCTACTCACGTAATTTAAATCAAACTTATATCGCATTAAATTACTCTACTCACGTAATTTAAATAAAATATATTTTTCCTAATTAAACTGAATTACGGGGTATTACATACTTACCCTCTTACAAAAGGAATTTCGTCCTCGAAATTAGAAAATACCTGCGGTGAATAATTCTGGATATTGCTCTCGCATATCCTCCTCCCGTTCCCAAGTGGACTCATCCATATTGTGATGTCCCCACTGTACTCGCACTAAGGGTACCACCTTGGATCGTAGTTTGCGCTCACTAAAATCCAGAATAGCCACGGGTCTTTCTTCATACGAGACATCTGGCTGCAAATCGATCTCCTCCAGTGGAATGTGCCAGAAGGCTCTCTCGCTCCTCTTGTATTTCTTCAGCGATGCCACATGGAATACATCGTGTATTCGCTGAATATGCTCAGGGAGTCCCAATTTGTAAGCTACCGGTCCCACCCTCTCAATGATAAGAAATGGTCCCACATATCTCGGTGCTAATTTTCCTTTCTTGCCGAACTTCATAATCCCTTTCATAGGAGATACCCGAATTAACACCTGGTTGCCCATATCTAGATCCACGTGTCTCCTACCGGCGTTAGCATAACTCTTCTGCATATCCTGAGCTATTCGAATACGTCCTCGAATCAACTCTATTTTGGAGGAAGTCTCCTGTATCATCTCTGGCCCCAATAGCTTGTTATCCCCCACCTCTAACCAACAGGCAGGCGAACGACAAGGCCTCCCGTAAAGTGCCTCGAATAGAGCCATGTCGATAGTGAATTGGTAAGAGTTATTATAGGCAAACTCCACCAAAGGAAGGTATGGCTACCAACCTCCCCCAAAATCTAGGACACACATCCTTAGCATATCCTCCAATATCTGGTTTACCCTTTCAGTCTGACCGTCCGTCTGTGGGTGATACACCGTACTCAACCGTAAGTCGGTGCTCATGGCCTCCTGAAAGCTGTGCCAAAAATGTGACACAAATATTTTGTCTCGGTCCGACACAATATTAATAGGAACTCCGTGTAGCTTAACAATCTCTAAAATAAATAGCTGCGCGTACCGCATCGTATCATAATCCGTACGAACCGGTAAGAAATGAGCTACCTTAGTCAGCCGATCCACTATTACCCATATGGAATCATGACCCTTCTGTGATGTTGGTAACCCAGTAATAAAATCCATCGATATACTCTCCCACTTCCACACGGGAATCTCCAGTGGTTGTAGCATCCCTGAAGGCCTCTGATGGTCAACTTTTACGAGCTGACACGTCACACACTTTGAGACAAATTCTGCAATATCTCGTTTCATACCTGACCACCAATATAATCGTCGCATATCTTGGTATATTTTGTCCCCACCTGGATGTATCGAAAATTTTGACCCGTGTAACTCCGTCATAACGGCATGCCTCAAATCATCATCTTCGGGTACTATCAGCCTACCATTAAACCGTAGTCCTCCCTCTGAGCTGATGGAGTAGGACTCTGCCCCCTCGTCCAGTAACTGTCGTACTTTGTCCTGACAAAATGGGTCCTCGGCCTGTGCCCTCACTACCCGTATAACACTCTCGGGAGTGATAGCTAAAACTGCCATGCATGCTCTAGCTATCTCATCCTCGTTTCGAAGTTCACTCCACTTTGCCTTCCGAATCTCTGCCAACTCCCCAGTAGGTCTTCTGCTTAATGCATCTGCCACTACGTTAGCCTTGCCAGGATGATACTGTATATCAAATTGGTAGTCCTTCATGAATCAAGCCACCTCCTTTGCCTCATATTCAGATCCTTCTGAGTGAATAGATATTGCAGTGACTTATGATCCGTGAATAGAGTAAACTGCTCGCCCAGAAGATAGTGTCTCCATATCCTCAATGTAAAAATGACCGCTGCCAACTCGAGGTCATGGGTGGGGTAATTCTTCTCACGTGGCTTAAGCTTTCGGGAAGCATAAGCTATAGCCTTCTCTTCCTGCTGTAACACACCCCCAAGCCCTTGTAAGGACGCATCAGTATAGACTTTGTAATCCACTCCACTTCTAGGCAAGGCAAGAACGGGTGCTGATGTCAACTTATACTTTAATTAATCAAATGCTAACTGACAACTGTCACTCCATACGAAGGGAAATCCCTTCCGAGTCAAGTTCGTCAAAGGTCCGGTAATTTTTTAGAACCCCTTGATGAAGCGACGATAATAACCGGCCAACCCCAAGAAACAGCGAATTTTGGTCGGTGTCATGGGCTGTCCCCACTCCCTCACCGCCGATACCTTACTTGGGTAAAAAACAATGCCTCTGCTAGATACAACGTGGCCTAGGAACTGAACCTCCCGAAGTCAAAATCCACATTTCTCAAATTTGGCATACAACTGATGGTCCCTCAATGTCTGTAGAACCATTTGTAAATGTTCAGCGTGTTCCTCCTCCGTGCGAGAGTAAATCAGAATGTCGTCTATGAATACAATCACAAACTGATCCAAAAACTCCCTGAATACCCTGTTCATGAGATCCATGAATACTGCAGGTGCATTAGTTAGCCCAAACGGCATCACTCTGAACTCGTATGACCCGTACCGCGACAGGAAAGCGGTCTTGGGTACATCCTCTTCACGAATGCGCAATTGGTGGTAACCCGATCTCAAATCGACCTTTGAGAAGTATGCAGCCCCTCTCAACTGATCAAACAAATCATCAACCCTCGGCAACGGATACTTATTACGTATCGTCACTTTGTTCAGCTCTCTGTAATCTACACACAAACGAAGTGAACCATCCCTTTTCTTTACAAATAATACCGGCGCACCCCAGGGCGATGTACTCCATCGAATGAAACCCTATCCTAATAGCTGCTGAATCTGTTCTCTCAGTTCTCGCATCTTCGAAGGATCCATGTGATACGGTGCCCTGGAAATTGGTCTCATCCCCGGTGCTAGGTCAATAACGAACTCTATCTCCCTGCTGGGTGGTAACCCTGGTATCTCCTAAAAGACATCCTCAAAATCCCTTACCACCGAAATTGAGTCCAAAGAAACGTCAACCCTATGTGAGGTCTCCTCCTCAATATAATATAGATGAGTTCGCGATCCTCCCTCGGGAAGTGGCATTGCCATAAGGAACATCTCTTGTCCCTGGATGGAGAACACGATAGTCCTCTCATAACAATCTACCATTGCCCTATAATGAGCCAACCAATCCATGCCTAGGATGACGTCATAACCCTCCATATCCAGCACTAGAAGGTCCGCCGCTAGACTCAATCTCTCGACCATAATGTCCACACCCTTACAAATCGAGTGTATGAAGGAACCACTACCCATCGGTGACTCTACGCACATAAGATGAGTATCAGTTGTTGCTAATAGGCCGGCTGCCCGTGCAAATCTAGTGGAAATAAATGAATGCGTCGCCCCCGTATCAAACAAAATACTACCCTCAAGTCCATGAATAGGAAACATATCCGCAACTGCCGGCAGTACAGGAGGTGCTGGCTGAAAAGGAATATCACGGACGTTGAACACACGCCCGTACTCCATCTGTCCTGGCTGTGGGTCCTGTGCTACTGCTGGGGCTAACGGAGCCTGCTGCCCCGGCTGGGCACCCTGTTGTTGCGCCCTGTCTGGCTGTGGACAATTCCTTCTCTTATGACCCTGCTGGCCATAAGTGAAACACTGACCCGGAAAGTGTCTCTGCCCTTAGCCCTGATGTTGTCCCTGTTTCCCTTGACCTTGCTGTCCTCCATTTTGATTTCCTTGGCCCTGTCGGTCCTGAGGAACTAGTTGTTGGGGACCCTGCTGGCCCTGTCTGTCAAAGCGGTGCCTTTCGTTCTTAAACTTCTTGGTAGAGTTCCCCTGTTGGGAATCCTGCCCTAGCTGGCCCACTGTTTGCTGTTGTGGTGTGCTGCTGTCGCTACTTCCGCCCACCTTGCCCGATTGGCTAGGCTCACCTCTCTTGTTTCCCCTCGCATGGAAGCGGTGATCCTGACAGTGTAGTAGAGCGGCATTGACGACATCTGTGTAGGTTACCAACGCCGGATTACCGATCAAATGATGTCTGATTCTCCAGGTCAGGCCATCCATAAATTTTGACTTTTTCCTCTCCTCATTACTCACCTCATTTGGCACAAAGTTAGCCAAGTGGGTAAACTCTTCCTCATAATCATCAACTGAGCGATCACCCTGAACCACTTCGCTGAATTTCTTCCTCATCTCTAACTCTACTGCTGGAGGGAAATATTTGTGGTCAAACCGCACCCAAAACTCAGAAATTCCCATAGTGTCCCTTTCCTCGGTGGTGGTAACTGACTCCCACCACTGTAAGGCCGCTCCGGACAGACGGAAAGTGGCTAGAATTTGTTTCTGTACCTCGGTGCACTCTAGCATGCGCAAGTGGCGCTGGATATTTTTCTTCCAGTTGCACGCCTCCACTACATCGGTACTACCCTGAAACTCGGGTGGGTGTCCTTTCTGAAATGTCTCTCTGACTCGCTGCCAAGTAGATGGTCCTGCTGGAGCTTGAATTACCGGTGCCACGGGAGGAGGTACCTGGGGCTGAGGAAAATAGGATGCCATGGCCCTTATAGCTGTCTCGACTGCCTGAGCCACTATCACTGCAACCTGAGTAGTGGAAATTAACTCGGGTGGGGGCGGTGGTATCGGCACCCGTGGCTCCTGATGAGCCTCCCTCACCTCATCTCTGGCTTCAGCCCTCTCCGCTCGCTGTCTCCTTGGTGGCATCTGAAATAAGATTAAATTTTATAACTACACAGTTTATACAAATTTTAAGAGCAGATGTACGATAACGCAAAAGCGAATAATGAATCAACAGTCCTAATAGTAGGGCTCTAATACAACCAACAGTTACGCTGAAGCGTAGTAAGTCGTACAGATCCTATGGACACTAGAACCTGATGCTCTGATACCATCTGTGACATCCCGCCCAATTAAACCTTGGGTGATCAAGCCTTAATTTAATTTAAACAAGTTTCTTAAATGGTTCATTCTTAGCATCACTGTCGAAAACTTTTTAAGTTACTAACCACCTAAGTGAAATTGAGCGATTGCCAAATTTTATCTTTCTTAAGCAAAACAAATAATCCATACAAGCACATTACAAGTCTAGTAATAAAACAGTTTACGTAAATAACTGTATGCAGATAAACTCTTGCAGAAAACCCCGGCCAATAACAGACAATTCAAAATTCAGAATCAGAATAACTGTAAGAGTAAAGATAGGAAAACATGTCCCAAATAAGAATACTAAGACTGAGATCTTGCACTAGAACTGAAAAGGAGGAAGCGTCTAAATAATCCCTGCAACATTCACATGTGCTGCAGCTCCCAAATCCTTGGAATGAAATCATGCTGGGTGTCCCTGTGGCTGGTCACCTAAAAGGTTTTAAAAAATTTACATAGCAAGAGTTAGTACTCAAAACATTTTGAAAATATTTTCGCAAGCAGCTATCACAATTGAGTTATTGATTACACATATTAAATATTCGCACACTCCCTTGAACTTCCTCACCTCTCTTCGATAGCGCATGTCTAACGAGGATACTTAGTTCACCTGGTTATATTACCCATAAGCGTAGGTAAATTATTTAATTCTTGTTATCCTTATTCTTGTAATAATTACATCACGCTATAAATTATTACTAAGATATCTACAATTCATCTCATTATCTACTATTCTCAGTTTGTAGATTTTGCACATAAAATACATTTTATCACACAATCATGTATTGAATATTAGTTATCACAACATATCCTTTTACTACACATAAAGGACTCTTGGTTCGGAATAATTCATCGACCCCAAGTGAGAGTTGGTTCGGAATTATCCATCGACCCCAACTATTTATATATATATATATATATATATATATATATACACACACATATTCTAGTTCGGGACTCATTCATCGCGACACCAGTTCAAGGTTTGGTTCGGCATTTCTCATCGACCCCAAACATATAATAACTTTATGTTAGTTCGGAATGTCTCATCGACCCTAACATAATTAATTTAGGTAAAATTATCTTAACCCAAACTTTTATATAATTTAGTAGGTACACACTCGACCCATCAAATCATGCACATACGTAATATATTTTACTTATATCCACCGTACTCATTAATTTACAATTTATTTCACTATTGCATTTATTCGAGTATTCACGCAACTCTAAGGGCCCTAGTTACTCCGCCCTTAATTCAATAGTTAAGGGCCCTAGTTACCCCGCCCTTAACTTTAACCTACTGGTATTATTCCGGAATTCACTCTCACTCTTTTCGTAGCTAAATCCTCACAATTCCAACATACGGCCATCAATCGTTCTCCCGTCGGTTCATTTCCCCAAAATTCCCGCTCAATCATTTATGAAGAAATCTAATGGTACACCTACTGGTATTTGTGAAGTCTCCTCATAGGTAAAATATCATCACTAAGGTTCCCATCAAGCAACGGTAACTAAAAGAAAATTTTCACCGAATTGTCTAAAATCCAGGTAGGGTCGATCGATCGATGGGATAAGGTCGATCGATCGACTGCTCGATCGATCGACATTCAAGGGTCGATCGATCGATCAAGCAGTGACAGACCCAATTCATCTTCTTCATACGGTTTTCACCATTTTTATCTAACTATCTTCCATGATAATCCACCATAATTGCAACCAATAATTTCTAATCATTCCTACATGTTCTGGGATGATCACTAACGATTTAAAACAACAAAATCATTATAAATCTTGGCCAAATCAACTAAAAATCTTAATAATATTCAAAAACCCTAAAAATACATTCTTTACATCTTTCATCATAATCCCATATTTTTAGTTCGATTTAATCCTCTAGTTTTCTATGATATCAGAATATTTGGAGATCCAAAAACGTTCTACATGCAATCCCTACCAATCATGGATCATAATCAATTGTTTTACTCCCAAAAATATCATAAAAATCATGTTCTTCATAAAGCTTAAATATGGGTATTATAACTCAATTTATTTTGCAAATAACCACTTGCCTTATGATTTGTAGGGTCTGATTTCATGGTTGTTGTTGTTGGTTGATGATTTTGATCCTTCAATCCTCCTTCCCAACAACTCTGTGGTGAAATCTCCTTAGAATTTCCCCTCCTTCCTTCTTTTGCCTTAGGAACTTGCTTCTCTCTTTTCTCTAATGGCTATGGTGTATTTTGTTTCTTTCTAACCCTAGCCTCAACTCTTATAATCTGATTTAGGGTTTCAAAATTCGTAGGTCTACTTACCCATAAACGTAAAGAGACCAAAACGCCCTCGAATGGTCCCGGTTTAGCCCGAAAATGACCCGGCACTCAACTAGTACCCTCGGGTACACTATTTTGACTAATTCGACCCTTTTGAAATCATCTGTGGACTCTAAATTATCGTTTGAGTCTCTTAAAATATTTTTCTAATCTCATCTTCAAATTTTGTCTACGCGTGACACTCGGTTGAGGTAACTCAGGTACGTTCATAAAATCACTAGACCGTACATTTAAACATTCAAGATTTACTACTCACATATAGTAAATTTTTAATCATCGTATTAACCTTTATTAACATAATATCACGTTAAATTACTCTTCTCACGTAATTTAAGTAAAACGTATTTTATCACATTAAATTACTCTACTCACGTAATTCAAATCAAACTTATATCGCATTAAATTACTCTACTCACGTAATTTAAATAAAACGTATTTTTCCTAATTAAACAGAATTATGGGGTATTACAATTCATCTCCTCGAAAGCGAAGATCAAATGAAAAATCATGCCCTCATAACTCTCCAGAAGAGGTTATGAATAAAATTACCACTTTCTCTAAAACCTCTTAAGAGATTAGTGTCACTAAAAAGACACATATGACTGAAGTGACTATAATAGTCCCTGAAGAGGCAAAGGTGCCAAAGAACAATAATAAGATATCTATATTTTATACATGTTCAAGAGAAATGTGGGATCTTAATGAAACAGTCATCGATGACATATTTTCATATGAAGTAGCTACATAATATCAAAGGCCAGTGATGATGATAATGAACCACACACTATAAATGAATGTCATCAAAGAGAATATTGGCCAAAATGGGAAATTGGCATCAAGGAAAAACTTGAGTCTCTATATTAACGTGGCGTATTTGGACTTATACTACAAACCCCCAAATATGTCAACCTAGTAGGTTACAAATGGGTGTTTGAAAGAAAGCGCAACGAGAAAAATGAAATCACTTGATATAAGGCATGACTTGATGCGCAAGGTTTCCTGCAGAAACCCAGGATTGATTATAATGAAACTTATCCCCTGTTATGGATGGTATAACTTTCAGACATCTGATTAGTTTAGCCGTCTCTAAAAATATTGATACAAGACTCATGGATGTTGTGACTGCTTATTTATACGGGAACTTAGACACGAAAATTTATATAAAATCCCTGAAGGATTTGCTTTGCCAGAAGAAAAGTCAAGAAGTACGTACTCAATTCGACTAAGACGATCATTATATGGCTTAAAGCAATTTGTAAGGATGTGGTACAATCGTCTTAGTGAATACTTGTCTAAAGAAGGGTTTGAAAAATAATCCAATTTGCCCATGTGTCTTTATAAGGAAATCCCCAATGGAGTTTGCGAGAGTAGCAGTTTATGTGGATGATATTAATTTAATCGGGAATCCATAAGATCCTGAGAAAATTGCTAACTATTTGAAAAAGGAATTTGAGATGAAAAACCTCGGGAAAACTAAATTTTATCTCAGACTGTAGATCGAGAGAAATTCTGGTGAAATTTGTGTCCATCAGTCTAATTATACTCCAAAAGTCTTGAAAACATCTGGTATGAACACATCGCATCCACTAATTACACCCATGGTCGTCCGATCTTTAGATATAAATAAAGATCTATACCTTCCTAAAGACGATGATGAGGAAATATTAGGTTCAGAAGTACCCTATTTAAGTGCAATTGGTGCATTATTATATTTCGCACAATGCCCTAAACCGGATATTTCATTTTCAGTCAATTTGCTTGACAGATATAGTTCTGAACCAACAAAAAGGCATTGTATTGGGATCAAGCATATCCTAAGATACCTACGAGGAACCACTGACATGGGCTTATATTATTCTAAGCATTCTAATGGTTCAGAATTAGTAAGTTATGCAGATTTTGGATACCTCTCTGATCCTCATAAGGTTCGATCCCAGACAGGTTATGTTTTTCTTAGTGGTAATAGTGCTATTTCTTGGCGCTCTACTAAACAAACTTTAGTAGCTACTTCCTCTAACCACTCTGAAATTTTAGCACTACATGAAGAAGGTCATGAATGTGTATGGCTGAGGTCTTTAATTCAATATATTCGTAGTTCTTGTCAACTGTCTTCCATTGCAGATGTTCCCAATATCATATATGAAGATAATGCATCATGCAAAACTCAACTTCAAGAAGGCTTCATCAAATGAGACAGACTAAGCACATTTCACTAAAGTTTTTCTTCACTCATGGGCTTCAAAAGAAAAATGAAATCAAAGTCAAGCAAGTGCGTTCAACTGAAAACCTAGCTGAACTATTTAACAAGTCACTTTCAAAAGAAATATTCCAGAAACTTGTGCATGGGATTATAATGTGGAGACTTCATCAACAATCAATTTGAGATATGCAAATCAGGGGGAGATCCTTTTCATGTGGAGAATAAAAAAGGCATGCTCATTTAGGACATAAGTGCGCTGTACTCTTTTTCCTTTAACTATGCTTTTCCCATTGCCTTTTTCTAGTAAAAGTTTTAACGAGGCAACATTAAGCATGCCCAATACTAATTCGATGATAACAAAAGTTGTTCTCTTTTTTCTTCACTTTAGTTTTTTCCTATTAGGTTTTTCCTTAGTAAAGTTTTAATGAGGCAATAATCATTGAATGGTGGATATGGTGTACATCCAAGGTGGAGTGTTGAATAATGTGGCTTTTGACTTATAGGTGGATGTCCACTCGCATTCTTGTATTTTGGGATACCTCACTATGCCCTATAAATAGGAGGATCCACATATGATTTTGTACAACAATTACACTCAATATTATTGATAAATAAAATAATCCCTCTCTATCAACTCTCTGTTTTTTATTTACAATAGTTTACACTATAATTTCTATAATTGAGATAATGTTGGAATAGTTATACAACTAATTTGTGATTTGATGCAAGTTAGTACACAAATTTAGGATATTAATTGTTGGAGTTTTCAGAGACAAAATTCAAATAATTTTTTTTGGGTAGTTGCCAATGGTTACAGTATGTTTTTTTTTCTTTTATTTTTTAAATGGTTACATGAAGTTATACATGCATTATAGGTATTGCAGATTACAAATGCATCCTTAGAGCATGAAGAAGATCATAAAATCAAATTTTAAAAAATGCCTTTTGTAATTTATTTTTGTATATATATTTCTTGTAATATCAATTGTAGTTACAACACTTTTTTTTTATTCAAATCCTTATTTTCTATCTTTTTTCATGTGGGATGGTTCGAGGGACCCAGATTAAAATCTAGCAAACACACGTATTGCACTTCCGCACAAAAAGTTATCAATTTGGATGACACGATTTTGAATAGAAAAGACAAAATATTATCATTCGAAATCCTTATTTAGATATTTGAATTATATTCCTTAGAGTTCTCATCAGTTTTGTAAGAGTTTTAATTGAAAAATCATTCAAAACTCGAAAATATGATTAGACCTTTAAAATTTGCAAATGTAATATTACCCAATTTCTTACTCTGGTTACAAATTCAAATAATTTAGCCTGTATCATTGTCCATTCTGTAGTTATGAGATTAGTTGACATGTATTTTTATAATATGACAATATTGAATTTGTATCTCGTATTATTATTTTATTTTCCATACTATAATTCTCATTAGCTTCACTTGACACATTTGTTTTTGATAAATTTATTGCTTTTAGTTAATATTCATGGAGATTTGTCAAATAAGGCTTATATCATATATTTAATAGAGTATCAAAAGTAATCAATTTGTCAATATTAATTAATGTAATTAGTCAAATGATGTACCATATTTTCCATGTTTTATTAACAAAAGTCTACTTTCCACCATTAAACCAAATGTTGCCATTGTAAAAATATAATAAATAAGTCATCTATAGGTCACCTTAAATAATAGGTCACCTTAAATAAATCAATTTAAGTGAAACTTTTATTATAGAGTGAAGAAGTTGCCATGGCCACTATAGAGCTTACTTTTTCTCTTCGTATAACCCGACATTGATTTTTAAAAATAAGAAGAAAATAGTAATAGTAATAATAAAATACTTTTAATACCGATATGGAAAAAAAACTAACAAGTTTTGCAGTAAAATTCATGTCTCGTGCCATCGATCGGTATCATCCTAGATACTAGAATTGACGTCCCGTCTAATGCAACATGCTTACTTGGTATGATCTAAGTTTTGCAAAGTAGATGAAGATAAACTTATATAGACTCTAACAAAAAGGGTTCTTGAAAAAGTAGATGAAGATAAACTTATACAGACTCTAACAAAAAGGGCTATTCAAGAAGGATAAGTAATATAGGACCACAAAACAAGCCTAGAACTAAAATTGGGACTATAAATGAGAATTACGTTACAACTCAACCACGTGTAATTATAAATAAAGCCCCTGTCGTTATAAGGGGTCGATGGACAATCTTGTAACTTGTGTTTATATCTTGGAATTTTTAGCCAGTCATACACTGACACGTGGAAATAAGAATAGATTATTACAACCACAAAATAAAAAATGAAAATAGGCTAGATTAATACAAATGGTTTAGTGAGTGATTAATACAAATAGTTTAGTGAGTTAATGACCCTTATTATGCTCAAAATATGGCGTAACCTCACATAATTGCATTGGGGTATACTAGCACCATGACATGAATATTTGAAATGTATAATCGTTCAAAAGTTAGAGTGATAGTTGCAAAGACAAATGAATCTATAAATTAGAGACTCGAGGACAATCCAAAGGATGGACTCTCTTGCGACAAAAATCGTTTTAACTCATGTAAAAAATTTCTCCTTCCTTTCCTTTTTATTTTTTTTCAGTTTTCTAGCATAGTTTGAGCCTTTAACCATTCAGTTCTTCTTAGAAGTGATTTATACGATAAATTGTAATTCTATAGTTAATACAACTTTTATTTGCCTGAGTTTTACATTATCGTTACATTTCTTAGTGTTAAAATACTTTACATTCCTTAGGTTAAATTGTTCTACTTTCTTTAGCTATAACTATTTTACAGTCTTTATTGTTAGATTACTTTACTCCACTTTTTGAATTACTGCAAACCTTATTTTTATCCACAATCTTTCATTTTCCCACTTTTCCTTAGTCCTAGTTTATTTAATTTACAAACTTAATTTTCACTCATTGAAAAGTCTTCTTAATTAAAGCATCGAAAGGATCACAATCGTCTGATTATTGTAGGCTAAAATAATTAACTAGTTGGCAAGACCATAACCTTTCTTGGTACACTTGCACCCAGTAAAAAAAATATAAACACCAACCAAGCCAACGAAACATATTTTAAGCATGTCTAGTGGACTATGGTCTTTTTTAATTGTTTATCATGGCTAGGCCATGAATGAGCGATGTTGGAACTGGAAATATTATTGAACTTGGTTCAACGAGCCAACCCATCACCACCACATACTAAACATTTATGGAAACTGGTCAAAAGGTAAGACTAGACACTCAAAACAAAGAATTGAATGTGATATCGGCTTCGAAAGTCTGAAATACAAATTAAAGTCTTATTGGAAATGTATCTTCAAGCACCCAAGATATATTAATGGATCAACTAAATCCGGTGTTTGATCATCTTAGTAATATCAATCAGAACATTAGCACAATGATCACTGCAATAACCAGTAGGCTATCATGTCCTACTGTTACAGGATTATCACTATAAAGTGGTGTAAACACAAATACCCAGCCTATTTTCCTTCATCTTGTTTATTACGGGCCTAATAATGTGGAAACCGACTTTGGTTCAAACCTAAGAATGGGGAATCAAGCCAATAATTAATACTGAATTCGGTGTGACCAACCCAATAAAAGGAATTGGAATTCCTAACAACTACCCATAATGTGGTACGACAACCTAGTGGGAATAATACTTATTCCATAAAGGAATATGTCGATGCCATATTTCAATGAGCATACCCTAGGTTTTCTTGGGGCATCTAACTATGGGGTAGACACTAATCCAATGTTCGAATATGAACATGGTGGGTTGGGAACTAATAGGAGATTTTGTAATAACCCTTTTTGAAAGTATTGATAATTACATTCCTCAAGCCCCTTCACCAATATATTTCCCAACACAACAAAATGTATCTCTACGGGTGCAATCAGTGCCAAATAGAAAACTAACTAGTTGCTCAACCAAATAGACAACTATATGGAAGATTTAGGAGCAATGAAAATATGGATTTGAGATACGAGATTTATGGGTCAATTGCCGGAGATGTGCAAACCTCAATGTAAAGAAATTCATAACCTGAATGGATAGGTAGCATGTAAATCCTAAATGATTTCAAATTCCCAACCCTTTGCCTGCTCTCAGGGGATGGGAATCAGTCCATGGTAGAACATGTAGATTTACTAGTCAATGCACTGATGAAGGGTCTAATGAGTATCTCAACCTGGGATTATTCTCTCTCTCTCTCTCTCTCTCTCTCTCATGGATTCATCTTGCATTTGGTTTATTATCCTTTCGCATAACTCTATTAATAATTGATAGTAAATGTAAGACATGTTTCATGCTCAATTCTTCCCAACTGAATCGAAGTATCATCATGCTAAAAAAAGAAGTGATAAAAATGCCACTAGCTTCATAAATAGGTTTAAAAGAGATAAAATTAAATGTAAAATAGTAATCCATGAGTTTGAGTTTGTCAAATTGGCCCAAAATGGATTGGAATTTAGGCTTCACAAGAAGTTTGATGGAAAATAATTCAGAGATTTGGTGAAAATGACTACGCTAAATATGAAGCCCTATTAGGTAAGAATATAAAAGGAGTACATCATCCTTTAAATCGTGCTATAAAGGTCCAAATTTGGAAATATACTTTGTTGAAGAGATTGGGATCGAGTCCATAATCAGCGAACCTCTGGTTTGAAAGAACACAACACCAAAAGCATATACACAAAAGTAAAAGGGAATGATTAAAAAAAGTAATCTTTTGACATATCTAAGGCTAAAGAGATTTTTAATTATCTTTTAAGAGACAAAATGATAAAATTGCCTAAAGACGTATGAATGCCAACTGCAAATGAAATAAAAGGAAAATTCTTGTAATCATAATATATTATATCACTTAACTAACTTTTTTGTGTTTTTTAAGACAACGCACATGAGCTAATTAGGAAAAGGAAAATTAAGTTAACATAACAAGAAGGGAACACAATAGGGGTTGATGAATACCCATTTCCAAAACTTAAAGAAATAGGAGCCAACATGCAGTCCATCTAGTTAGAGAGGAACAAAGGCCATGTTGAGTTCAAAATGAAAACTGAAGCAAACATAAATGCTTCAAATCCTGAAATAACAGTAGGTCCATATCAAAAGATCCCTAAGTAGTTATGCATTAGGTGTGGATAACAGTACTCTAAAATGCATTAGATTGTTTCTTTAAGAGAAAAGCAACATTAGAACTTTAAGAATGAAGGATTGATAGTCACACTGCCAAACCTCAAGGATAGTTAAGTTAAGAAAACTTCAAAGGATTTTATATAAGGATGGTGAGGCCAATATCTGGGCCTTATTATCCACTAAGATAAGTAAACCCACTAAAGAACTTCTAATATGTCATGTTAGGTTTCTAGGAAGTTCAATCCAACCAGTACATGGGGACACCAAGGATTATGGGAATTGCAAAGTTGGTATTCATTGTAATAGGAGTACCAGATTAGATTATAGCATAAGAACCCAAGGTAGTTCAATAATTTAACAAAATACCGAGAAGGCTAAAGGCAGTAAAGCCTCAAAAATTATTTTGGGGATATGACACATAGTGGATCTACCCAAGTCAAATAGGATAGAACCATAAATTATAATATCTCGCACCCAGCAAAGGAGGACCCACCAGAAATATATAGCTTGATAAGAGGCCTTATAATGTTTACACTTGAATAGATGTGAAGATAATGCATCTTCATTTTCAAAACCTAACCCAAGGTTCCATATAAATAAAGATGGGAGCTAGTCTTCTTCAAACATATTGCATGAAAAGATAAAGGAATTAAATAAGGTATTGAGCATGGATAAAGGAAACATGTCTAAAGATGTCTCTTTTAGTAAAGAAGAGAAGGAAGAAATGATGGTTGTTGATGTAAAAGTAACTGTACAAGGACCTAGTGAGCAGTTGTTAATTCAGTTTGGATCATTGCCTTTGCAGGTGCTAACTAATATGGCAATTATCCTCTCACAGATGTTCAAAGCTATAAAAGGGCGAGAGGTTCTAGAGCTAAAAATGAATGAAGATGATGTTTTTGAAGGAAATAATTTAAAATTATTTATTTCTAGTTTAAATATCATTTATGGGTTCGAACATCCTACCAGGACATGACTATTCACATTAAGCCCTTATTTATCAAGATTTAGGTGAATAGAGTATTAATAAATAAAATCTTGGTAGATAGTGGTGTTTTCGTTGACATAATGACACATTTAATGCTAGATAAATTGAAATAAATAACATGTTGAATTGGTACAGACCCAAATAATAATCTTTGTATTTGCTGGGGATAAAAATTCAACTAAAGGCATGTTAGTAGTCGATGTTAAAATAAGCTCAAAAAATCTAAAATGACCTTCTTCATAATCGATGGAAAACCAAGCTTCAATGCCTTACTTGGAAAAGATTGGATCCATTTTTAAAAGTATACTCAGTCTTCCATTCACCAAAAATTACTGTTGATAAAGGAAAATGGAAATGTGGAAGAAGTGGAAGGCGGTACACTTCCATTTCTTACCCTCTCTAATTGTGTCGGATGAAGGCTTTACCAGGAGAATGTGGGACCACTCAAAGTGGATGCACTAATTTCTAAAGCATGAGGAGAGATAATTTTAGAGGAATCGTGGGATGATTAGCTTTTGGTCTGATGTAACCAAGTGAAAAAGATAAAATATTTGTTTAATGGATAACACACCATTCGAACTGGAAAAGGACAATGAATTGTTGGTAATAGTTTTGGGAAAATTCCAATATATGAAATTAAGAATAATAATCATTGAGTAAAGGACAATTTATTGGAATAATTACGTTTTTGAAGAAGACAAAGAGGAAGAAAAACCTCATACCATTGGTTATGTAGCAAGTTCTCCACTAGAATATGAAGAACTCACAGTCAATCAATGAGATCCTTTAGTGGAGGTAAACTTGGGAAGTTAAAAAAAACAAAAGGGTACCATAAATCATTGCAACCTCAACAAATAAGAGAAAAAAGTTTCTTGTTAACATTTTACATCAGTATAAGAATTAGTTTTCTTCAGAATATGATGAACTTCCCAGTTTAAATAGGAAATTAAATGAGCATAGACTGTCAATCAGGCAAGGATACAAGCCTGTGGAATAGTTTCGTTGCCAGGTGACCCCAAAGGTCATGATAAAAGTATAAGAAGAATAAAAAGGCTGTTAAATTTCAAGTTCATTCGAACCGCTAGTAATGTTGAATGGATCTCCAATATAGTGCCAATTATTAAAAATAATGGAAAATTAAGAGTATGCATTGACTTCAGAAATCTAAATACAGCTACTCCAAAGGATGGTGCTAGTGGTAATTTTATTGGTCGATAGGTCTGATGGCTACCCTACGGATGGTCATTTACGGTATAAATATATATGCATAGATGAACAAGATGTGAATAAAATTATCTTTAGGTGTCAAGGCAACCTGGGAATATTTTAATGGACAAAAATTTCATTCGATTTAATCAATGTAGGAACCACTTATCAAAGAAGAATGAATACTATTTTTCGTGATATGGGTGGAATCATTTTGGAGTGTCATATTGATGATCTAATTGTCAAATAAAAAATAGTATAAAATAATATAACACACCTACAAAAATCCTTTGAAAGGAAGAGGATCTATTCACTCAAAATAAATCCCGAAATTACTGCATGCAATTTTCTAAGATAGACAGTACACTACAAATGATTACAAGTTGATAGAATAATAGCAACCCCATTATTGAAAGCACAACCCCTAAAACCAAAAATGAATTACATAGATTTTTGGGATAACTTACTTTATTTAGAAGATTTATATAAATTTGGGAGGAAAAACTAATATATTTTCTCCTTTACTGGAGCTAAAATATCAAGATGAGGTTTTTTTGAAGGAGGGACATGAGTTAGCTTTTAAAATGCTCAAAAGATATTTGGTTAAGACACTTATATCGGAAACTCTGAGAGATGACTTGCCATTAAATCTTTAAATAACTGCTGACGACACTTCCATTGCAATTTTGTTAGCACAAGACTTTAAGAAAAGCAAAGAATAAGTTATCTATTATCTAAGTAGATTTCTTAATCAGTGCTAATGTAAATATTTAGTAATGAAAAAGTTATGTTTGAATTTTTATTTTACGGTAATGAAATAAAGATATTACTTGTTACACAGGGAGTTGTATGTTATTTCAAAGTTCTTATTAATCAACTACATTGTAATACCCTGTAATTTTAATGTGTAATTAAATTAACTAAATGGTGAAATTTTAATTATCTGCAGTGACTTATGGTTTCAGTAGTTGTAATTATTATATTTTATATAGGTTATGTCAGGGGTGCACATGGTTCGGTTCAGTTCGGTTCCACTATGGAACCAGAACCAGAATCGAAATTGATCGGTTCCGTAGTTTTGGAACCGGAGCCAGAACCGAAATTGGTCGGTTTGATTCAGAATCGAACCATCGGTTCTCAGTATGGTTCGTGCCGGTTCATGGTTCTGGTTCTTAGTTCTGGTTTGCGGTTCTGGTTTGCGATTTGGTTTGTGATTCTGGTTTGCGGTTTTGGTTCATGGTTCTGGTTCATAGTTTTCGTTAATGGTTCTGGTTCTCGGGTTGGTTCTCGGGTTGGTTAATGGTTCTTGTTAATTGGTCTGGTTAATGGTTAGGGTTAATGGTTCAGGTTCATGGGTCGGTTCTCGGGTTGGTTCTTGGGGTCGATTCTTTGGTTCGGTTCTTCAGTTCAGTTTTTTGATTTGCTTCCATGGGTTTGATTCTTTGTTCGGTTCGATTTGGTTCAGGTATAAAATCGAGAACCGAATCGAACACTTCGGTTCTCAATTTTTTGGAACCAGAACCAACCCATGGAGAAAAAAAACTGAACCAACCCAACCCATGAAGGTCGGTTTGGTTCGGTTCTTCGGGTTGTCAATTTTTTTGCACACCCCTAGGTTATGTGTGTATATTTTTATTCGAGATTGGAATCAAACTTAATATACATTTATGAATTAATAATTGTTAAATAAATAATTTAATCACTCACTTTTGACTTGTACCATGTAATGGATAAAGATGTTTAGTATGGTATTTTGGGTTAACTTTTGGGGCGTGTAGAATGTTCGGTATAGTGTTGAATTTTAAGATTATGGGTTGGTATACGACTTGGGATAGATTTTGGCCTATTTAGAGTTGTAATTAGGCTCATTTGGTAGGTGTTGAAATTAAGCCTCAGTTTAATTTCGTGGATGCTAGGTTATTAGAGTGGTTAAACGTAACCTAAATACATATTATACCTTTGGAGAGAAAACCTAAAGACTAGAGAGAAGGAGACAACTTGGATATGAAGAATTGGAGCATTGAGATTAAACTTCACCTTTTGAATTTGAGGCAAGTTTACTTTGTATATGAATATTATTTTATTGGAGTTAGAATAAAATTATGTATTGGAATCTAACAACAATTGCAAAGAAATTTGATTTAACTAATTAAATTACTAACTTTAGAAATGATCTAATTAACTAAGTTATGTTATTATTCGTGTTCATAGTATAATATCAAATTAGTATGAATACTTATGAAATTAAAGTTAAATTGATGTTAAATTATCAGAACTATAGTCTACTATGTTAGTTCATAAAAATTCCTTTAGTGATTTTGCGAATTGATAGTTAATTTGAGTCAAATTGATTAAATATGAAATTATAGGGTTCTTAAATAATATGAGAATTTATACCATTGAATATTATTGAAATCATGTGAAAACCTAATATATAGGATAGTCATGATGTTGAAACACTTATATATACAATTTGGTTTTATGATGATTTGGGAACTTGAAAGTCCGTTAATAGAGGATTTTAATGTCAAAGCTCGTAGGTAGAAGAAATAGTTTTTGTAGAGGTATCATCGATAGATTTACCTTGAGAATCGATTGACCAATGATAAAGGATTGTGAAAAATTGAATTATGGATGCATGGACACTGACTTCTTACTTTTTGGAATTTTTATTGAATTTTTATGAATATTTTAACAAGTGGGATCAAGGTTAAGAATTAGGTTGGAGTGAAATGCCTAACTAAATGAGACTTATCAAATTAAGTAATGGTGAATTGTGATTTAGTAACCCTGGTGTGATTATGATTAATATTGTTGAGTATTATATGTTGTAGATCCGAGAGTCGAATAAATAGTTGTAATCTTTTGAGAGGTTCATAGATTTGAATTGAATGGCCATTAGTCTTTTGAGAGTTTTGACTCAGTTAATATTGAGAATATCTTACTTAATAAAGGTTAATTAAGTTAATACATATGATTTCAGACTTGTAATCTAAATATGATTTGACTCAATTAATATAGAGAATACTCTTAATTAATATAGCTTAATTAAGTTAATACATTTGGATGATAGACTTGTAACCTTTATGTGTAATAGGTTTACTTGTTTTTTGTATTATGTACGACATATTGGGCGTGTGTACTCAAGGGAGAGGTCTTAGAGGGTAAATCCATATGGGGCATGACAGATAATGATTACATTGGTACCCTCATGTGAAATATTAACTTGATTGAGTGACGATGATTACGTGGGTACCCTTATGTGATGAGACGAGTTTACTGTGGTTATGATTGCCCCTCACATTATGGTCTAAAATTCCCATTGTATCTAGCGTAAGATGCTCGGGCTCATCCTTTCATATAGATTTGGGTATGGGACTGTATAACTGGGGTGAACCCGTGTTGATTATCCCTTTTGAGATGATTTGATGGTTATTGGTGTGGGATAACCTATAGTTATGCCTAGTAGTCCCCGAAGGCAGTAGGATATGTATTTGTTGTGTGCAACCTTAAGAAGGGACCGTGTATGAATTATTAGTATTGGACCGTGATTGTATTATATGGATATAAATGTAGAGAATACTTCTATTCAGATATTATAAAATTGATATGCATAAGATGATTAAATAGCGCATACTTCTATTGAGATATTATACAATTGGGATATATAACATGATTAAAATAATAATTGGTAAGCGTAAGACCATTAGGATTAATAAGACTTAATCATTGGGAAATATGGATATGGGATTAGACATATGTAATATGTACAATTGTTTTAGGTTGAGATAACTTAAAACCAAATAAAATATGAGAAGAAGATGTGTAGTTTATTATAACCCAGACTTAACTATATTCTTATACTTCATAGACTTGTTGTTAAAGTCAGTGTTGACTTTACTTTTTAGGACATGGTCAATTGTGTGAATTCCAACCTAACATCATTTCATTAATTTGATTAGTGTTAATACAGTTGTAGCTACGCGATGGTACTAGTATTGTTGGTTTGTTTGGTAATAGAGTTATGTCGTTCACTTATGGTATGTTTCAGTTATTTATTTTATGCATTTAGTTTTTCTTACATTCATGCTTAGAATGATATTCAATTATTTGATTCCCTTGAGTTTGTTTTAGACCTGATCAATCTATTTACAAATTTAATGGACACAGTTAGTATCAGAGAATTATAGATTCTAACTTCCTATGATAATGAGTACGATCATCGCCTTTTCGCGTTGTGTTCTCTGATTACATTAGGTCTTTTTTGTTTAGGATTTGTACTCTATATAACGACAAACTTTTAGTAGTTTTGTGTCATTGTTATAGACAACTAATTCGAATAAGACCGAGTGTATCGGGAGGGTTCCTAATTTGGATTTCCTTTATAAGGCATCTTATACATGAGGTTTACTTCAGTCGGGAGTTGAGAAGGGAATGAGAACTTAGGAAGTACACAACGTAAGAATCGAGTGGAAATACTTTTACTCGCCATTCATAATGGAATTAGAAACATGTTTTAGAAGACCTCATCTATGAGATCGCGTGGTAGCTAGTATAAGGAGGAGTTAAACTATGTTCCTCCTTCTGCATTGGGATAGATTGATAACAAAAGAGAAGAAGGATGTTTGCGCTATCCGCTGCAGTACATGAATAATTTGTTTTAAGTTGGCATAAACCTTGTGTAAAGGGTTACCAAGTTTAATTGGGTAACTCGTTATTCATCACTTATGTTTAGATGGTTAGAGTTACCTTCCTACATTAGAAGGACCACCATAATTATATAAAAAGATAGAGTCCCAAAGATTTTGAGAACTGAGGCCAAAGTAAGCCCAATGTCTAGTGACGGTGTACCGTTGAAAGTAGGGAAGATCTCACCAGCAATAAACACACATGGGGGGAGTGGACCCCAAGAGGTTTTTCAGAGTATAAAATAATATCTATTGTAACTAGTAGAGTGAAGGAAATTAAGACCAGTCTAATCATGACCAATGAGAGAAGGCCCAACGAGATTAGTTTTAGCAGAAGATACTGTAGAGGAAAGTTCAACAGGGCTGCCAGTATAGCCTTCATTTAAATAGTTCCTTTCGAGGATATTATTAAACTTATGGTGAATGAGGCTACTTAGTTAGTATATTCCTTAGATCAACTGGTATGTTTGAGCCACCAAGGGAATGGGTATGATTATATTTATGACTCGCGCACATGAGTATAACTTAGATATTGAGGAATAGTCATTCTTTATTAGTAGTGTTTTAAAATTAGTACGAGATATATAGTTGTTATGACTGGGATTTTTTAAGTGGATACCCCAATGTGTGGGGTTTCTTTGCATTGTGATTGTATAAAAGTGATCGTTTTTTGGTCAGCTTGCGTGTTCGATTATTTTGTTGATTTAGACATATGGTATTATGATTTGTACTATATATGGGGTAGGTTCCTACAATTTGTATTTTTGGGAATATAATGTTTCTCGTAGTTATACTTAGGCTTGGGAGATGTACAAGCGTGTATGAATATTTTAGATATGATCATATAAGAGTTTTTAGGTGTCTTTAAAATATTATCGGTTGTCCAAAGTTTTCAGCCGTAGTTGTGCGGGTACCGAGTTACTACTTACACTAGAGATTAGTTTTAGCCTTAGTGTTGGAATTATCGTTAGACCTATTGTGAGGCTATTTTTGGTTGGGGTTAGTCTTATTGGATTGGATAGTTTGGCATAGGAGTAGGTATCAAAGTTTTGGAGAAAATAATTTATAGTGAGTAGTATGTTATTTTAGAGAAACTCCAATCCTATATGTTAAAATATGGATGATTCGCTTTGTTAAGTGGAGCATCGGGAGTAACAAGGGCTGATGTGGAATAAGTGTTTGGTTCCTCATATTGACGACAAGTTGGGTCATGTGAAGAGAAGTGTATTGTTGTGATGAGTTCCTTATCGGGTTAGTGGTGAAATCTTGTTGAATCGGAATCATTTGTAACAGTGGTGGTCATTACACCCAAATTTTGGGTCAAGGTTGGTTCAGGTCCAAATATTGGAACTGAAAAAGGTATGCTAGTTACAATTAGCATGAGTTCCCTTTCTACATTTACAAATGTAGAAGGCTATAGTTCTAAAGGATATTGTTTATTCTAGAGGGTTCAAAGCTAGGGAGAAGTTTTGACCAAGGCACATGTTTTGTGATTTGCTTTGCATACCAGAAGTGATTGGATGTACAATAATTAGGGGAGTCCATATTTTTTTTCCGTTGAATAAGTTGTAAAATATTTTTTGTTGAGAGGATCCTCCTTTCAGTGAAGAAGGGATAACTCCGGAGACATTTGAAGTGTTATAGTGTTTGAAATAGCAATGTAGAAGTAAAAAAGTAAACCCATTGATTATTGGTAGGATTCAGGGATTCCAAAGAGGATACGGAACAAGTTAGGGTCAATTAAGTTAGATTAAATAAGTTGACTAAGATATAAGAGTTAACAAGTTGTTATATGGTAATGTGTTTAGAAAACATTAGAGGAAGTTGTATTCATGTTAGAGCATATGGAGATTTCCAGAGCAGGAAAAAGAAGCTTTTGAGATGAACAAAAGTATGGTTTGGGGTCCCAGGAGTTAGATCAAGTACTTTTCACGACCTCCTCGAGGATGGGAATTCGTAAGTTTATATTGCAAGTGGAAGTTGGCATTCTAATGCATATGTTCTTTTTGCGACTTTGGATGGGGTGAGATCGGTGTCATATGTCCTCACCTGGTCATTGTCAGTGGGTGCATGATGTTTCTACGGGTACATGACGAAGGGAGTCGTGTGAGTATTAGCTGAACTTGACTTATGAAAAGAGATTAGTGTGTATTAGCTCAATAAACTATTATTAGATTATGTGTATATATTTTAAGGATGCTACAGGTGAAATATACTTAACATTTCAAGTAAGAGTATAATGAATTCTAATTTTCAGGATGAAATTTCTTATTTTAAGGGTGAAGAATATAATGCTCAATCATTTTAACGCATAATTAAATTAAATAAATTATGAAATTTTAATTATCTACAGTGGCTTATGATGTCAATAGTTATAATAGTTACACTTCATATAGGTTATTAGTGTATAATTTTATTCGAAATCAAAATCAAACTTATTACACGTTAATGAATTAATGATTATTTAATAAATAATTTAATCATTTACTTTTATAGGAGGGTAGTATGACTGGGGTCTGTGAAGAATTGGAATGAGTGAGGCGTGACCCATTCCAATGGACTCTATATTCAAGGTCCTCAAAGTCTCAGGAGTATATCTGGTAGAAAACCTTCCTCTTTTGGTAAAAATGGAGTAAATGCTATGATTTCTTCCTGCAAGAAGATGAACTTCATTAAAAATAATGGTAACTTGGAGAGAGAAATCTCTTGAGAATGATGACCGTAATGATGGGAGTGAAGAGAGAAACACTTATCATTTAAAGAGAGATCATGGAGAGAATACTAGGTCTGGTGTAATTTTGATAGAGTAATAACTTAAAATTGAGTTTTGTATATGACTTGACCTTATTTATAGGTGAACACTAGGGCTAATTTGGGCTTTTTTGGGTGCCAAAAATGAGAGGGAATCTGAGGGCTAAGGTCTGCAATGTAACTTTTGTACCTATATGTTTGCAGTCGCATGTCCCCTCTGACAGGCGACACTTGGGTGTAAACCGAAGCCAAAAAGAAAATTTGTCTCCTAAGGATGACAAAATATGTAATTTGGTTTATATAATTTCAAATGTTAACTTTTTGTACAAACTTTATAAAACTTGAAAGTAACCTTGAGGGCCACCCTCTTTAAAATCATTTTGTAAAAGTGTTTTTTCTTGTGAGTAGCCTCTTGGATACTCACTTCAGTTATACTAAGTGTGGGCTGTGTGAGGGATTGAGTGTCTCCTAGAGCCCCTTTACTAATATTATCTCTATCTTAAAGTAATAAGTGCTTGAGCTTGCCCAACAAAACTTGTCTCTCAGTCACAAAGACAATACTCCCAGAAGGTCCCAACTGTCCTGCTTAAGCCCTTCCTGCTCAGCTAGGCTACCTATATAAGAAAATAAAACATTAGCACTTCATTTTTTAAAAAGTAAAAAATTCTTGGGACGAGGGGCCACTCGTGGTGGATCTTTTCATCCTCAGTTATTTCTCTTTACAGTGTCGCTTTTGGGTAGAAGGTCCACTCAAGGCGAGTCCACTCTCCTTGATACATTTTACCTTGTTATTGATTTATGTAGTGCGAGAGGGGCCACTGGAGGTGAAATCCCTCATTTCTATATCTGTCTTCGGCAGAGGGGTCATTTATCTTGGACTCCCTCGCCATAAATCTCCTTTAACATTAATTATGGTTGAGGGGCCACTAATGGTGGCCTTCCTCGCCACCAGCTATTATTGTTTGCCTTGCTCTTGGTCGAAGGGCCACTCGTGGCGGACTCCCTCACCATAAAAATTATTGATGTTGAATACCTTGACTGAGGGACCATGCATGGTGGACCCCCTCTCCCCCAAAAATGTTTTTTAGCATTAGTCTTGGCTGAGGGGCCACTCGAAGTGGACCCCCTCGCCACAATTTACCATTTTTCACTAAGTTTGGTAGAAGGGGCCACCGTGGTGGACCCCTTCACCCATGAGGTGTTTGTTCTGGCGATACCCCTATAAATTAGTCCCTTAATACAAAGTCCTTTGTGTTGGGTAAAACAAAGGGTTTTGTACAAGATGATTACTTCATCTTTGAATACGAAAAGTTTCATACCATTACATCATTACACTATTAGCATTAAATGACTATGTCACTTCAGCCCATATTTATTGTCTCGAGGAGATACCTGTCTGGGACGTATTTTACATAGTCCATTATACATTGAGTATGTCGTATACCTTTACACCCATCGAAGTAATTTCATGTGATACCCCGCCCTAGAAAAGAAATATTGAATAATAAATTGATGATTTTATTCGAAGGAAAATTTTTAGGAATAAATATATAAGGAAATTACGTCAAAATGGCACGAAAAGTAATTAAGAAAAAAACAAATCTCCATGTTGTATGGTTCGTATGGATGCGCATTTAAGTCCTAATAGTCCTAGTAAGTATGTTGGTCAAGTTTGATGCAAAAATTCCAATGAATGATTGTGACATGATCATGTTTAATATAACACGAATTTTGTCAGCATGCGTCGCGCAGGAGGCGAACTTGCGTGATTTTTGTAGGACATTTTATTGAGGTTAAAAATAATTGGACCATATTTATGGGATGCTAAAAATAGGCTTAAGAGTGCCATGGGGTCAAAAGTCATAAAATGAATAAATAAATAAAATATTATTATTTTTCATCAAAAAATAAAGTGCTCAGAAAATTCTGAAAAATTCACGATTGACTTGAAATTTAATTTTGAGCAACTTTCTTTTCTTGAAAATCTCCAAAAAATGTCATTTAGACATATTTTAGAGCTATTTTAAGTTTTAAAAATAGTAAAAAATAAAATGAAATAAAAATTAATGAAGTGGTTGGTGGGTTGCATTAATGGAGTGGTTGTTGTCACACCATTAATCTCAACCATTCAATCTTATTTTGATCCAACGATCATGGTGACTCCCAAATAACTATAAATAAGCCTTGAATTCTCTCATTGTAAACACACCAAAAAAATTAAACACTAAAAAGAGTTAAAGAGTGAGTTAGAGTTGGAGTTTTGGAGCATTTCTTGGAGCTTGAAGAAGGATTTCCTAGAGCACATATGAAGCTCTCATGGAGGATGCATTTGGTAACCCCTCGAGGCCACCTTTGAAGGTGGGGGTTGCTCCTCCTACACCACCATTTTGGAGTCTTAAGAGGTGGGAAAATCTGACTTTAATTGAGGTTTAGAGTTTGATAATTTTTGGAATGATATTTACATATATTAGACTTGATATGTGTAATATTTCAGCTAATTTACAACTTTATGTTGTTTAGTCATCATATCATCATTTGGTGTGTAGAAAAAAGTTTTTTAGAAGTAATTTTGATGGGTTCAAAAGGTGAATAAATTCCAGAATATTAGCCTTGAACATTTTATGAAATAAAATGTGTCAAAATGATGCTTCAAAGGTAAATAATGTAATTTCATGTTTAGAAAAATATTGGGCTAATATAGGCCATTTTACGAAATAAACATGGGACTTTCTTACCAAAATGATGAAGTGGAAGAAGAAATTTGATTTTTACTTAAATGGGTATTTTTGAGATGCATAAACTCATAATAAGAAATATTTGGGGTTGATATGTAAATAATCAAAGTATAAAATGCTTGCTTTTAAATTGATACTTAAGTGTAATTAAATAAAGTAAAGAAGTCAAATGTGTTGATAGTGACCAAATGGGTATTTAAAGTATGTACAACTTATTTTAGAAACATAAATGGAAATAAAGTCTTTTTATAAAATTTGGAATTTATTACTGAAATTATGTTGGAAACATCAGAAATATACCTCGAGAAGTTATAAATTGGTTTTTGGCAAAATTAGTATGTTTAAACCGATTTGAAAGTATAATATTTGTGTGAAACAAATAGTAGTGGCATTGTCGTAAATACAGTGAATATTCTGCTGTCAAGAAAATATTTGGCAATTAAATGTATTAATTAAGTTTGATAAAAGGAGATTAATGATATATTTTTGCTAAGTGAAAATAATGAGTTTAACTAAAATGATAAGTATGAAATATGGGTAAAAATATAGTTTTTGACAAGTGTTAAGTGGTTAAAAGTGTTTTGAGAATTGAGTGGGAAAGTTAGTAACTATTTTGGGAACAACACTTGTTAAATGGCTAAATGCGTATTTGATAAGAAATGGGTAAATTGGTAAATTTACGTAAAGCGGAACATTTTTATGAAATAAAAATGTCAATGAATAGTTTGGAAGAAAAAGGAAAGAATTGATTTTTCAAGTGAGAATAAATGTGAACATTGAGAATAATGTTGAAACACATGAAAAAAGATAAGAAAGGATACTTGCATGATACCAAGAATTAAGGAGGGCATGACGTCCCTAGTGGTGAAAGACCCCAAAGCCTGTACAGATAAGCATATAGTGACTGGAGACTGATGGTGTAGAGCCCTTGAAATCCAGGAATAATGGCTAGACTCCAAGGAAAAAAATGATCATTCTTGTAATAAGAAATGAAGAATGAGAATATTCTTAAAATTAATGCGAATAAATCTTTGAGATTTGCAAAAGGTTGAAAATGGGAAATAAACAAGTTTTCATGAAACAATAAATATTTTGTGTCATGTGGAGTATAAGTTTCTCAATGAAAATGAATATTTTCCAAACACGAGGTGTGCGTGTCGTAAAGATTGTTTTAATGAGAATATTAAAATAATGGCAAAGTAACTCTAGCATGAGTTAATAAACGTTGAATAGATGAATATTTTCAAGAAAAGAAAGGTTTTTCTGATAAATGATTAACCGTGTGTGTTAATGGAAAAGAATGTGATTTTAAAGAAAGATTATCCAAAATGACACTTTTGGGAAAGACATAGAGGATGAACAGGGATAAATATATTTTTGGAATAAAATGATTTAATACATCGAAGCATGTATTTTCAAAAGTATATATGTAGATATATACATATTTTCATGAGCATATAGTGAGTGAGTATTCTTTTCTGCCATTCGTTTCTATGTTGCATTTGTATAAATCCCACTGAGCCTTTCGCTCACTCCCTCCTCTTTGTTACGGCAAGTTGTATGCGGTTTCATACTTTGAGAGCATTATAAAGGTAATATTTACTTGCATTAACGTTAGTAGCTCTATTTACTTGTCCTTGGGGTCACTTCCCTTGGGTTTCGCACATAGTTCATTTTATATTGGAATCGCATGCTAAGAAAAGTGTAATCTTATTTAATAATAAAATTGGAATAGTAACATTATTTAGGTTGTTCATTGCACCCCACACCTGACACTTGGATCGGATTAGAGTCGATCCTATAGTAACCCTTAAATCCGGTTTGGGGCGTCACAACTTGGTATCAGAGATTTAGGTTCAATGTTTCTTTCGGGTGTGACGTGGTGAGGTCGGTAGTGGATCTTTCAACATCGATGTTGGTTTGGGCCGGTCACGCTAGTTTGGTGAAAGTTTATATCCTCGTCAATAAAGTCAAAGAGGTTAGCATGACAAGGAAGTTGGTGCCAAGTGGCACACAATCTGGTTGATAGTTATAAATCGCTTCCGCATTCCTGATATAGATGTGTTAGTAATTACGGGTGTCAACTTAAGTGAATGTTGGAAACATCATAGTTCCTTTGTGTGAGAGATGTATTGTGTGTAAATTATAATGGTAACAAAGAATAAGAGAAGTTAATGCACCAAATAGTGTGAGCTAAATTGTAGCTAGAAAGATTGGTTGAGTTTAACTTTGGAGATTAGGTGACTTGAGTGTATATTATAAGTGTTGACTTTGTAGTGAGAGTGTATTAAATTGAAGACTCGGATTAATGTATTTGGGTGTATATCTTGGGTAGTATATTTATGAATATTGATCTTGCGATCAGAAATTAGTAAGTCTCTTAGTTAAGGACTGGGGTTTATTATACCGCGATGTATATATTTTGGTTATAATGTAGACTTGAATAATCGTGATGACTTAAGGTGACCTAGGAGTTAAATTAAATAGTCCTTGTGAAACAATGTTGATGACGGTATCAATTAGTGATTATAATAGTACGATATTGAGGAATATGATCTCTTGTAATGTTTGTGATATGGTCTTTGATGTTTATTTGAAATACCCGTCGTCCCGTATCCTACTTAGTCTTTAGTAAATATCAATGAATGATTTATCGCGTGGTGTGATGATAATATATTGGAGATAAGATACATTTATAAATTTACACTCATTGAGGTTTATATGACATTGTCTAGTGATTTTTACTACGGGTTAGTAAATTGGATAAGTTTGTAATTCCATTGCTCTTAGGAGAAAGTACTATGGTTATTTGAGAAAAGTAGTAATGCAAGTAATTAGAATTTCGAGGCGATACCTTTGGGGTTGTATATCATATATAAAACTAAGGTTAATTAATGTTCCTCGGTGATAGGCATGTTATTTACTTGCGTAGAAATGGAAAATTAAGGTGACACAAGAATATATCCTGGGTGATCCCTAGTATATGATAGGAGATAATTGGTGTGACGTTAGAAGAATCAAATCAATGATTACCATATAAAGATATTGAAGATTAGTGACCGTAATCAAATCATTATGATAAACAATTGGGTTGACTTGAGTAGAGTACCTTTTGGGGACATTGATACGATAAGCTCCAGTCGTGACGAAATAATAATTGAACTTATTCGTATGTGTTAGCTTCAGGAAATGGCTAAATCTTATGTCGTTACCTTAAAACTTGGAGAATTATTGCGTTGAGGATTTTATAAAATAATAATAAGTCGTTAGTGACTAAATCGTGTTAACATGCGAAAATGCCTTAGGATTGGTGACATAAAATGAATTGATTCAGATTATGAACATGTATCTTGATATAACTATTGGAGAATATAAGTTAGTAATTATATCTGATTATTTTGACAAGCACTTGGATGTGCTTAGTTAGACATTACTTTCTAGGACATCGAGTGTGACAAGATTTTAGTGTGACAAATGTCGCTTACAATTGATTGTGTATACACCTTTATAAAAAAAAAATTATGTTTACGGAAGTTATCCATAAAGCCTTGGAGAATATGAGTATTAGGGATTGTTTAGGTGTTGATGAATCATTATCATACATGTTTACTTGTGGCAAAACCTTGGAGATTAGAACCATGAATCATAAAACTTGTCTAATATGATACTTGAGGATTGTGTCGTAAAAATGATGGTAAGTGCTAGGTTGTGCTCTTGGGAGAACTTAGAGTAACTTGATGTTATATCGATATTTAATGAATAACTCTTGGAATGAAGTGTTAGGATTGATAATAACACCCTCTTATGCTACCAATACACTGGGGATAACCCTAGTAAAAAGAAATCATTATTTGCCTAGCATAAACCTTAGTGATAATACAAGGTGAGCAAAGATCCTAGCTATGAGATTAGAAGCGCCAGCTTCGACTAAAGTGTGATATTCAGGATTGCAGAGGATGTTGATAAGAGTTAGGAAGTTGTTGGTAAATACAGATGTTTGAGGTTGTGCATATGTGTTGAACTTTAAAATTAAGGTTAGATACCACGTAATGAAATTTGGAGACCTAGGTATGATGGATCGGCTATTAAAGATAAAAGATGAGAAGGGTGATATCGCGTAAGTTAGCGCCGTACGTACAAATATAAAAGTGTAACCCATAACATTAGTCAGGAAACCTTGTGTTTTAAATTCCCGAAAGGATTAGTTTATACTTCGATGAGAATGGAAAATTTGCGTCGGATCAATCAATGTACATAGGAGGAACATTGGCTATAAGTTGTGAACCTTAAGAGAACTTGTGGGTTCGTACTTTGTGAAAAACAATTCGATGCCAAAATTTGATTGTTATCCTTTGGTTTTGTAAATCACTTAACTCGTTATGATTCCATATGTTTCATTTGATGCAATTAATGGGAAGTTGTTATTCGATTGTCATATGGATGTGACACTACATAAGCTCAGTAGTGGCACAGGTTAGGCCGATTGTGGATGATGCATCACAGTAAATGAGTGCGCACTTTTTTGGAAACACACTAATCTTTTCATTAGTTTGTGTGCGCATGGTCACGCGATTTGTTGCTCGTATTTTGCATGTGTAAATTGGTTATCTTAGGTTAACAACCCTATTAGTTGACTGATAAAACTAGTTAAAGTTTGGGGTTACAGTATAGCTAGTTACTTTCCAGTCATAGGTTCAAGAATACGTTTTAGGAATTATGTGGATATTAGACTTAATGAGACCTTAAGTGCAAATTTTACACTTCGAATTGAGGATATAGTTACTCATATATATAATTTGGATTATGATGTCTAGGATGCTTCGAGGTTAATATGAAGATTTCATGGGAGGTTTCGGTCATTCAGGCCAATGCGATAAAGTGACTCTTTTGAGATTGCTGATATGAATGACTAGGAAGTGTTATAGGTGTATTAACCTAGTCTTGACATGATTCAAAATCTGAGAAAACATAGGTTTGTAAATCGTAATTCGTGATGATGAATTCATTACTGATGGAATGATGTTTGAGGAATACCGATTATTTCAAAAAAACATTATTGGGATGAATAAGTTAGTCATGCTTGGGTATTATTAATGAAAAACCCTACCATGATCGGGTTAACTTGATGATGATTAACGTGGATGGATCTTTGAGTTTTAACTGTAAAAATATCAGGATACTCCGGAATTAGAAATGGTTTTCTTAGATGACTGAATGATTAAGATTGATGGGTTAACAATTTCGAGGACGAAATTTCTTAAGGAGGGAAGAATGTGATACCCTGCACTAGAAAAGAAATATTAAATAATAAAGTGATGATTTTATTCGAAGGAAATTTTTTAGGAATAAATATATAAGGGGATTACGCCAAAATGGCACGAAAAGTAATTAAGGAAAAAAAAGAATCTCCACGTTGTATGGTTCGTATGGATGCACATTTAAGTCCTAATAGTCCTAGTGTGACAACCCGCCTAATTAAATATCGGGTGATCAGTCCTTTATTAAATTATAACCAAGGTGAACGGTTGGTTCATTCTTAGCATCACTGTCGCAAAAAAAACTTTTCCAATTAAACGCCCTAAATAATTAAGCTAAGTGACAAAATCATTTTAAGACATTAATTTCCAAGTTTAAAAAAAAACCAACATTTAAAACTTTACATAATCCATAGTTTAATAATCACACAATAACCATACTGGAACATATAATCCAAACAATTAAGCATTCAACGAATTAATTCCAACTTAAAAACTTCAAAGGAAAACATCCTGACAGTAAAAATACCAAAGTATAAATACTGGAAATAAAAGAATCATAATCTCTGATAGAAACAACCGAATAATGGAAAAAGGGCAACACATGCCCAACTGGATAAAATAGAGCTAGGAGTGGAATCAATAATGAGGTCGTCTAAGCAAAAGGCCTGCAACTCCCACCTAAGCTGCAGCGCGTTCCTTCCAAAGGATCCTATGCAAGACGCTCCTGTGGTTGGGCACCTGTAATATATACATATATATACAAGAGAGAAGAGAAAATAGAAAACGGGTCAGAGCCCGATTGTAAAACAGTTTAAAATTAGTTTAGCAAGTATTTAAAATGCTTATTGGCTAATGTAACAATCATATTAGTGCGGCACTCTCTTGAGGAATTATCACCTCTCTTATAATGTGCACACCTATCGCACTAATACTCTCCATAGATTAGCTTATCTTAAGTTACTCACAAGATTCCATGCCTACATTCTCAAATGTTAAGGAAGTTAATTTTATTAAAAAGCAAGGTTCTCACATAAGCCTCATTTGATTATAAAGTTTCTCAATAATGCATCATACTTTTCAAACACTTATTCCCAAATTGAATTAATTATTCATTTCTTACTTACCATAGTCACAATAAGTAGTTCCCATATTTCAAGTTTGAATATATATTAACTGCTCGTATAATATATATAACAACGGCACCCCACATAACATTTATGGTGCTGGCATACTCTGCTATCCTGTTCCCGTATCACTCGTACAAAGGGAAATACTAGTTCTGAATCACTCTCGAACTGTATTAACACAAAACACATACAAATTGAGGCGAAGCATAGTTCCAAGTCACTAAGAGGTCAGCACATACCCTCACGTCTCTTAGGACCGTCTGACTATCAATCTGATAGCATGTACCAAGGATTCCCATGTTCTAGGGTACGAGTCAATATCCCCCATAAAGGTCCCATCGAGATAAGACTGTCCCAGCGTGGTAACCTCGGGGATAGTAAGTGGCGTGGGCATGATTTCCACACGTATATAGTATATGCAAAAACACAGTCATATATGTATACTACCATTCCCATATCAAATTTAGGTACCCTCTCATGTCCCATACTTATGATATTTATCCTTATTACACATTACTAGGTTATCACGTATAATGGTTTGTCTCTTATTATTATTATTTATGGAATTATTCCAACTTACTACGTAACACTCGTGCATTCCTATCTTCCCAAGTGTAATTTCAGTAGGTACTCATATTTTACAATGTAACTTCCTTACGAGTCTCACCCTTTAACACATGTTCCCATTGTCCATTATGTGTAAATCACCCCCATGAAATGTTAATCTCGTCTTACATTGAAGGTTCCAAAATTTTATAAAATCCTACTGCCTTCTTTACATCCCAAAATGTTTTAATAGAAATGTCCAAAGATTACAACTCATTTAGATTGAAATTAATCATTTATAAAGGAAAATATAAGTCTGCCAGGAGGGGTCGATCGATCTATGTCAGGGGTTCGATCGATCGATGCATCGATCGATCAATGCTCTTGGGTCGATCGATCGATCAAGCAGGTATGGAAAATCTCTAGAATTTCTAGTTACGGGTTTCTTCTTCCAAAATCATCCAAACCAATATTTTTGATTCCCAAACTCCCAACAATTCATACTACAAGTGTTATATCCTCAAATAAGTGATATTCTACATCAGGCATGCGGATTTTCATCATGAATAACGAATTAAATGGGGCATAATCCATAAAAATATTAAGAACCCTAATATTTTCTTTGTTTAGTTTCTTCCCATTCTTTTACCATATTTCATACTCTTAATTTAATGGAATTTTGTGGTTCAGCCTCTACATGTGAATTTTATTTCCATAATACATCTATAACCTATACATCACGCAAATCCAAGTCTCCAAAATATATTTTTCTTTCACAAAAACTAGTCCCAATCAATCATAGGCTAATATTATTAAAGCATTAACTGAAATAGAGAAAGATAGATACTTGCCTGGGAATTCTTGGTTCAGATTTGTGGGGAGATTGGTGTGGTTGTGATCCTTGTTGCGCGATCTAACGTTTGGCGGCGACGGCGGTGCAAACGGTGGAGTTCTTGGCCTAAAACTCCTGGAAAGCTTCTCCTCTTCCTCTCCAATGGCCGTATTTGGTTTATGGTGATTCTAACCCTAGAAGATGACTCTTAGCATCTGATATACTCTTAAAAATTTCGTGGGTTTTCATGCCCAAAAATGTAAAATGTCCAAAACGCCCTCTCGGGATGTTAATTAAGCCTAAAAATGCCCCGAGACCCAAACTAAACCCCCGGGTACATTATTTTGACTATCTCAACCCTTCCGGATACATTGATGCACTCAAAATGGCCATATGAGTGACTTACAATTTATTCACTTTTAATAGTTCGAATTTAATCCCGACACGACACAAGCTTGTCCCGATAAATTTCCAAAATTATCACATTAGATTCTCGTGATAATGTTACTAATTATAATTACACCTCTTACTTTATTCATAAAGTAACTTACAACAAAATTCCAATAATTACTAACTCACGTCATGCTAGTAAGTATTTAAATGATTTTCCGGATTAATATTAAATTAATATCTCTAATTAAATTTAATAAATCCCCAAAATTAAAAGTCATAAAAATACGGGGTATTACATACTTCCCCCCTAATAACGGAATTCGAATAATATGGTGTACTTGGCAAGAATAGCTCTGGGTACTTCTCAAGCATGTCTGCCTCATGCTCCCAAGTGGATTCCTCCACATTATGATGCTCCCACTGGACCCGGACAAGTGGGACTACCTTTGACCTCAATCTCCTTTCGCTATGGTCTAGGATAGCCACTGGTCTCTCCTCATAAGAGTTGTCGGGTTGTAAGTCAATCTCCTCAATCGCGATATGGGTGTGGGCCATGTCATTCGAAGGTATCGTCTCAACCACGAGATGTGGAATACATCGTGAATGCGGTGTAAGTGCTTTGGCAACCCCAATCTGTATGATACCGGCTCAATCCTCTCGATAATGGGAAATGGTCCCACGTACCTCGGGGCCAATTTCCCTTTCTTCTCGAACCTCATCACTCCTTTCATAGGAGATACACGTAGTAATACTTGGTCCCCCACATTAAATTCTCGAAAGAACCGTTTTGCATCGGAGTTGAAAACGTAAGAAATTTCCTTTTTATATAAAACTCAATAAATGATGCGGAAGCGTTGAAAGATGATGGTTCAACAACAATTAAACAAAACAAATTTTGGTTTAATTGAACAAGATTAAATCAATTCATTAATCCAAGTCCTAGAATTTGCCTAAGTCATAATTTTCCATTATCCAAAGTTAGGCGAAACCAATTTTAGCAAATGACTTGAATACACCAAATTTACCCAAAAAATTAATTTAGTCCCAAATTAAATGAGTGTGATAATTAAACCAAATTTTATCTTGAATTAAACCTAAAGCATGGATTCTAAATTATTGTGCAAGATAAAATAAACAATATCACACTACGCCGCGATGTACGAGGAAAAACCCAAGACGGGAAAAAACCTCGGACGGCCCTAGCCACAAGTCCACTAGATATGGAATTACAATTATAAGACAAAAGACTTACATCCTCGACTCGAACCCTCTCAAGCCTTGTTGCTCCTTCTTGTAGAAACCTCTTCCTAGCGGACAACCACGGAGCTCCATCGCGATCTCGGAATCCACCGATAGGACTTTGTATGGTCACCGTCACCCAAGCTTGGAGCCTTTCTCCAAGTGAGTAATACCGCAACAAACTTCCTCTTCTTTGTGATGGGATGTAGAAGGAAACCCGAAACGTCTCTTTTTCAATTCGGTAGAGAAAACCGGTGCCAAAACTCCAAGTAAAGATATGTATATAGAACTTGGATAAACAACTATTGGGTGTAAACACTAGAGTGTGTAGGATTTTTCATTAAAGAATAACACTCAAAACTTGATCTTTTTCCTTAAACAAATTTTCTATCAAAACACTCTCTAGGAGTTTGTATGGTATGAAAAAGATACGCCTTCAAAAATGATTCCCGTCCTTAATAAAGCCTTAAAAAATCAGTTAAGAAACAAGTGGGGAAATGGGGTGAAAACTGCCAAAAACTGCTCAAAACTGTTCCCGCCTGGCATCTCGTTCGAACAAGACTTCTAATGAGCGACCAGACTGGGCTCGTTAGAAACTCGTTAGAACGACCAAACTCGTTCGAACGACATATCGAACGACTGACCAGTTTAGGTTCTTTTGGAAACTCGTTCGAACGAAACCTGGTTCGAACGAAAAACTCGTTCGAACGAGACTTCGAACGACTTCCAGAAATTTTTGATAAATTCAATTTTTGGCCCAGAAACTTTATGTAATTTATTTTAAAGTTTCAATTAAATTATTCTGAAAGTAAAACATGGTTTTTTATTAAACCTAACACCCAAATAAAATTTTGTTCCAAGCTCCTATATAAATATAATTACATTCATACCTTGGGAGCATGGAACCTTAGTTGATGACGTAGAAACGAGGCACGCAAACCGGCATTTTGATGAAGCTTTAAATTCTTTGCCGCTACGTCTTCAATACATACTTCATAGGCTTGAGAATATTACAATTAAATACTATCCTATGAATAAATGTTTTTGTCCGGAATTGAGCCAAAACTACATATGGACTCAATTGGAAATTTGTGTCCTTACAGGAGTAGATTTTCTGCCTGTCCTGGACTACCCGAATGCGATTTCTGATAATCTCAATCCTAGCGGAGGTGTACTGAATCACCTCTGGTCCGAGCAATTTGTTATCCTCCACCTCTAGCCAACAAGTTGGAGAACGACAAGTCCTGCCATACAATGCCTCAAATGGAGCCATGTCAATCGTGAACTGATAAGAATTATTGTAAGAAAACTCTACCAGTGGAAGATGTGGCTCCCAACCTCCCCCAAAATCAAGGACACACATGCGTAGCATATCCTCTAACATCTGATTAGTACGCTCTGTCTGTCCATCTGTCTGTGGGTGATAAGCTGAACTCAACCTCAACTCCGTACCCATGGCCTCCTGAAAGCTCTCCCAGAAATGCGACACCACAATCTTGTCTGTATCTGACATAATATTCAGGGGCACCCCATGTAGTCTAACAATATCAGCAATGAACAACTGAGCATACTGGCCCATGGTATAGTCTATCCGTCCTGGAAAAAAATGGGCCACCTTGGTCAAACGGTTCACAATCACCCAGATGGAGTCGTGGCCCTGTCGTGATGTAGGAAACCTAGTTATAAAATCCATGGAAATACGCTCCCACTTCCACACGGGTATTTAAAATGGCTGAAGTAACCCTGATGGTTTCTGGTGGTCCACCTTTACCATCTGGCAAGTAGAACACTTGGACACGAATTCAGCAATGTCCTTTTTCATCCCACTCCACCAGTATTGTCGTCTCATATCCTGGTACATCTTATCTCCCCCAAGATGTACCACAAATCGAGGCCCGTGAGACTGTGTCATCACTACATGACATAAATCTGCTCCTTCTGGGACCATCAATCTCCCATTAAACCTCAAACCCCCATTGGAACTAACAGAATAGGACTCGGCACCCTCAGCTAAAAGTCGTATAATCTGTTCCTGGAAAAATGGGTCTGCTGTCTGTGCCTGTATTAGCCTCATAACAATCTCGGGTGTCACTGTCATGGCAGATATGAAGGAACGGGCTACCGTATCTTGGTGACCCAACTCATTCCACTTTTCTTTCCAGATGTCCGCTACATCGTCAACCGACATACGGCTCAACGCATTAGCAACTACATTAGCCTTCCTCGAATGGTACTGTATATCGAACTGAAAGTCTTTCACAAACTCTAACCATCCGCGCTGATGCATATTCAGCTCTCACTGAGTGAACAGGTACTGCAGTGACTTATGGTCTGTGAACAAGCATAATTTCTCCCCCGATAATTAGTGTCTCCATATCCTCAAAGAAAAGACGACCGCTGCTAACTCTAGGTTGTGTGTGGGGTAATTCCTCTCGTGTGGCTTAAGCTTGCGGGAGGCAAAAGCTATAGCCTTCTCCTCCTGCTGAAGTACTCCCCCGAGTCCCCGTAAGGACGCGTCAGTGTAAACTAGATACTCCACGCCTGGCTTAGGTAAAATAAGGACTGGTGCTGAAGTAAGCTTGTCTTTCAGCTCGTCGAAAGCCAGTTGATAATTATCGTCCCAAACATATGGTACCCCCTTGCGAGTCAGGTTCGTCAATGGACCCGCTATCTTGGAGAACCCTTGAATGAATCTCCTCTAATACCCGACTAACCCAAAGAAACTACGCACTTCCGTCGGTGTCGTGGGCTGTCCCCACTCCCTCACCGCTGACACTTTACTCGGGTCAACCGCTATCCCCTGTTCAGAAACAACATGCCCAAAGAACTGTACTTCTCGTAACCAGAATCTGCATTTCTCGTACTTATCATACAGCTGATGCTCTTGTAGAGTCTGAAGAACTTGCCTCAAGTGCTCAGCATGCTCTCCCTCAGTGTGTGAATATATTAGGATGTCATCTATGAAGACGATGACAAACTGATCTAAGAACTCTCTGAAGACTCGGTTCATTAAGTCCATGAATACTGTTGGAGTATTTGTGAGTCCAAATGGCATCACTCTGAACTCGTAGGACCCATATCTCGTCAAGAAAGCAGTCTTAGAAACATCCTGCTCCCTAATATGTAGCTGATGGTATCCTGACCTCCAATCTATCTTTGAAAAGAAAGTTTCTCCCCTCAACTGGTCGAACAGATCATCAATTCGAGGCAACGGATATTTGTTCCGTATCGTGACCTTGTTCAGCTCCCGGTAGTCCACACATAGCCTCAGTGAACCATCTCTCTTCTTCACAAACAACACTGGAGCGCCCCAAGGTGAGGTGCTCCTACAAATGAAGCCCTGGCCTAACAACTGCTCTATCTGATTTCATAACTCTTGCATTTCCGCCGGAGCCATACGATATGAAGCGCGTGCTATTGGTCGAGTATTCGGTAATAAATATATGACAAAATCTATCTCTCGACTGGGGGGTAGGCCTGGTATCTCCTGAAATACATCAGAATACTCACGAACAACTGGGATCGAGTCTAAGGGAATCACGACCTCCTTAGAGGTATCCTCTTTTATGTAATACAAATGAGCGTTAGAGCCTCCCTCTAGGCGAGGCATTGCCACTACAAACATCTCTAGCCCCGGAATGGCAAAGACAATACTCCCACCGAAATAATCTATCATGGCTCTATATGCTGCGAGCCAATCCATACAAATAATAACGTCGTGTTCATGTATATCTAAGACCAACATGTCAGCTGGTAAAATCAAGATACCAATCTCTACTCCCACGCCTCGACATATAAAGAAAATTAACGATCCATTCCCCAGTGGTGAGTCTACACATGTCACAGTGCTCTCTAACGTGGCAAATAACCCTAAGGCCTTCGCCAAATGGGTAGCTATAAAATAGTGTCGCCCTAGTATCAAATAAAACTCGACCCATAGTACCATGGATAGGAAACGTACCCTCAATCGTGGGTGGTGCCTATGGAGCTGCTGCCTGGTGGACGTTATAGACACATCCATACTATAACTGCCCCTGCTGCACTGGAGCTGCTGGAATGGTTGGTAGTGCTGGTGCCTGAGCTGGTGCTGGGAGGGCGGATGGAAAAATTGGCCTCTATGGCTCATTACGGGCACCCTACTGATGTGGGGCCCTATCTCCCTATGGATAATCCTGGCGCCTGTGGCCATTCTTACCACACTCGAAACATCGGCCCCTGAAGTTTCCTCCCCTCTGTCCCAGCTGATTATGGCCCTGCTGGCCGTTACCACCCCACCATTGGCCCTGATGAAAACGCTGTTGGCCCTGATGGCCCTGCTTCTGACCCTGCGATTGATGATGTTGGCCCTGCTGACCCTGCCTAAATCCCCCAAATCCCTGCTTGGAGTCACCTGATTGGAATCGCTTTGCAGGGTCCCCCTGATGGAAACTCTGCTTATACTGGCGAGTTTTCCCCTGAGATGTCGGTGCTCCACTAGCACCACTACCCCCTATCATGCCCTGCTGGCTGGACTCTCCTGTTCGCTTGCTTCCCTGTAGATGGAAGCGGTGATCCTGACAGTGTAATAAAGCAGCATTGAGTACGTCCGTGTAGGTACTCAGTGACAGGTTGCCTATGAGGTACTGACGGATCCTCCAAGCTAACCCGTCCACAAATAACAGTATCTTCTTTCCCTCAGTGGGTGCCTCATATGGCACTATAGTGAAAAGTCTAGTGAACTCCTCTTCGTACTCGGCAACAGTCGAATTCTCCTATTTCAGACTCAGTAACTTCCTCCTCATCTCAGTCTGCACGGTGGATGGGAAGTATTTACTGTCAAACCGCGTCCAAAATGACTGAATAGTGATAATATCCCTCTCCTCCAAGGTGGTAGTGGATTCCCACCAATGTAAAGCGGTCCCCACCAGCTTAAAGGAAGCCAATAGCTGTTTCTGCACGTCCGTGCACTCGTACATGCGCAGATGCCTCTGGATATCTTTCTTCCATTGGCTGGCTACAATAATATCCGAACTGCCCGCAAACTCTGGGGGATGCGCCTTCTGGAAGGCATCCCTAACTCGCTCCCATGCAGATGAAATCTGTGCTGGTATCGACGCCACTGCCTGAACCTGGGGTGGAGCCTGCTGCACTACAGCTAGCGCGACATTCACCGCCTGAGCAACGATAGTGGCTACCTCGGTTGCGTTCATCGTTCCCTGAGCCGGAGCTACTGGCTACTCGGCTTGGGCATGCCTATCCTTAGGTGCGCGTCTCGGAGGCATCTGAAACGTAAAGAAATTTATTAGTCTATAGTTATTATCAAATTTCAAATAGCTGAAGACGTAATCGTAAAAGCAATAATACAACAATCCTAAAATAGGGCTCTATAGCAAGAACGCGAAGCTGAAAGCGAAATAAGCCATACAGATCCTAAAGGACACTAGAACCTGATGCTCTGATACCACCTGTGACACCCTGCCTAATTAAATACCGGGAGATTAGTCCTTCATTAAATTATAACCAAGGTGAATGGTTGGTTCATTCTTAGCATCACTGTCGCAAAAATAACTTTTCCAATTAAACACCTTAAATAATTAAGCTAAGTGACAAAACCATTTTAAGACATTAATTTCCATGCTTAAAAAAAAACCAACATTTAAAACTTTACATAATCCATAGTTTAAGAATCACACAACAACTATACTGGAACATACAATCCAAACAATTAAGCATTCAACAAATTAATTCCAACTTAAAAACTTCAAAGGAAAACATCCTGACAGTAAAAATCCCAAAGTACAAATACTGGAAATAAACGAATCATAATCACTGATAGAAACAACTGAATAATGGAAAAAGGGCGACACATGCCCAATTGGATAAAATAGAGCTAGGAGTGGAATCAATAATGAGGTCATCTAAGCAAAAGGCCTACAACTTCCACCTAAGCTGCAGCGCGTTCCATCCAAAGGATCCTATGCAAGACGCCCCTGTGGTTGGGCACCTGTAATGTATACAAATATATACAAGAGAGAAGAGAAAATAGAAACGGGTGAGAGCCCGATTGTAAAACAATTTAAAATTAGTTTAGCAAGTATTTAAAATGCTTACCGGCTAATTCAACAATCATATTAGTGCGGTACTTTCTTGAGGAATTCTCACCTCTCTTCTAATGTGCACACCTATCACACTAATACTCCCCATAGATTAGCTTATCTTAAGTTACTCAAATGTTAAGGAAGTTAATTTTATTAAAAATCAAGGTTCTCACATAAGCCACATTTGATTATAAAGTTTCTCAATAACGCATCATACTTTTCAAACACTTATTCCCAAATTGAATTAATTATTCATTTCTTACTTACCATAGTCACAATAAGTAGTTCCCAAATTTCAAGTTTGAATATATATTAACTGCTCATATAATATATATATAACAACGACAACCCACATAACATTTATGGTGCTGGCATACTCTGTTATCCAGTCCTCGTATCACTCGTACTAAGGGAAATACTAGTTCGGAATCACTCTCGAACTGTATTAACACAAAACACATACAAATTGAGGCGAAGCATAGTTCCAAGTCACTAAGAGGTCAGCACATACCCTCACGTCTCTTAGGACCGTCTGACTATCAATCTGATAGCCTGTACCAAGGATTCCTATGTTCTAGGGTACGAGTCAATATCCCCCATAAAGGTCCCATCGAGATAAGGCTGTCCCAGTGCGATAACCTTAGGGATAGCAAGTAGCGCGGGCATGATTTCCACACGTATATAGTATATGCATAAACACAGTCATATATGTATACTACCATTCCCATATCAAATTTAGGTACCCTCTCATGGACCATACTTATGATATTTATCCTTATTACACATTACTAGGTTATCACGTATAATGGTTTGTCTCTTATTCTTATTTATGGAATTATTCCAACTTACTACGTAACACTCATGCATTCCTATCTTCCCAGGTGTAATTTCAGTAGGTATTCATATTTTACAACGTAACTTCCTTACGAGTCTCACCCTTTAACTCATGTTCCCATTGTCCCATATGTGTAAATCACCCCCATGAAATGTTAATCTCGTCTTACATTAAAGGTTCCAAAATTTTATAAAGTCCTACTGCCTTCTTTACATACCAAAATGTTTTAATAGAAATGTCCAAAGATTAATACTCACTTAAATTGAAATTAATCATTTAAAAAGGAAAATATAAGTCTTCCAGGAGGGGTCGATCGATCTATGGCAGGGGTTCGATCGATCGATGCTCTTGGGTCGATCGATCGATCAAGCAGGTATGGCAAATCTACAGAATTTCCAGTTACGGGTTTCTTCTACCAAAATCATCCAAACCAATATTTTTTATTCCCAAACTCCCAAAAATTCATACTACAAGTGTTATATCCTCAAATAAGTGATATTCTACGTCAGGCATGCGGATTTTCATCATGAATAACGAATTAAATGGGGCATAATCCATAAAAATATTAAGAACCCTAATATTTTCTTTGTTTAGTTTCTTCCCATTCTTTTACCAGATTTCATACTCTTAATTTACTGGAATTTCTTGGTTGAACCTCTACATGTGAATTTGATTTCGAGAATACATCTATAACCTATACATCATGCAAATCCAAGTCTCCAAAATAGGTTTTTCTTTCATAAAAACTAGTCCCAATCAATCCTAGGCTAATATTATTGAAGCATTAACTGAAATAGAGCAAGATAGATACTTGCTTGGGAATTCTTGGTTCAGATTTGTGGAGAGATTGGTGTGGTTGTGATCCTGGTTGCGCGATCTAACGTTTGGCGGCGACGGCGGTGCAAACGGTGGAGTTCTTGGCCTAGAACTCCTTGGAAAGCTTATCCTCTTCCTTTCTAATGGCCGTCTTTGGTTTATGGTGATTCTAACCCTATAAGATGACTCTTAGCATCTGATATACCCTTAGAAATTTCGTGGGTTTTCATGCCCAAAAATATAAAATGTCCAAAACGCCCTCCTGGGATGTTAATTAGGCCTAAAAACGCCCCGAGATCCAAACTAAACCCCCGGGTACATTATTTTGACTATCTCGACCCTTTCGGACAGATTGACGTGCTCAAAATGGCCATACGGGTGACTTATAATTTATTCACTTTTAATAGTTCGAATTTAATCCCGACACGACACAAGCGTGTCCCGATAAATTTCTAAAATTATCAAATTAAATTCTCGTGATAATTTTACTAATTACAATTACACCTCTTACTTTACTCATAAAGTAACTTACAACAAAATTCCAATAATTACTAACTCACGTCACGCTAGTAAGTATTTAAATGATTTTTCGGATTAATATTAAATTAATATCTCTAATTAAATTTAATAAATCCCCAAAATTAAAAGTCATAAAAATATGGGGTATTACACCTAATAAGTATGTTAGTCAAGTTTGATGAAAAAATTTCAATGAATGATTGTGACACGGTCATGTTTAATATAACGCGACTTTTGTCAGCATGTGTCGCGCAGGACGCGAACTTGCATGATTTTTGTAGGACATTTTATTGAGGTTAAAAATAATTGGACCATATTTATGGGATGCTAAAAATAAGCTTAAGAGTTCCATGGGGTGAAAAGTCATAAAATGAATAAATAAATAATATATTATTATTTTTCGTCAAAAAATAAAACTGCTCAGAAAATTCTGAAAAATTCACGATTGACTTGAAATTTAATTTTGAGCAACTTTTTTTTCCTGGACATCTCCAAAAAACGTCATTCAGACATGTTTTAGAGCTATTTTAAGTTGTAAAAATAGTAAAAAATAAAATAAAATAAGAATTAATGGAGTGGTTGGTGAGAGTGGTTGGTGAAACAATAAATATTTTGTGTCGTGTGGAGTATAAGTTTCTCAATGAAAATGAATATTTTCCAAACACGAGTTGTGCGTGTCATAAAGATTGTTTTAATGAGAATATTAAAATAATGGCAAAGTAACTCTAGCGTGAGTTAATAAACGTTGAATAGATGAATATTTTCAAGAAAAGAAAGACTTTTCTTACAAATTATTAACCGTGTGCATTAATGAAAAAGAATGTGATTTTAAAGAAAGATTATCCAAAATGACACTTTAGGAAAAGACAAAGAGGTTGAACGGGGATAAATATATTTTTGGAATAAAATGATTTAATACATCGGAGCATGTATTTTCAAAAGTATATATGTAGATATATACATATTTTCATGAACATATAGTGAGTGAGTATTCTTTTCTGCCATTCGTTTCTATGTTGCATTTGTATAAATCCCACTGAGCCTTTCACTCACTCCCTCCTCTTTGTTACGGCAGGTTGTATGCGATTTCGTACTTTGAGAGCGTTATACAGGTAATATTTACTTGCATTAACGTTAGTAGCTCTGTTTACTTGGCCTGGGGGATCTTCCCTTGGGTTCCACACATAGTTTATTTGATATTGGAATCCCATGCTAAGAAAAACGTAATCTTATTTAATAATAAAACTGGAATAGTAACATTATTTAGGTTGTTCATTGCACCCCACACCTGACACTCGGATCGGATCAGTGTCGATCCTATAATAACCCTTAAATACGGTTTGGGGCATCACAGTTTAAGTTCATTTATTCATCAAGACGGATATGAATATCAACATTCTTCAACAACAAGCCTTTACGAGATTGATTTTGGTAAGGTTTTAGGTCCCTTAATGTTTCATTTAAAGTGTTGGGATATTTTTTATAAAATGTCTTTAAAAATATGAGGTGTATTTTGTTGTCAAATAATCTTTCTAAGACCTGTAGGCGGATTTTTAATAGAAAATATTTTTTCGTTGAGGTCGTTCAAACGATATAAGAATGTCGTTCAAACGACATAAGAAAGTCATTCAAACAACGCTTCAAGCGAAATTGCATCTCGCATGATACCTCATGTGAAGCTCTCTTTATGTTTACATCTAACGAATGCGTACTATTTTGGTTTTCTTTCGAACGACGTGGAGTTCTCGTTCGAACGACCCCGTCGACTTAACGTTTTATAAATACCTGATTGAAAAGAAACTACAATCTATAGAATTTCCAGTCTTCACTTTTTTGGGTTTAAATGCTTTGTTTTTTGATTCAAAAATCATCCCAAATACTTTAGTGAATTGTTTTGGAACCCAAGATACAACTTTGTTCAAGTTTCTCTTGTAAAGACGAAATATCTACTGTTGAATTGGTGGTTCTCGAGGGAATGGCTTGCTGACGACGACTCTGGTTATTGGGAATACATGGAAATATTTCTTGCTGAAGGAAGAACTGCGGTTCTTGTGGGTTTGCTGCCGTAAATTTATTGTTGGTTCTAGGTTGTGGCCTATGTGAGTGTTCTGCGGAATATTCATTACAGATTTCATTTTATATATGTAAGTTTCGATTTACTCTTCATAGTGAAATAAATAGTTTACCCGAAAGGTTTTTTTCTTAAAATTTGTGTATCTAGCAATTTATGTTTGTGATAGCCCAATTAATTTATACACATAGATGCATGTGTTAAGGTTTAATTAATTTTGATAAAAATTGACATCTAATTAAAAAAAAGTATTTAATTGAAAATTTGTGAATCCCATAAAAGGTAATCGATATCACACTTTATATTCACAAATTGATATCAAAGATTTTTTAAGTGATCTTAACTTTTACAAATTTGTATCAAAGTGGTTTTCTCTAATTTATTGAGTGATCCTTTTTTTTGGATTTTTTTTTGTGATATTGATTTTTTTGAATTTTTTTGCAATGTTTCCGAATGAAAACTTATATAATCCATTGCCTGTTGTTTATGGGACTAATTATGCTTATTGGAATGCCCACATGAAATTTGCCTTAAAAGCAATCGATGAGCATGTTTGGGTTGTTTGTGAAAGAGGGTGGAACCCTCCCATAGTCACTGCTAATAATGTCACAAATTTTAAACCCGTGACAGACTGGACTGGGGATGAATTTAAATGGAGCACATATAATTCTCGTGGGCTAAGTGCAATTTCTGAAGTCGTCACCTGACGAGTTTTGATGCATCACGACATGAACCACGTCAAAAGAAGCATGTGATGTTATACAACTTACCCATGAAGGCACGAATGCAGTAAAATAATCTAAATTGCAAAATTTAACTACTCAATTTGAAACAATTACCATGCTTGAATCTGAGTGCTTTGATGAATTTTATGCACATTTATCTAATATTGTCAACACTAGCTTGAATCTTAGTGAACACATTCCTGATCACGAGTAGTTAAAAATATTTTGAGATCGTTGGCTAAACATTTTATCCCAAAAGTGACTGTGTTGAATTCCTTAGGAAATTTGAGCAATCTTAAGTTAGAAGAACTGGTAGGAGACCTTCAAACATATGAAATTAACATGTTTTCTAACACTGTCAAGCCTAAGGATAGAGGGATAGAACTTAAAGTCCAATCTAGAAAAGGAAAGAAAGTGTCCAAGAAAGAGAAGAAAAATAAAGTGAAAGTTTATGAGTCTGACTTTGATGGCGAGTTTTTTTTTATGACATGGTCTTGTTTATGAAATTTTTTAAAACGTTTATCAAATTTTCCAAAGAAAATTCTTCCAACAAAAAGATTTTTGAGAAAAATAAAAAGAAAAAAGAGGCCAATGAGAGCAGTGAGAAAAAGAAAGAGAAATAGGAAGAGGAGAGATGTTTTGAGTGCGAGAGAAAGGGGCATAAAGCGTTTGAGTGTCCCACTAGGCTAAAGAGAAAGGGAAAGAAAGTTTCCATGCCAGTCGCTCCCAGTGATAGTGAAGAAGAGGCGAATGATTATGTGGATGAGTCATCACATGGTAAGTTTATCTCCTTAATGGCAAGTAGGGCTGCAAATTGGGCTGGCTGAGTCGGGCTTGGAGTTGCCCAGGATCGACTCGAACTAACTTACCCCAGCTCAAGCTCGAGTTTGGCCCGAATTTATTTTTTCCACCTAATCCCGAACTCGGCTCATAAATATTTCAAGCTTCGAGCGGGCCTAATTTCCATTTTTTGTTAAAAAAGTTTTGAATTAGTATTTTGTTTTCTTCTATTTACATCAGGTAGAAAATGTACATGCTAAAATCTAATTTATATTTCATAAAATAAAATATATAATTATGAATTATATTAAATTTATAAAAAAGGAAAATAAGAGTAAAAACCTACAAAATTAAAATAGATATGTTATATTAAATAATGTTAACATAAATATGTTGTATTATATAAAATTATTTATTTATTTATATATTCAACATTCGGGCTTCAGGCCCAATTCGGGCTTGATAAGGTTTCGCTCAAGCTCGACTCGAAATTCACTCGAGCTTGAAATTTTGGCTCAGGGTCGGCTCGGCTCAAACTCAAATAAAATTCGGCCCTAAAATAGGGGGCCGAACGAGCGGGATTTGGTCCTGCTCGACTAAATTTATAGGCCTAATGGAAAGTCACGTGAGGACACCTAGTTTGTCTTACGACGATGAGGATAGTTGTGCATGTGAGAGCCCCAATAACGAGTTGAGTATTTAGAGTGAGTGTGAGAGTGATATTGGAGATGAGGGAAAAATCGAACTCCAAATAGCATTTGAAATTTATACGCAGAGACCTTAAAGACGAAGAAGTTGAATAAGGAGTTAGGTCTGTAAACACGCTAATGCAGTGTGTTATTGATTTAAACAAGTTCGCAAATTCCAATTAAAAGCTTATTTAATTGGACTCAATCTTTAAACCAAATTTGATTAAAACTTAAAGCATGCATCTATAGAGATTAAATAAATCATGCAAATCCAACAAACACAAATCGAGGAAAAAAACCTTTCGGGTAAAACTTTTATTTCACTATGATTAGTAAAGCGTAACTTACATATACACAATGAAATCCAAAATGAATCTCATGCAATATAACCACATAGACACGTAACCTAGATCAATGATGGATTGACCGTGGTAAACCCATAAGAGCCAGAATTATGTCTTTAGTAAGGATCACCCGCAAGCACTCCTAATGACCGCAATCTTCGTTAACCATAGAGATATCTTCCGTACAAGAGAAACTCTAGCAAAATTATATCTTGGGTTCCAAAATGATTCACTAAAGCTATTGGGATGATTTGTGAGTGAAAACAAAGTTAAAACACCTAAAAAATGAGTAGTTAAAAATTATGCAAAAGCAGTTTTCGTAGTATGAAACACTCACGTCTTCTCAAGCAAAAAAGGACTAAAAAATGGACTATTTATAAAAAAAATTGATTCGGTGACTTCACTTGAACGACATAGCCAAGTCGCTAGAGCGACTTTGAATGTCGCTCGATCCTATATCGCGCGACCTATCAAACGAGGTATAACGCGAGATTCGTTATCGCTTGAAGAAGTCGTTTGAATGACTTTGTCCTGCTGTTTGAACGACCTAAACATGTCGTTTGAAAGACCAAGGCATAAATTTCCTATTTAATAAAACTCCGCCTCAAGACTTAGAAAAAATTCTTTTGATGAAAAATGATGCCTCAGACGTTTAAAAACATTTTAGAAAAATTATCCCAACACTTTAAATGAAACATTAAGGGATTTAAACACAACGTTAGAAAAATCTATCTTGCAGAGGCTAGGTTGTTGAAATTTATTGATATTCAGATCCATCTTGATGAATGATTGAACTTGAACTTGAACTTTTCTGCCACAATTGTAGCGGTATATGACATACTCAAAAGTAAACCGATCAAAGTAAAATATGTCCTTACAAGTCTCCCCCTATGTCTATGCTGGTACAAACTAAAAACATATGAAATACCAAATCAAATGTCCTATACAAATCTGATACCCTCCCATGAACCCAAAAATGAAAAGGTACTAAAAATTTAAGTCTTAAACTTTCTTCAAAAGTTTTCAAATATCTAAATTTTCGTTGTCATCATCAGGGTGTGCAAAATATGATCCTCAAAATTTGTACCTACACACATGAGATAAGAAACAAATACCTTCGCGATGTATCAAGTTTGAAATGAGATAAACATAGATCAAAACAAAGATTAAATCTCAAAATTCAAATCTCCCCCATAATACAAACTTTCCCATAAAATCATAATTCGTTCACCCCCTTTTTATTTGTCCGAATAGACAAGGAAAAGAATAAATAAAATAAACATGCAGTGTCACAACAAACCTATCATCTATGATCATCCAAGGATAAACTTGAAAACATTGACAAACTATTTTTTATTTTTCAATTTTTTCAAACAAATGCAACAATAATTTACAAAAAATCACACACCATGAATTTACACTAAGATAACCAAATCATGAAAACATAATGAATGGGTGTGAACAGATTCGATATGAAAATCAATGCAATCAAATATAACGTATGTGTACGATGAATATGGATACTCCAAACAAATGAACTCAAAATCTTCCTTAGGTGTCAAAATGTGAATTTATATGACATCGACTCAATCTAATCGACACATCAAAGTCTAAAAATATTTCCACACCAATAACATCTAAAACTATGTAATGCTTTCCAAGATTTTATCAGGACGTGCAAACCCATTGATTAAATCCAACCAATATTCCTCATAAATAATAAATCTTTTATCTTTCTAACGAGGTGATCTAAAAACTATGGCTCCGTTTTTAGCATAATTATCTTTTTTATTGCCTTCAAATTTTTTTGGGCTCTTTTCAACCTCTTTGGACCTTGTCTACTTTTTACAATGCCACACTTTATCTAGGTCATATTTAAATGGTGGCTTAATCACAAAGGATAAATGAGTACCTTTCGTAGCCCTTCCCCATTTTTCAATAGTTTAAATAAAGTCCTCACGGGCAACGGTTCTTACATGCACTACTTTCATTGTCATGTTTTATCGCATTTGGTTCGTTTTATAGGAAGGATTTTGACCAACATGTGATAGACAAGTACAATAATCAAACAAATCCATGCAAGTGTGCATTAAAGGAGACTAAGAGTAAACCATGTAGAAAGTAATCTCAAATTACATCTTAATGACTCCAAACATTATAAAGAACAAAAATGAAATTATGACGCATATCAAAACACTATCAAATAGTCACATGGATATGGAATGAAATTGTTACTTGGTCATCCTAAATGTCAATTCATAAACAATGTAAACAAAATACAAAACTCTTTTTCTCTTTTTCCAAAAATTTAATCAAAATAATTTTTTTGGCTTGTTCAATTTTTTCTCAAAAATTAGAAAATCTTTTTTTATTTTTCCAAAAATTTTCAAAAACAAAAATGTTTTTATTTTTTCAAAAAATATATCAAAAATGGAAAATATAAATACAAAAATCGTACACACTAGCAATAGACGTAAAATATCATCATGAAAATCATCCTATTCTAGCAAACAAGTCTAAACCCCAACCGTTAGGTACGATGGAGTTTTCCAAAGGTAGTGTCATCCTATGAAAAACATCCATCAAATCATGTGAAGTTTTAACCAAAAACTTTACTTGTTCCCTAATATGTGCAAATACTCTCATGTAATTATCGAAAGAGTCATGTGTGGGTGCGTGTGTGGGAACACCTGTAAAAGATCTATGTGACACACTACCCAACTTAAAATAAAATTTCCTAAGGTGTCCTCTCTTCTTACAATGGGTGCAAACATACACGGGCCTAAGAACACCTCTCCTAAAACGTCTAGGACATATTCTCCTCTCGGGTATGGGACACCTAGGTGGGTTGGGTTGAGAGCCATACGGATCATTCACAAACTCGGGAATCGACTCAGGTGCAACATCAGAAGTAGACGCACCATCATGACCTATTCCTAGTCTCTCAACATTACCCAAAGCAGGACCAAGGAGTATATTTCCTACCTTCTTAGATGTGTGCTCTAAAGTGACCTTTACCACTTGGGCACATTCAAGATCTCTCTCTAACTATGACACACGGGCTACAAGTTCACTTATTTCCCGACCTACGACGATCAACTGCTCACTCAAAGTAACCTTCACCTTCTCTAGATGACTTGCTGATGCCTCAAATTCCCTCAAAACTTCTCTCTCTCTCTCTCTCTCTCTCTCTCTCTCTCTCTCTCTCTCTCTCACTCACTCTAAATCTAACACCCTAAGACCTAACTCCTTACTCAACTTCTTCGTCTTTAAGGTCTCAATGTACAAATATCTAAAAGCCATTTGGAGCTCACTTTCACCTTCATTAGTGCACTCGCTCTCACCTTTTCTAGAAACACTCAAATCATCATCAGGGCCCTCATGTGCACAAGTATACTCATCGTCATGGGACAAAATAGGTGTGCTCTCGTGACTAGATAAAAAGGCTACACACATCCCATGTGAAGATTTATCCCCAAAATCGTTCATGTTTTCCTCACTATCGCTAAGAGTGGCGGGCCTGACAACTTTCTTGCCCTTTCTCTTTAGCCTAGTGGGACACTCAAATGCCTTATGACCATTTCCCTCACATTCAAAGCATCTCTCCTCCTCGTCTTTCTCTTTCCATTTCTCTTTTTCACCGCTATCTTTAGCCTCACCTTTATTTTTATTTTTCTCAAAAAATCTTTTATTAGAATAATTTTCTTTGGAAAATTTAAGAAACTTTTTAAAAAATTTAGCAAGCATGGCCACATCATCAAAGTCAAGATCTCCCTTAGACTCGGACTCACACACTTTCTCTTTCTTTTTCTTCTCTCTCTTGGAAACTTAATCACTCTTCCTAGGATGGGTTCTAAGTGCTATCCCTTTATCCTTAGGCTTGACAGTGTCAGGAAACATATCAATTTCATGTGTCTGGAGGTCTCCTCTCAGCTCTTCTAACTTAAGATTTCTCAAATTTCCAAATGAATTCAACAAAGTCACTTTCACGATAAAATGTTTAGGCAATGGTCTCAAAATATTTTTAACCACTCGTGCATCAAGAATGTGCTCACCAAGATTGAAAATAGTGTTGACAGTATTAGATAAACATGTATAAAACTCATCAAAATACTCATATTAAGGCACAGTAATAGTTTCAAATTGAGTAGTTAAAATTTCCAATTTAGACTCTTTCACTACAGTCGTGCCTTCATGGATAAGTTGTAAAAAATCCCAAGCCTATTTTTACGCGGTGCATGTCAAGATACGTCGAAACTCGTTAGAGGTGTTGGATCCAGAAATTGCACTTAGCCCACGAGAATTAAAAGTTTTCCATTTAAATTCTTCATTAGTCCAGTCAGTCAAAGGCTTAAGATTAGTGACATTATTTACGGTAACAGTAGAAGGAGTCCATCCCCTTTCACAAATAGCCTAAACTCGGTTATCGATGGAATTTAAATGATATATCATACAGGCTTTCCAATAGGCTTAATTAGACTCGTAAAAAACTGGCAACCAATTGTACAAATTTTCATTCGGAAACATTGTGAAATATTTCAAAATCAGATTTTTCAAAAACAATCAATATAATAAAAATTTTCTGAAAATAAGGATCACTCAATAAATTACACAAACTTGCTCAGATACCAATTTATGAAAGCGCTAATGCGGTGTGATATTGATTTAAACAAATTCATAAATTCTAATTATAAGCTTATTTAATTGTAGTCAATCTTTAAAACAATTTTAATTGAACCCTAAAACGTGCATCTACGTGGATTAAATAAACCATGCAAATACAACAAACACAAATCGAGATTCATAAAAAAACTCCTTTCGGCTAAAACCTTTATTTCACTCTGATCACTAAATCACAACCTACATGTACAAAATAAAATCCACAATGAATCTCACGCAGTATATACAGATAGACACGCAACCTAGATCAATAATGGATTGACCGCAGCAAACCCACAAGAACCACAATTCTGTCTTCAGTAAGGAACACCCACAAGCACTCTCAATGACCGTAGTCTTCGTCAGCCAAAGAGATATCTTACCTATAAGAGAAACATGAGCAAAATTGTGTCTTTAGTTCCAAAATGATTCACTAAAGCTATTGGGATGATTTGTGAATCAAAACAAAGTTAAAAAACCTCAAAAATTCTGCCAAAGCAGTTTTCATAGTATAAAACACTCACGTATTCTCAAGCAAAAAGGACTAAAAATAAACTATTTATAAAAAATTTGAATCGGTGATTTTACTCGAATGACATATCCATGTCACTCGAACGACTTTGAATGTCACTCGATCCTATATCGTGTGACCTATTAAACGAGAAAAGAATTATAAAATGGTAGCATGTCGTATGATAAAGCACTTCAAGAGAGGTTCAAATGAGGTATCACGCGAGATTTTATGTCGCTTGAAGAACTTGTTTGAATGACTTTGTCCTACCATTTGAATGACCTAAACTTGTCGTTTGAATGACGTGTAAAATTCCTTTTTAATAAAACTCCGCCTCAAGACTTAGAAAAAATTCTTTTGATGAAAAATGATGCCTGAGATGTTTAAAAAAAATTTAGAAAAATTACCCCAACACTTTAAATGAAACATTAAGGGACTTAAACACAACATTACCAAAATCTATCTCGCAGAGGCTTGTTTGTTGAAATTTTTTGATATTCAAATCCGTCTTGATGAATGATTGAAATTGAACTTTGAGTGAGCAGTTGATCATTGTAGGTCGGGAAAAGAGTGAACTTGAACCCCATGTGGTCCAATTAGAGAGAAATATCAAACAAGCCCGGGAGGTAAAGGTCACTATAGAGGATAAATGTAAGAAGGTAGGAAATATGATTATTGGTACCACTCTGGGTAATGTTGAGAAACTAGGAATAGGTCATGATGGTCCGTCTACTTCCTATGTTGCACCCGAGCCAATTCCCGAGTTTGTGATAAATCCATATGGATCTCAACCTAACACACCTAGGCATCCCGTACCCGATAGGAGAGTGCGTCATATACGATTTGAGAGAGGTGTTCCTAGGCACGTGTATGTTTTCTCCCATTGCAAGAAGAGATGGCACCTTATGGAATTTTGTTTCAAGCTGGGTAGTGTGTCACATGGAGTTTTTTTATGTGTTCCCACACACGGACCCACACATGATAATTTTGATGCTTTGGATGATTACATGAGTGAGTTTGCATATATTCGAGAGCAAGTTAAGTTTTTTATCAAAACATCACATGAATTGATGGATGTTTTTCATAGGATGTCACCACCTTTGAAAAACTCCTCTGCATCTAACGGATGAGGTCTAAACTTGTTTGCTTGCATAGGATGATTTTCATGATGATATTTTTTTTCCTATTTCTAGTGTGTACCACCATTGTGCTTTCATTTTTCCATTTTGAGATATTTTTGTGAAAAATCAAAACGATTTTTCATTTTTGAAATTTTTTGGAAATATATAAAAAGATTTTTTATTTTTTAAGAAAAATTGAAAAAGCCAAAAGGATTTTATTTTGATAAAATTTTTGGAAAAAGATAAAAATATTTATATGTTTTGTTTTTCATCGTTTAGATATGGACATTTAGGATGACCAAGTCACAACATCATTCCATATCCATGTGACTATTTGATAGTGATTTGGGATGCATCATAATTTCATTTTAGTGCTTTATAATGTTTGGAGTCATTAAGATGTAATTTCAGATTACTTTCTACATGTTTGACTCTTAATCTCCTTTAATGCATACTTGCATGAATTTGTATTATTAATATATTTGTCTATCACATGTTGGTCGAAGTGTTTCCATCTCAATCCTGCCTATAAAAGAAACTAAATGTGATAAAACTTGACAATGAAAGTAGTACATGTAAAAACTATTGCCCATGAGGACTTTGTTTAAAATATTTAGTGGACAAGGAAGGTCTACAAAAGGAACACATATCCTTTGCGATTAATCCACCATTTAAATCAGATAAAAAAAGTGTGGCATTGTAAAAAGTAGTGAAGGTCCAAAGAGGTTAAAAAGACACTAAAGAAAAAGTTAATGCAATAAAAAGATTAATATGCCAAGGGGGTTATTTGGATTGAAATCACCTCAAAAGAAAAATAAGTGCTTTATTATTTACGAGGGTGTTTGGTTGGAAATATGTCAACGCGGTTGCACTTCCTGAAAAAGTTTTGAAAAAGCATTACATAGTTTTAGACGTTATTGGTGTAGAAATCATATTTGACTTTGATGTGTCGATTAGATTATGATGATGTCATTTAAATTCACATTTTGATACATAAGGACGATTTTGAGCTCATTTGATAAGAGTATATATATTCATCGTGAACATATGTTATGTTTGATTGCATTTGTGTTCCTATCGAATTTGTTCACACCCATTCATTCCGTTTCCACGATTTGGTTATCTTAGTGTAAATTCATGGTGTGTGATTTTTGTAAATTATTTTTACTTGAAAAATTAAAAAAAAAAAAATATTTTATGGATTCTCTTGAGTATTTCCTTGCATGAGCGTATTTGATCTATATTTGTTATGCTTGTCATGACACTCCATGCTTATTTTTATTTATTCTTTTCCTTATCTATTTCGGACATATAAAAAGGGGGAGGACGATTTATGATTTTATGGGTGGGGGTGGGGGGGGGGGGGGGGGGGGAGGGGGTGTATTATGGGGGAGATTTGATTATTTTTATATCATTTCAAAATCGATAGGTCACGAAGGTATTTGTTTCTTGTCTCGTGCGTGGAGGTTTGAGGATTATTATTTTGCATACGTTGATGATGACAAAGAAATGTTGGAGATTTGAAGATGTCAAAGTTGAAGATTTTTGAAGAAAAATAATTTTTCCTATCGTTCCACTTTTGGTTTCATGGGAGGGTATTACATTTTTATAAAATATTTTATTTGATAATTTGGATATTTTTTAGTTTTTACTCGCATACACATAAGGGGAGATTTGTAAGGACATGTTTTACAGTCTATTTTACATTGAGTATGTCATGTACCATTACACCTGTCAAAGAAAGTTCAAGTTCATATGTTCATCAAGATGGTCCGAATATCAATATTCTAAGCCTCTGCGAGATTGATTTTGGTAAGGTTGTGTTTTAAGTCCCTTAATATTTCCTTTAAAGTGTTGGGATATTTTTTATAAAATATTTTTAAACATCTGAGGCGTCTTTTTTCGTCAAAATAATTTTTCTATGACCCGAGGGCGGAGTTTTAAAAGAAACTATTTTTTGTTGAGGTCATTCAAACGACATGTGAATGTCATTCAAACGACAAAAGAAAGTCATCCAAACGACGCTTCAAGCGAGATTGCATCTCTCGCGAGAAGCTTACTTGATGTTTACATTTAATGACAACATACTATTTTTTTAAGGTCATTAGAAGCTTGCACAATCCATGGATCGAATGCCATTAGTTGTCGTTCAAATGATATGGACTTCTAATTCGAGCTACCCTGTCGACTCAACTTTTTTATAAATACCTATTTTGTGAGGACTCTTTCTTTAAGACTTTGGAGAAAATGAAACTTCAATCTGATTAATTTTGAGCTTTCACTTTCAGGTTTTAAACACTTTGTTTTTTAGTTCAAAAAATCATCCCAATTACTTTAGTGAATCGTTTTGGAACCCAAGATACAACTTTGTTGAAGTTTCTCTTGTAGAGACGAAATCTATACTGGTGACTTGGTGGTTCTCGAGGGAATTTCTTACTAACGAATATTGCAGTCATTGGGAATACTTGAGGGTGTTTCTTGCTGTAGGAATAGTTGCAGTTCTTATGGGTTTGTTGCAGTAAATTCATTGATGGTTCTAGGTTGTGGCCTATGTGAGTGTTTTGCGAAATATTTGTTACAAATTTCATTGTGTATATATAAGTTTTGATTTACTCTTCATAGTGAAATAAAGGTTTTACCCGAAAGTTTTTTTCCTAAACTCTGTGTATCCAACAATTTATGCTTGTGATGGCCTAATATATTTATCCACATTGATGAATGTGTTAGGGTTTAATTAATTTGGATAAAAAATTAACATCTAAATAAAATAAGTAGTTAATTGGAAATTTGTGAATCCCATAAAAAGGTAATCGATATCACACTTTACATTCACAAATTGGTATCATAGCTTTTTTAAGAGATCTTACCTTTTACACTGTCAGTCTAGGAGTAGACGTATAATCATTTGGGTAAAAATCTCTCCTCTTTTCAGACGCCAAGACACGTGGGTCTATTCTGTTAAAAAGGCACGTTAAAAGTAAAAATATATTTTTATTTCTAGTATTTCAATTTTTTTGAGAGTTTTATCACAGAAAAATAAAGAAATCCTCCACTGTCGTCCTTTACCAACACTTCAAGAAAACTTGTTCCCGTTGATTTTCCACCCTCTTCTTCTTCTTCTTCTTCTTCTTCTTCTTCCATCGTCACAACCGCCACTAGGGAGCTGTTAGTGGCTTCTTTCCCTATTTCTGTCACCATTTTTTCTGTGATAGCCACCATAGTTACCACCGTAGCTACTACCATCAATTATTCTATCTCTACTGTCGCAAGCGATTCATCTTCTGAGGGGGTTTTGGCGAGGAGCCCCCCATCCAAGTCTGCTCTCCCGAAATCAAAAAAGGAGTACTTGGTTGATCGTCCAAAAAGAAGATTTTAGTTTTCATCACTTAGTACTTTGGGGAAAAGGATTTTTTCGTGGAGCGTCTCAAAAAATTTGAGGAGGAATTTGTTGCTAAGGTAAATGAGTAACCCTTATTAGGGTTTGTTGAATTTGATGATCCAGGGATCATTTTAGCTAACAAAATTTTGAGAGTGCGAGTGGATATGGGTTATTTCTCTTATTCCCACTCAAATGTGGATGTATGTGGGGGTTATCCTAATGAGTGGTTTCATTGGGTAGACTACATCCTAGCTAAGTCTGCTCGTAAGGCCGTTATTGAGCAACTAGGCATGATGAGGACTCTTGATAGCTTGAAGTTTTGTGCTATTTCCAAACACGCTTCCACTCTCAATCTCCTAGTCTCTCACTGGAGTATAAACTAACATATTTTCATCACCAGCTGGGGTGAATTTTCTCTTACCTTGGAGGGTATTTGTGATTTAAGTGCCCTTCCTCTTTTGGGAGATCATGCCTTCACAAATCGAAATAAAGATAAAATGGAGAAGGAAATGTATGAGCAGCTCCATCAAGCATTATCTAATTTACCTCACTACGTTTCTATCAATAAGACAGGGGCCAATAAGTACTCATTGGCAAAGTGATAGAGATATTAGTTTAGGGACTTTGAGACTACTCTAAAGGAAGGAATTTGGAGTAGAGCTCCCCCAAGACAAGATTGTCCCAAACTTAGGTCTCCTTCTCATTTGGTATCTTTCTTTGTTACTTTATTGAGTAGGTTTTTGTTTCAAGAAAAGCCAACTGACTCCCTAGAATTTCACCTCGCAGTTAGTCTTGCTCGAGGGAGGGTTGTTCCCCTCTCAACACTTACATTGGGTTCTCTATATACATAAATCGATCGTCTTCATGTAGATGTGGAGCTATCTCATGGTCGTTATGACGTGATCAACTTATCAAACTCCTTTATTTTGATTCCCTTTATATTTGAGAGATTCCTTAACTTTTCCCTAGAGGCTCGTCAGCTATATAGTGATGTTGCGTGCATTACCAGATGGCACAATAAAAATCCCAAGCAAGATTTGGATCATCTCATTGATAATATTGATGACTTTTCATTTCACCCTTATTGTAAGAAAGTGGGGGCACCTTCTCGTGGGGGTTCTTCTCAGTTACAGTCGACGTCTTCCTACCAACGTGAAGTCAGTGGCAGACTGACCCCAGATTTCTATCATGGGTATGGTTCTTCCTTAATTTCTCCCCTCGCTTACTAAACTTGGACAGGGAGTTGAATTTTATCACCAAGACAGGGTGATAAGACAATTTAGGTATAACTAGGGAGTTTACACCCTTATTTACCCTTCGGGAACTAAGCCCATTGAGCTATACTTGGAGGCATAGTCTAAATTCTCTTTTGAGATGATGTTTTGGAGGATTGATAAATTTGGTGGCTTTTTTACACTAACTCGTCACTATCGTTCAGTCATTCGTGGTTTTCCTTTTGGCAATGCGAGATTTTTCTTATCAAAAATTACATCCAATACATTCCCCATGAAACTATTCCTACCAAAATCCAAGTGGTTATAAATACTTGGGAAAAAGGATCTAAAAAGAATTATGGTTTCGCAGCTCAGTTATAAAGACCACTCTCAAGCAGGTCACTCCCATCTTAGTGAGGCCTTTGTGCGAGGAGACTATTTACATGAAGTATTCTGAACCTCAACTGATGATGCTCGAAACTGCACCACCCTTCAAGGTGTTTGTGAGCTCAATTCAATGTTAACAATGGCAGTATAAGGGTATATACACATATAGTAGAGGGAGATGAGGAGAAGAGGATTTACACCGGAATATAAGTGGTTCAGCCAATCAGGCCTATGTCCATTGTGCAAGTGTATGATGTGTATCAATGTATGAGGGATCTAATGGCCATATATATAATCTCTCAAGCTTTCTCTCTCTACTGTGTATTTGAACAAAGTTTCAGCTAGGGTTTCTAATTCTGGGATCCTTTGCAAGGTAGAGGATGACCTCTATATATAGTACCTGGGGGTGTAATGTACCCCCATGCATGCAATGAGCATGTGTGTGTTGATCTAGCCAATCTGATGAAGACATCTGTCACTGTCACTGTCACATGTAGAGAATGATGATGAAATATTCCCCTCACAAGTGGGGAATGATTTGTTATAACTGATTTGTGTCCACGTGTCCTTATCCACATGTCAATGAGTGCTCGTCCATCGTGCTTGGTCATGACCTCGGCCTGAGATAAGCCGAGGTTGATAAAGTCTAGTTGCTCATTCTATCCGAGGTTGACCATGAAGGTCTCAGCTTAACTTAAGCCAAGACAATGGATAGGGGTCGGCCTGCGCCGAGGGTGAGCTGGCATGTGCCTAGAGCATCGAATGATATCTTGATGAGGCTGACCTTGGTAGAAGTATGGCTTCCTGCTACCTCGGCCAAATCTAGGCCGAGGTTGTAATCCCCAGGCGAACTGAAGTGTCGCTGACCCTTATGATACATGTAGTGCCTCCCATGACGTGGCTGGTGGTAGTGTCGGCCTGGGCCGACCCTTCTATGACCGAGAGCTGTTATCACGGTCCCAGAGCATTTCCCACCTCGACAATGTCTTGGCCGAGGCTTTAGTTTCTAGGCCTAGGTGACACTTGAGGCATATCAATCACCCCCCAGCCCTTAGTTACGTGCGAGAGCAGATGACTGGGGGATCTCTACACGTCCGAGGTATTTCTCCCATGTGCCAATGCTCATTTGACACTTGTCCATTGCTGAAGTGTGGCTTGCCTGGAAAGCACGTGTTCTTAGCCATCCTTTGGGGCTCCCAAGGCAATGATGGGCCTTGGGAGATGTGCCCCCATATTTAAGGGTTTAAACCCCCCCCCCCTTTTCTCTTTCTTCTCCACTTCTCTCATTCCTTGGAACGATTCATTTCTACAGCCCTCTCTCTTGAAACCTTTGGTTTGAGGCGTTTTGGTTGGTGATTCCTTGTAGTTTCTTCATTCCCTCCTACTACTTCTTCCTCAGGTATCCCCTGCCATCCTTTTTCCTTCATTTTTCCTGCAAGCATTCTTACTTTTGCATTTTTCGGCGAGTTTGGGAGTTTTCCGATGAGAACTCCATACTTTCAGGCGAACTGTATTTGCCTTAGGTTTTTTAGTTTGATCCTTAAATTTCTTTACTTCATTAGCCAACCTTGTTTGTCATTTAGAAGCTCCTTAAGTGTAGTGTCTGCCTCTGATGCTCAGACCCCTCTACCAACTTCTTGAGGAGTTCCCTTCTCTCAGAGACAAGACTTTAGAAAAAATTAGGCAAATAGAGAGAGCACAGGAGGAGGCTCGTAGGTCACAAGAATTCCCTCTTAGACCCATATTTCCACCACCCCTGAGGGTGATATACCCTGATCCATTGGAACCATTTAACGAAACAGGGGTCCCTACCGAACCTGTACCGATGTCTGAGTCCGTGTCTTCCACCTCAGACCCTATGTCTGTGGATTCATTCCAGGAGGCCATGGACTTCACAACTCGGCAAGATCAAGCCGCTGATCAAGCCTAGGTATCTAGCCGAGCCTCATCCCATAATAATTCAAGCACCTCGTCCTCTTCCTCAGAGGTTGAGGTTGTTGAGCCGAGTGTGGGTATTCCACCCATTATTGACGCATTCCTCTGCCGGCCGTCACCGGGGCTGAGTTCGCTCAGAGGTTCCCGAGTAATCCATCAATGTCTGCTCCGGCCGACGTTGAGCAAGATAATGATGATGATGATGACGCTGAAAGCGATGTCGACGTCTCTGAGGCGGTCGAGATCGAGAGTACCGTTACTGAGGTAGACCTTCTTTGCTTCAGATATTTGTACTCCATCAGTCCCTCCATAAAGCTTAGAAGACCTCTGAGGGAAGAGAGGGCTTACCATGGCCAAGATGGTGAGATCTTCCTGTACGAGCAGATGTTCAAATTAGGGTTTCGTTTGCCCCTTCATCCCATTATTTGGTCCATCCTTGCCTTCATTAATTTGGCCCCCTCCCAATTGTCCCCTAATGCTTGGAGGGTCATAATAGGGGTAATAGTCTTATGGAGGGTTGTCCGCCACTCAGAGCTTCCAATTCAGGTCTTTGTTGGTTGCTATGTTCCTTCCTCAGCCAAAAATCATCCGAGATACTATCATTTTATAGCTTGGAAGCCTGAAAAATGATGCTTCAGATAACTCAGACTTCCAACCACAACTGGAAGCCTCGATATAATTTTGCTTCAGGGCCATGGGAATTTGGTCCATGTGTTCCCCCGTCCTTGATAGAGCCAAGGATACCCCTAAGGTGGGGTAAGGTCACAATGTCTGCGAAGGCCGACCCTGGTCTGGGCCTGCAGAATCTTCAGAAGGTGAAAGACCTTCAAGATCAGGGGATGCATGGTCTGCTCGTTAAATTCAAACACTTGATGACCCCCCACTACCTCTCTGAGACAGGTATAGGTGGAAGTCCCCTTATCGAGCTTGGTAAGCATTTTTATTCCAAGTTAAACCTTTGAGTTTATTCATGTCTGATCTTCTAACTCAGACCTTTCAATTTTGCAGATCGTCCGAAGCATATCTCAGACGAGCTTTGGGAAATGGCAGCCCAGAGTTTAACAAGGCTCACGAATAAGGCAGGACTTAATGCTCCTCCTCCAGCACCCTCAACCTCGAAGCCTTAAGCCACCAAGAAGAGGGCTTCTACCGAACATGCCCCTGAGGATCACAGGCAAAAGAAAAAGGGGGGAAATTCTGCCATCCCCATCACTTCTGTAGATGCGCTGAGGGCTCATTTAGAGCAATTGAAGATTACCGACAACATTATAGGCCACAGTCTGCAGGCCCTGGATACCTTCGGCTCTACCGTGACTGAGGACGGTAATCATTTCTTCCGGTCACTAGATACACACTTGATGGTTGAGTTTGGCATCCACAGGTCCATTCAGGTATGACCTCATACTTCTTTGTAATTTCCAAGTGTAACCTCTGATCCGATCTCCAACTTATACTTGATCACATAATCTGTAGGGCTTGGCAGCTATGCACTACCTCTCTAACTGGACTCTGAGGAAGTTGCCCCTCATCCAGAAGGGTCAAGAGGCCGAGAAGGTGCAAAGCTCTCTGAACGGAGAGATTGATCACCTAAAGTCTGAGCTGGGTGAGTCTGAGAAAAAGATGAAGGGGTTGGAGAAAGATATCTCTACTCTTAAGAGGGACCATGCTGTGGCTCTGAAGGCCAAGGACGATGTTTTACAGCAGAAGGTCAACTCGGCAGTGAAGGCATCCCTTGTTGATGCCTCTGAAGGGATATTGGCTGAATATAAAACCTCTGATGAATTTATGAGCTTTGGTTTTGAGTATCTTGAGAGGTATCAAAGCTACTACCAAGTGGGAAGCTGTCAAGGAGAAGGAGGCTGGCAGTTTGAAAGCCTCTGATTTCATAGGCCTTGGCTTTGCTAATCCTCACCTTGCCCAGTCATTTTAGGAGGTTGAGGAGGAGGTTGCTGCGCCTGCAGAGACTGCAACACTGGACAACACAGAGGTTGGAGGGGCTGACCACAAGGAATACATCACCGAGGTGACCAATGTCGTCCAGCAGGACCAGGTCGAAGACACCAGCATTCCCCCTTAAACCCTTAAATTCAATTGTGAAGCTTTACTTTGTAACCCCTGAATATTTGTAATCTCTGAATTTTTGTAATCTCTGAATGAACATGGTTGGCTCTTATTTTTTGAATCTTGACTGTATGATGATCTCTGAGGAGGATCACTTACTTCATTTTGTTGAATGTTTGTCATGTGATGTTTTAGCTCAGAAGCTTATGTAATGGTGTCTGCTTGCACTAATTTAGTAGCCTTACCTCAAACCCTGTCATCACAGTGGTGTTATAGGGGTCTGAGGTTATCACCTACGATGCTATACTCATAATTAATCTCACTAAATTAATGATGTTAAGGGTCTGAGGTCATCCAAGTATGGTGTCTGAGCTCAGAGCTCGTCACCACTGAATGGTGTTATAAGGGTCTGAGGTCATCACCAAAGATGTTATCCTCATAATTAATCTCACCAAATTAATGATGTTAAGGGTCTGAGGTCATCTGATTATGGTGTCTGACCTCAAACCTCGTCACCACTGAATGGTGTTATAAGGGTCTGAGGTCATCATCGAAGATGTTATCCTCCTAATTAATCTCACCAAAATAATGATGTTAAGGGTCTGAGGTCATCTGATTATGGTGTCTGACCTCAGACCTCGTCACCACTGAATGGTGATATAAGGGTCTGAGGTCATCACCTACGATGCTATCCTCATAATTAATCTCACCAAATTAATGATGTTAAGGGTCTGAAGCCATCCAAGTATGGTGTCTGAGCTCAGACCTCGTCACCACTGAATGGTGTTATAAAGGTCTGAGGTCATCACCTAAGATGTTATCCTCATAATTAATCTCACCAAATTAATGATGTTAAGGTTATGAGGTCATCCAAGTATGGTGTCTGAGCTCAGACCTCGTCACCACTGAATGGTGTTATAAAGGTCTGAGGTTATCACCTAAGATGTTATCCTCATAATTAATCTCACCAAATTAATGATGTTAAGGGTCTGAGGTCATCCAAGTATGGTGTCTGAGCTCAGACCTCGTCACCACTGAATGGTGTTAAAAGGGTCTGAGGTCATCATCGAAGATGTTATCCTCATTACTAATCTCACCAAATTAATGATATTAAGGGTCTGAGTCCATCCAAGTATGGTGTCTGAGCTCAGACCTCGTCACCACTGAATGGTGTTATAAGGGTCTGAGGTCATCACCTCAGATGTTATCCTCATAATTAATCTCACCAAATTAATGATGTTAATGGTCTGAGGTCATCCAAGTATGGTGTCTGAGCTCAGACCTAGTCACCACTGAATGGTGTTATAAGGGTCTGAGGTCATCACCTAAGATGTTATCCTCATAATTAATCTCACCAAATTAATGATGTTAAGGGTCTGAGGTCATCTGAGTATGGTGTCTGAGCTAAAACCTCATCACCACTTAATGGTGTTATAAGGGTCTGAGGTCATCACCTAAGATGTTGTCCTCATAGTTTCTGACATAAGTGCACAATGAAGTAAGAACCGTCATGGGAACTGATCTTTTATTAATAACCTCTTCATAATAAGATGGTACATTTACATAAACTCTTTGCAACATCATATATAATACTTTTTTATGTGATCAACATTCCATGGGTTAGCGAATGGTTCCCCTTCTAGGTTTTCTAGCCTGTAGGTGCAGGGCACAACCTCTTCCGTCACTTTGTAGGGACCGTGCTAGTTTGGGTGTAGCTTGTTTGTTTTTTGTAAGGTCTTCTTCAGCACTAAGTCTCCCACTGCGATGGGTCTTGACTTCACCCTCTGGTTGTAGAATTTCGATGCTCTCTACTGGTAAGATGCTTATCTGATCTCTGCGTCTTCTCTTATTTCTTCAATTAGATCGAGGTCTATCCTCCTCTCTTCCCCATTTTTATCAGGGTCATAGGTCTAAACCCTATGAGTTGGGATTCCCACTTCTGTTAGTATGATGGCCTCTGATCCGTGTGCTAGCATGAATGGGGTTTCTCCTGTTGGTGTCCTTACCGTGGTTCTGTAGGCCCACAACACAACGTAAACCTCTTCAGTCCATCTTCCCTTCGCTTCTTATAACCTTTTCTTGATTCCATCGAGGATTATTCTGTCCGTGACCTCGGTCTGACCGTTTGCTTGAGGTCGGTCAGGTTATGAGAAGAACTGCCTTATCCCAACTCTTACACAATACTTCTCCAAAGAACAGTTTTTGAACAGGGTCCCATTGTCTGAGATAAGAGTATTTGGGAGGCCGTGTCTGCATATGATATTCCTCCAAATAAATTGAAAGGTCTTCTGCTCTTTAATCATTATCATAGGCTCTGCCTCCACCCACTTTGAAAAGTAGTCAATGGCAACTATCAGGAACCGATAACTGTTGGCAGCTCTCGGTAGAGGTCCCACTAAGTCAATCCCCCACACCACAAATGGCCATGGAGAGGTGATTGACGTCATAGGTTAATGGGGTTGATGCGGAATAGTGGCGAATCTTTGACATTTATCACACCTCTTCACGTAGGCTGCAACGTCTTTGGACAAGGTTGGCCACCAGTAACCCTGTGTGATGATTCTCTTAGCCAAGGGTCTTCCCCAATGTGGCTAGAGCAAGAACCCTCATGAACTTCCTGTAAGACCCGGGGAACTTCCATGGGATGCACATATCTGAGGAGAGGCAATAGAAATCCCTTTGTACAAAACGTCTCCTATCATCGAGAACTTGGCAGCCCTATATCTCAATTTCCTCCTCTCTAGCTTGGACTCAGGTAGCTCTCCCTCTATGATATATCTGATGAGGGGGTCCATCCACAAGTCTCCTAGGTTCAAATTGTGACAAGGGTTACATACCTCTTCTTCCTCGATGGTCGCCTTCCCTAAGACCTCGACCAAAACTGTCCTTCTGACGTCTGTCTTCGTCGCTGAGGCCAACCTTTCCAACGCGTATGCGTGGCTGTTACTTTGTCGAGGTACTCTCTTCAGTTTTGTCTCTTCGAAACATTCTAGCATCGTTCTCACCCTCTTCAGATACTTGGCCATCCTTTCATCTTTTGCCTCATAAACTCCCAATACTTGATTGACAACTAACCTTGAGTCGTTGTGGAGTAGGAGTCGCCTCCCACCCAGAGTCTTTGCCAATGAGAGGTCGGCTATTATGGCTTCATATTCCTACTCGTTGTTAGATGCCTTAAAGTTGAATCTCAAAGCGTACTCGATGTTAGCACCATCTGGGGCTGAATGTATCAAACATGCACCGCTTCCACTGTCGCATGAAGAACCATCAATGAAGAGGTTCCAAATGTCTGTATCCGATGAGAAAGCCCTCTCTGACATGTCTCCCTGCCTAAAGAGGTACCGGTCCTCCTCATTCTCCGCTACTCTGTTCCTTATCTTTTTGGACACCACCTCTTCCTGATCTTGGGAGATGTTGGGTGCCGTCTCTTCCTGGTCCACGAAGACACTTCTATTTGACCCTTCAGCACCCTTTAGGTCATTCTTGACCTCGGCCTCTTCCCAAGTGAATTCAGCCACAAAGTCCACGAGGGCCTGCCCCTTGATGGTTGTCCTAGGTTGGTAGGTAAGGTCATACTCCCCCAACTCAATGGCCTAAGTCATCAACCTTCCAGATTTCTCAGGTTTATGCAGGACCTGTCTTAGTGGTGAGTCGGTAAGGACAAGCATGGAGTGGGCTTGGAAGTAAGGCTTCATCTTCCTTGAATCATGTATCAGGGCGTAAGCTAACTTTTCCATACGAGGGTAATTTTGTTCAGACCCTTGAAGGGCCTTACTGTTGAAATACACAGGCCTTTGTATCCCGACGTCTTCCCATACTATGGCTGCGCTGATGGGCGATTCGGAGACTGCCAGATACACATACAATTTCTCTCCTATTATGGGTCGAGACAGTAGCAAGGGAGACCCAAGGTAAGACTTAAGTTAGTTGAATGCTTCTTCGCACTCTTCATCCCACTGTAAGGCCTTTCTAAGCACTTTAAAGAACAGAAGACACTTGTCCGTTGCCCTGGAAATGAATTTGTTAAGTGCGGCCACTCTCCCCATGAGTCTTTGGACGTCTTGGATACTCCTCGGTGTCTTCATATCAAGTAGAGCCTTAATTTTCTCATGGTTTGCTTCAATTCCTCTTTGATTGACAATGAATCCCAAGAACTTCCCAGCTCCTACCCCGAAGACACACTTCACGGGGTTGAGTTTCATCCTGTATGAGTCCATATTATCGAAGGTCTTTTCGAGGTCAGCCACATGAGTGGAAGCATTCAAGCTATTCGTTAGCATATCATCTACATACACTTCCATAGTCTTACCTATTTTCTCTTCGAACATCTTATTTACAAGACGTTGGTATGTTGCCCCCGCATTTTTCAGGCCGAAGGGCATCACTTTGTAACAGTACGTCCCTTCGTCGGTAATGAAGGCTGACTTCTCTGCGTCTTCCGCATCCATGAAGATTTGATTATAGCCTGAATACGTGTCCATGAAGCTCTTAAACTCATGTCTTGCAGTAGCATCCACCATCTGATCTATTCGAGGTAAGGGATAGCTATCTTTTAGACAAGACTTGTTCAAGTAAGTGAAATAAACACACATTCTCCACTTCCCATTAGCCTTGGGTACGATGGCTGCATTCTATAACCACTCCGGATATATGACTTCTCTTATAAACTCAGCCTCTTCCAATTTTTTGACCTCTTGCCGGATGACGTCGTACTTCTCCCTAGAGTAGACTCTTCATCCCTACTTGATAGGCCTGGCGTCTTTCATCACGTTGAGCTTGTTACTCATGACCTTAGGGTTGATGCCGGTCATGTATGCGTGACTCCAAGCGAAGACACTCTCCCTCCTCCTGAGGAAGTTTATCAGCTCTTCCTTTATTTATGACTTTAGGGCTTTACCGACCTGGATGGTTTTTTCCGGCTCTTCCTCATTGAGGACGATGGATTATACCTCTTCCGCGACCTCTCCCTTCTTTAAATTTGTCTCATCCCTTGGGTCAAGTGTATCAATGTTATAAGTGGTGGTTTCCCTCTTATGGGCCTCTCTCTCTTCGACCGAGTTGAAGTAACATTCTTGCGCTATGGTCTGGTCACCTTGCACTTCCCTTACCCCATAGGGAGTCGGGAATTTTAGCATCTGGTGGACCGTCGATGGCACAGCTTCAAACTCTTTAAGGGCCACTCTTCCTATGATGAGGTTATAGGCCGAGAAGACGTTCTCGTCCATTGCAAAAAAAATTATCTTCCTGGTCAACGTCTTAGGCCACTCATCACCCATCCGTACGTCCATCTCATACATGCCCAATGGGTGGACCTTTTCTCCACTGAAGCCCATCAAGGGGTGATAATAGGGTACCAACCTTGCTCTACTAAGACCTAGGCTCTTGAAGCAAGGCCAAAACATCACGTTTGCTGAGCTCCCCCCGTCTACGAGGATCCTCTGCACCTCGCACCCATTTACCCTTGTTGTTATTAGCAAAGGGTCATCGTGGGGGGCTAAGATACCTTTGAAGTCGAGTCTGGAGAACCCAACTATAAGGGCGTCCATGTCCACCTTCTTTCTCTTCTGCACTGTATCGGAAGACGTTAGATTTATAACCTCAAGCTTGGCCACTGACTTGGCCTCTGCTACGTGAGATTTCCTGCCAGCCACTTCAGATCCACCACCCGCGAGTCCTCCGCATATGGTGTCAACACCAAAGGAGATCATGCTAACCCTCTTCACCGGGGTGTTGTCATCTTTCGGCGAAAGATCTGGATCGTCTTCATCATCACCTTCTGTATCATTGTCTCTTCTGTCTGGGGCATTGTCACGACATCTGTCGTTTCTCCTTTTCTTAGGGTCATCTCTTCCCCCTTTAAGAGCCTTACCGTCCACATACTTCCTCAAATTTTTGGATTTTAACATCTTTTCAATCTCATCCTTCAAGGCGAAGCATCTGTTTGTAACGTGGTCATGGTCCTGGTGGAACTCACACCATAAGTTTTTGTTCCTCTTATGTGGTGGGGCCTTCAGTTTCTCTGGCCATCTTAGAGTCCTGTCATTCTTGATCTCGTTGAGGATGTGCTCACAGCTCACAGTTAGAGGAGTATAGTGAGAGAACTTGTCATCACCCGACCTCTTCTTTCCATCTTTCTTTCTTTGGGACTTCCCACTACTACCGCGATTCTCATCCTCATACTTGGCGACCATTGCCTCTTTGGCATTCATGACTTTTCCCGTAGTTGCTAGTAGCTCCGCCATAGACCTAGGAGGGTCTTCCACAAGTTTCCACAATAACTTTCCTTTCTTAAGACCTCCTATGAGGGCGGTCATGGCTATATTTTCTTCGTAGTCTTCAACCTCAAGTTTCTCTTTGTTGAACTTGGCGATGTAGTCTCTTAGGCTCTCGTCCTTGCCTTTCTTGACATACAGTAGGTGAGTGGTCTTCTTTTGAGGTCTTACCCCAAAGCAGAAGTGGGGGATGAATCGTTCGGCTAAGCCTTTGAAGTTCTCAATTGAGTTCTTCGAAAGAGAAGTTAACCATCTGTGCGTTGCTCCTGTCAAGGTCCCAAAGAAGGCCCTACACTTCATCTCATCAGGTATTGAGTAGATGTCCACTGCTGACTGATACATCTCAATATGGTGTACAGGGTTTGTGCTACCGTCATACTTGGGAGACACCACCGGTGGTTTGAACTTAGCAGGAGTCGGGAAGCACACTATCTTAGCCACAAATGGAGAGCCTTCTGAGTAAACCCTTTGCAAGGGGTCCCTACTTTTGATGATCTCTCCTATCTTCTCCTCAAAATGTTGGATAGAGTCATTCCATGGTCTCCTGCCATCGACCTGGCCGAGGTTGTCCCCAGCCACCTCCAAGGGATGGACTGAGGGTTCCCCTGCCGCTGCACAACATCGGCTGTTGACCTTTTCCTGGTCTCTCCCCCTTCTTTCACGGGGTCAGCCTTGGTTAGGCCGACCTTGTTTGTCTCCTATTTACGAACCTGCTGCGCTTCTCGACCTGGATAACCTCTGTCTTAGGTCATTCACTGGGCCCAACCTCTCAAAGGCTAACCCTCTGCTCAATCGATCAAAATCTGACCCTGTTTGTTGGGCCTCTTCACCTCTTCGGCTGACACAACCTTGGCTCTGATGAAGAGGACGTACCGTGTTATTAGACACCTCATAAGGCTCCCAACAATCTTCTGGGGCCTCTTCCGCCTCCAGATCGTCATACCTGTCCTCCGGGCAAGGGTTTCCTTGCCTCCCTAGGCGTAAGCGCCTAGGGTCAGTAACGTCCCTTCTCCGCTGGGGTGCAGGCTGGTTCTTCATTGGTGCCTAGGGTGGTCCCCTGGCGTCAGGATGAGGCTGGATAGCCGCCGGAGTGATCATATCTGGTGAGACTCCAGGTGGCCTCATCATAGTTTGGCTGAGCTGTGCAAATTATTCCTGCATAGCTTGTTGTGTTGCAGCCAAAGACCTCAAGGCTGCAGCTACCTCGGCCATTTCGGACTGAGGCAGTGCCTGGCTGGAACTAAGCCCCCCCACCAGGCGACGGAAGAGGCGGCGGTAATTCTGGTGCCATGTGTTGCTTAGTAAAGAGCTTAAGTATCAGGTGGGCTTAATACCTTAAAGGACCTCTTTTAATGGTTAAACAACTCCACGTAAGGGGTGGTGCCTGGTTCATCACTAGAGTCTCCGGTGAGGTTAAGCTGAAGAGGAGGAAGAGACAGCTTCACCCGTTCCCACAGACGGCGCCAAAATGATGATGCTGGAAACTGCACCACCCTTCAAGGTGTTTGTGAGCTCAATTCAATGTTAACAATGGCAGTATAAGGGTATATACACATATAGTAGAGGGAGATGAGGAGAAGAGGATTTACACCGAAATATAAGTGGTTCAACCAATCAGGCCTACGTCCATTGTGCAAGTGTATGATGTGTATCAATGTATGAGGGCTCTAATGGCCATAGATACAATCTCTCAAGCTTTCTCTCTCTATTGTGTATTTGAACAGAGTTTCAACTAGGGTTTCTAATCTGGGATCCTTTGCAAGGTAGAGGATGACCTCTATATATAGTACCTAGGGGTGTAATGTACCCCCCATGCATGCAATGAGAATGTGTGTGTTGATCTAGCCAATCGGATGAAGGCATCTGTCACTGTCACATGTAGAGAATGATGATGAAATATTCCCCCATGAGTGGGGAATGATTTGGTATAACTGATTTGTGTCCACGTGTCCTTATCCACATGTCAATGAGTGCTTGTCCATCGTGCTTGGTCATGACCTCGGCCTGAGATAAGCCGAGGTTGATAAAGTCTAGTTGCTCATTCTATTTGAGGTTGACCATGAAGGACTCGGCTTAACTTAAGCCGAGACAATGGATAGGGGTCAACCTGCGCCGAGGGTGATCTGGCATGTGCCTAGAGCATCAACTGAAATCTTGATGAGGCTGACCTTTGTAGAAGTATGGCTTCCTGCTACCTCGGCCAAGTCTAGGCCGAGGTTGTCATCCCCAGGAGAACTGAAGTGTCGTTGACCCTTATGATACATGTAGTGCCTCCCATGACGTGGATGGTGGTAGTTTCGGCCTGGGTCGACCCTTCTATGGCCTAGAGCTATTATCACGGTCCCAGAGCATTTCCCACCTCGACAATGTCTTGGTCGAGGCTTTAGTTTCTGGGCCGAGGTGACACTTGGGGAATATCATTGATGATGTTGGAAATAGCACCACCAGGAAGGTGTTTGTAAGCTCAAACTAGTGATAACAATGGCAGCACAAGTGTATACCTAATATAAGAGATTGAGGTGAGGAGAAGAGGATGAACACTTAAATGTAAGTGGTTCATCCAATCTGGCCTACGTCCACTGTGAGTGTGTGATTAATATCACTGAATGAAGGCACTAATGGCCATGGGTACAAACTCTCAAGCTTTCTATGACCGAGGCTGCTGGTCTTCGATCATTGATCTTCCAACGTCGGCCCTGTCCTCGGCCGAGGTTGGTGTCTCGGAGCTGAGGTGACACTTGGGACATATCAATCACCCCCCAGTTCTTAGTTACGTGCGAGAGCAGGTGACTGGGGGATCTGTACACCTCCGAGGTCTTTCTCCCATGTGCCAATGCTCATTTGACACTTGTCCATTGCTGAAGTGTGGCTTGCCTGGCAAGCACATGTTCTTAGCTGTCCTTTGGGGATCCCAAGGCAATGATGGGCCTTGGGAGATGTGCCCCCATATTTAAGGGTTTAAACCCCCCCTTTTCTCTTTCATCTCCACTTCTCTCATTTCTTGGAACGATTCATTTCTGCAGCTCTCTCTCTTGAAACCTTTAGTTTGAGGCGTTTTGGTTGGTGATTCCTTGCACTTTCTTCATTTCCTCCTCCTACTTCATCCTCAGGTATCCTCTGCCATCCTTTTTCCTTCGTTTTTACCTGTTTTTCCCTTGCTTTTGTGTTTTCCGGTGAGCTTGGGGGTTTTCAGGCGAGAACTCCATACTTTCAGGCGAACTGTATTTGCCTTAGGTTTTTTTAGTTTGATCCTTAAATTGCTTTACTTCATTAGATAATCTTGTTTGTCGCTTAGAAGCTCCTTAAGTGTAGTGTCTGCCTCTAATGCTCAGACCCCTCTACTAACTTCTTGAGGAGTTCCCTTCTCTCAGAGAGAAGACTTTAGAAAAAATTAGGCAAATAGAGAGAGCACAGGAGGAGGCTCGTAGGTCACAAGAATTCCCTCTTCGACCCATCTTTCCACCACCCCTGAGGGTGATATACCCTGATCCATTGAAACCATTTAACCAAACAGAGGTCCCTGCCGAACCAGTATCGATGTCTGAGTCTGAGTCTTCCACCTCAGACCCTATGTCTGTGGATTCGTTCCAGGAGGCCATGGACTTCACAACTTGGCAAGATTAGGACCCTGATCAAGCCGAGGTCTCTAGCCGGGCCTCGTCCCATAATAATTTAAGCACCTCGTCCTCTTCCTCAGAGGTTGAGGTTGTTGAGCCGAGTGTGGCTATTCCACCCATTCTTGACGCCATTCCTCTATCCGCCGTCATTGGGGATGAGTTCGCTGAGAGGTTCCCGAGTAATCCATCAATGTATGCTCCGAACGACGTTGAGCAAGATAATGACGATGATGATGACGCTAAAAGCGATGTCGACGTCTTTGAGGCGGCCGAGATCGAGAGTACCATTACTGAGGTAGACCTTCTTTGCTTCAGATATCTGTACTCCATCATCCCCTCCATAAATCTTAGAATACCTCTAAAGGAAGAGAGGGCTTACCATGGCCGAGATGGTGAGATCTGCCTGTACGAGCAGATTTTCAAGTTAGGGTTTTGTTTGCCCCTCCATCCCATTATTAGGTCCATCCTTGCCTTCATTAATTTGGCCCCCTCCCAATTGTCCCTTAATGCTTGGAGGGTCATAATAGGGGTCATAGTCTTATGGAGGGCTGTCCACCACTCAGACCTTCCAATTCAGGTCTTTGTTGGTTGCTATGTTCCTTCCTCAACCAAAAATCATCCGAGCTACTATCATTTTGTACCTCGGAAGCCTGAAAAAAAGATGCTTTTGATAACTAAGACTTCCAACCACAACTGGAAGCCTCGATACAATTTTGCTTCAGGGACATGGGAATTTGATCCATGTGTTCCCCCGTCCTTGCTAGAGCCGAGGATGTCCCTAAAGTGGGGTAAGGTCACAATGTCTGCGAAGGCCGACCCTGGTCTGAGCCTGCAGAATCTTTAGAAGGTGAAAGACCTTCAAGATCAGGGAATGCATGGTCTGCTCGTTAAATTCGAACACTTGATGACCCCCCACTACCTCTCTAAGATAGGTCTAGGTGGAAGTCCCCTTATCGAGCTTGGTAAGCATTTTTATTCCAAGTTGAACCTCTGAGCTTATTCATGTCTGATCTTCTAACTCAGACCTTTCAATTTTGCAGAGCGTCCGAAGGATATCTCAGACGAGCTTTGAGAAATGGCAGCTCCGAGTCTAACAAAGCTCGCGAAGAAGGCAGGTCTTAATGCTCCTCCACCTGCTCCCTCAACCACAAAGGCTCAGACCTCAAAGAAGAGGGGGGATACCAACCATGCCCTTGAAGATTAGAGGCCGACTAAGAAAGGGGGGACTCTGCCATCCCAATATCCTCTATAGACGGGTTTTCGGCTCGTATAGAGCAATTGACAACATCATAGGCTACAGTCTGTAGGCTCTAGATTCCATCGGCTCTTCCATGATCGAGGCAGACAAACATTTTTGTCGTTCCATGGACACACCCCTACTGATTGAGTTCGACCTTCATAGGTCCATTCAGGTATGACTTCCTATCTCTTTTTAATTTCCAAGCATAACCTTTGATCCGGTCTTCAACTTATATGTGATCACATAATCTACAGGGCTTGGCAGTTATGCACTATCTCTCCAACTGGACTCTGAGGAAGCTGCCCCTCATCCAGAAGGGGCAAGAGGACGAGAAGGTACAAAGCACACTAAACGCTGAAATAGACCGCTTGAAGTCTGAGGCTAAAGAGTCTGATAAAAATGTGCAGGGGTTGGAGAAGGAGATCACCAAGCTCAAAAAGGATCATTCTCTAGCTCTGAAGGCTAAATACGATGTCCTTCAGCAGAAAGTTGACTCGGCGGTGAAGGTAGCTCTTGCAGATGCCTGTGAGGGGATATTGGCCGACTATAAAACCTATGATGAATTTGTGAGCTTCGGATTTGAGTACCTTGAAAGAGGTATCAAATCCACTATCAAATGGGCGGCTGTCAAGGAGAAGGAGGCTAGAAGTTTGAAGGCCTCGGCTTTGCCAACCCTCAGTTTGCCCAGGCCCTTCAAGAGGTTGAGGAGGAGGTTGCTGCGCCTGCCGAGACTACCACACTGGATGGCACAGAGATTGAAGGGACTGACTTCAGGGAAGATACTACCGAGGAGACCAAGGTCGTCCAGCAGGACCAGGCCGAAGACACCAGTATTCCCCCCTCAAACCCTTAAATTCAATTGTGAAGCTTTACTTTGTAACCCCTGAATATTTATAATCTCTGAATTTTTGTAATCTCTGAATGAACATGGTTGACTCTTATTTTTTGAATCTTGACTGTATGGCGATCTCTGAGGAGGATCATTTACTTCATTTTTTTGAATGTTTGTCATGTGATGTTTTAGCTCTGAAGCTTGTGTAATGGTGTCTGCTTGCACTAAATTAGTAGTCTTACCTCAGACTAAATTAATCTCACCAAAGCTTGTGTAAGATGTTATCCTCATAATTAATCTCACCAAATTAATGATGTTAAGGGTTTGAGGTCATTCAAGTATGGTGTCTGAGCTCAGACCTCGTCACCACTGAATGGTGTTATAAGGGTCTGAGGTCATCACCTAAGATGTTATCCTCATAATTAATCTCACCAAATTAATGATGTTAAGGGTCTGAGGTCATCCAAGTATGGTGTCTGAGCTCAGACCTCGTCACCACTGAATGGTGTTATAAGGGTCTGAGGTCATCACCCAAGATGTTACCCTCATAATTAATCTCACCAAATTAATGATGTTAAGGGTCTGAGGTCATCCAAGTATGGTGTCTGAGCTCAGACCTCGTCACCACTGAATGGTGTTATAAGGGTCTGAGGTCATCACCCAAGATGTTACCCTCATAATTAATCTCACCAAATTAATGATGTTAAGGGTCTGAGGTCATCCAAGTATGGTATGTGAGCTCAGACTCGTCACCACTGAATGGTGTTATAAGGGTCTGAGGTCATCATCGAAGATGTTATCCTCCTAATTAATCTCACCAAAATAATGATGTTAAGGGTCTGAGGTCATCTGATTATGGTGTCTGACCTCAGACCTCGTCACCACTGAATGGTGATATAAGGGTCTGAGGTCATCACCTACGATGCTATCCTCATAATTAATCTCACCAAATTAATGATGTTAAGGGTCTGAAGCCATCCAAGTATGGTGTCTGAGCTCAGACCTCGTCACCACTGAATGGTGTTATAAGGGTCTGAGGTCATCACCTAAGATGTTATCCTCATAATTTTTGACATAAGTCCACAATGAAGCAAGAACTGTCATGGGAACTGATCTTTTATTAATAACCACTTCATAATAAGATGGTACATTTACATAAACTCTTTGCAACATCATATGTAATACTTCTTTAGGTGATCAGCATTCCATGAGTTAGCGAAAGGTTCCCCTTATAGGTTTTCTAGCCTGTAGGTGCCGGGCACAACCTCTTCCGTCACTTTATAAGGACCGTGCCAGTTTGGGTGGAGCTTGTTTTTTTTAAGGTCTTCTTCAGCACTAAGTCTCCCACTGTGATGGGTCTTGACTTCACCCTCTGATTGTATAATTTCGCTGCTCTCTGCTGGTAAGCTGCTTGTCTGATCTCTGCGTCTTCTCTTCTTTCTTCAATTAGATCTAGGTCTAGCATCCTCTCTTCCCCATTTTTATCAGGATCATAGGTCTGAACCCTATGAGTTGGGAGTCCCACTTCTGTTAGTATGAGAGCCTCTGAGTCGTGTGCTAGCATGAATGGGGTTTCTCCTATAGGTGTCCTTGCCATGGTCCTTTAGGCCCATAACACAGTGTAGACCTCTTCAGTCCATATTCCCTTTGCTTCTTCTAGCCTCTTCTTGATTCCATCAAGGATTCTTCTGTTAGTGACCTCGATCGGAATGTTTGCCTGAGGTCGGATAGGGGATGAGAATAACTGCTTTATCCCAACTCTTAGGCAGTATTTTTCTAAAGAGGAGTTCTTGAACTGGGTCCCATTATCCGAGATGAGAGTGTTTAGGAGGCCATGTCTGCATATGATATTCCTCCAAATAAATTGGAATGTCTTCTGCTCTGTGATCGTTATCATCGTCTCTTCCTACACCCACTTTGAGAAGTAGTCAATGGCAACTATCAGGAATCGATAACTGTTGGCTGCTCTTGGTAGAGGTCCTACTAAGTCAATCCCCCATACTGCAAATGGCGATGGAGAGGTGATCGATGTCATAGGTTGATGAGGTTGATGAGGAATAGTGGCGAATCTTTGACATTTATCACACCTCTTCAGGTAGGCTGCAGCGTCTTTGGACAAGGTTGGCCACCAGTACCCCTGTGTGATGATTCTCTTGGCCAAGGGTCTTCCCCCTATGTGGCTAGAGCAAGAACCCTCATGAACTTCCTGTAAGACCTGGGGAACTTCCGTGGGATGCACACATCTGAGGAGAGGCAATAGAAATCCCTTCTTATACAAGACGTCTCCTATCATCGAGAACTTGGCAGCCCTATATCTCAATTTCCTCCTCTCTAACTTAGACTCAGGTAGCTCTCCCTCTCTGATATATCTGACGAGGGGGTCCATCCACGAGTCTCCTAGGTTCAAATTGTGATAAGGGCTACATACCTCTTCTTCCTCGATGGTCGCTTTCCCTAAGACCTCGACCGGAACTTTCCTTCTGACGTCTGTCTTCGTCGCTGAGGCCAACCTTGCCAATGCGTCTATGTGGTTGTTACTTTGTTGAGGTACTCTCTTCAGTTTTGTCTCTTTGAAACATTCTATCATCATTCTCACCCTCTTCAGATACTTGGCCATTATTTCGTCTTTGGCCTCATAAACTCCCAATACTTGATTGATAACTAATCTTGAGTCGTTGTGGAGTAGGAGTCGCCTCACACCCAGAGTCTTTGCCAATGAGAGGCCGGCTATCATGGCATCATATTCTGACTCGTTGTTAGATGCCTTAAAGTTGAATCTCAAAGCATACTCGATGTTAGCACCATCTGGGGCTGAAAGTATTAACCCTGCACCACTTCCACTATCGCACGAGGAACCATCAACGAAGAGGTTCCAAATATCTGTATCCGATGAGAAAGCCCCCTCTGATATGACTCCCTGCCTGAAGAGGTATCGATCCTCTTCGTTCTCCGCTACTCTGTTCCTGATCTTTTTGGGCGCCACCTCTTCCTGATCTCGGGAGACGTTGGGTGTCATCTCTTCCTGGTCCAGGAAAACACTTCTATTTGACCCTTCAGCACCCTCTAGGTCATTCTTGAGCTCGGCCTCTTCGCAAGTGAATTCAGCCACAAAGTCCACGAGGTCCTTCCCCTTGATGGCTGTCCTAGGTTGGTAGGTAAGGTCATACTCCCCCAACTCAATGGCCCAAGCCATCAACCTTCCAGATTTCTCAGGTTTATGCAGGACCTCTCTTAGTGGTGAGTCGGTAAGGACAAGCATGGAGTGGGCTTGGAAGTAAGGCTTCATCTTCCTTGAGGCATGTATTAGGGCGTAAGCTAACTTTTCCATACGAGGGTAATTTTGTTCAGACCCTTGAAGGGCTTTACTGTTCAAATACACAGCCCTTTGGATCCCGACGTCTTCCCGTACTATGGCTGCACTGATGGCCGATTTGGAGACTGCCAGATACACATACAATTTCTCTCCTATTATGGGCCGAGACAGTAGCAAGGGAGACCCAAGGTAAGACTTAAGTTGGTTGAATGCTTCTTCGCACTCTTCATCCCACTGGAAGGCCTTTCTAAGCACTTTAAAGAACGGAAGACACTTGTCCGTTGCCTTGGAAACAAATCTATTAAGTGCAGCCACTCTCCCCGTGAGTCTTTGGACGTCTTTGATACTCCTCGGTGTCTTCATATCAAGCAGAGCCTTGATTTTCTCAGGGTTTGGTTCAATTCGTCTTTGATTGACAATGAATCCCAGGAACTTCCCAGCTCCTACCCCGAAGACACACTTTGCGGGGTTGAGCTTCATCCTGTATGAGTCCATAATATCGAAGGTCTTTTCGAGATCAGCCACATGAGTGCAAGCTTTTAAGTTCTTCATTAGCATATCGTCTACATACACCTCCATAGTCTTACCTATTTGCTCTTCGAACATATTATTTACAAGACGTTGGTATATTACCCTTGCTATTTTCAGGCCGAAGGGCATCACTTTGTAACAGTACGTCCCTTTGTCGGTAATGAAGGCTGTCTTCTCTGCGTCTTTCGCATCCATGAAGATCTGGTTATAGCCTGAATACGCATCCATGAAGCTCATGAGCTCATGTCCTCCAGTAGCATCCACCATCTGATCTATTCGAGGCAAGGAAAAGCTGTCTTTTAGACAAGACTTGTTCAGGTCAGTGAAATCAACACACATTCTCCACTTCCCATTGGCCTTGGGTATGATGAGTGCATTCGATAACCACTCTGGATATATGACTTCTCTTATAAACTCAGCCTCGTCCAATTTTTTGACCTCTTACCAGATGACGTCGTACTTCTCCCTGGAGTAGACTCTTCGTCTCTGCTTAATAGGCCTGGCGTCTTTCGTCACGTTGAGCTTGTGACTTATGACCTCAGGGTTAATGTTGGGCATGTCTGCATGAATCCAAGCGAAGACACTCTGCCTCCTCCTGAGGAAGTTTGTCAGCTCTTCCTTGATTTCTAACTTTAGGGCTTGCCGACTTGGATGGTTTTTTCTAGCTCGTCCTCCTTGAGGATGATGGATTCTACCTCTTCCGCAGCTTCTCCCTTCTTCAACTTTGTCTCATCTCTTGGGTCAAGTGTATCAATGCTATAAGTGGTGGTTGCCCTCTTATGGGCCTCTCTCTCTTCGGCCGAGTTGAAGTAACATTCTCGCGCTATGGTCTGGTCGCCTTGCACTTCCCCTACCCCATAGGGAGTCGAGAATTTTAGCATCTGGTGGACCGTCGACGGCACAACTTCAAAATCTTTAAGGGCCACTCTTCCTATGATGAGGTTATAGGCCGAGAAGACGTTCTCGTCCATTACGAAAAAATTTATCTTCCTGGTCAACCTCTTAGGCCACTCATCACCCATACGTACGTCCATCTCATACATGCCCAATGGGTGGACCTTTTCGCCACTGAAGCCCATCAAGGGGTGATAATAGGGTACCAACCTTGCTCTACTAAGACCTAGGCTCTTGAAGCAAAGCCAAAACATCACGTCTGCTGAGCTCCCCCCGTCTACGAGGATCCTCTGCACCTCGCACCCATGCACCCTTGTTGTAATTACCAAAGGGTCACCGTGGGGGGCTAAGATACCTTTGAAGTCTAGTCTGATGAACCCAACTATAAGGGCATCCATGTCCACCTTCTTTCTCTTCTGCACTGTATCGAAAGATGTTAGATTTACAACCTCAAGCTTGTCCACTGACTTGGCCTCTTCCATGTGAGCTTTCATGTCAGCCACTTCAGATCCACCCCCCGTGAGTCCTCCGCATATGGTGTCAACACCAAAGGAGATCATGCTAACCCCCTTCACCGGGGTGTTGTCATCTTTCGACGGAAGATTCGAATCGTCTTCATTATCACCTTCTGAATCATTGTCTCTTCTGGCTAGGGAATTATCACGGTATCTGTCATTTCTCCTTTTCTTAGGGTCATCTTTTCCCCCTTTAGGATCCTTACCGTCCACATACTTCCTCAACTTTCCGAATTTTAACACCTTTTCAATCTCATCCTTCAAGGCGAAGCATCTGTCTGTAACGTGGCCATGGTCCTGGTGAAACTCACACCACAAGTTTTTGTTCCTCTTATGTGGTGGGGCCTTCAGTTTCTCTGGCCATCTTAGAGTCCTGTCATTCTTGATCTCATTGAGGATGTGCTCACAGCTCACAGTTAGAGGAGTATAGTGAGTGAACTTGTCATCACCCGACCTCTTCTTTCCATCTTTCTTTATTTGGGACTTCCCACTACTATCGCGATTCTCATCCTCATACTTGGCGGCCATTACCTCTTCTGCATTCATGACTTTTTCTGCAGTTGCCAGTAGATCCGCCATAGACCTAGGAGGGTCTTCCGTAAGTTTTCACAACAACTTTCCTTTCTGAAGGCCTCCTATGAGGGCGGTCATGGCTATATTTTCTTCATAGTCTTCAACCTCAAGTTTCTCTTTGTTGAACCTGGCGATCTAGTCTCTTAGGCTCTCGTCCTTGACTTGCTTGACATACAGTATGTGAGTGGTCTTCTTTTGAGGTCTTACCCCAAAGAAGAAGTTGTGGATGAATCGTTCGGCTAAGCCCTTGAAGTTCTCAATTGAGTTCTTCGAAAGAGAAGTAAACCAACTCTGCACTGCTCCTGTCAAGGTCCCAGAGAAGGCCCTACACTTCATCTCTTCAGGTATTGAGTAGATGTCCGCCGCAAACTGATACATCTCAATATGGTATACAGGGTTTGTGCTACCGTCATGCTTGGGAGACACCACCGATGGTTTGAACTTAGTAGGGGTCGGTAAGCTCACTATCTTAGCCACAAATGGATAGCCTTCTGAGTAACCCCTTTGCAGGGGGTCCCTACTTTTGATGAGGTATCCTATCTTCTCCTCAAAACGTTGGATAGAGTTATTCCATGGTCTCCTGCCATCGGCCTGGCCGAGGTTGTCCCCAGCCACCTCCAAGGGATAGACCGAGGGTTACCCTGCCACTACACAACGTCGGTTGTTGACCTCTTCTAGGGCTCTCCCCCTTCTTTCACGGGGTAGGCCTTGGTCAGGCCGACCTTGTCTGTCTCCTCTTTACGAGGCTGCTGCGCTTCTCGACCTGGATAACCTCTGTCTTAGGTCATTCACTGGGCCCAACCTCTCAAAGGCTGACCCTCTGCTCAATCGATCAAAAGCAGATTCTCTTTGTTGGGCCTCTTCACCTCTTCGGCCGACACAACCTTGGCTCTGCTGAAGAGGACGTACCATGTTATTCGACACCTCATAAGGCTCCCAACAATCTTTCGGGGCCTCTTCCGCCTCCAGATCGTCATACCTGTCCTCCGGGCAAGGGTTTCCTTGCCTCCCCAGGTGTAAGCGCCTAGGGTCAGCAACGTCCCTTCTCCGCTGGGGTGTAGGCTGGTCCTTCATTGGTGCCTGGGGTGGTCCCCTGGCTTCAGGATGAGGCTGGACAACCGCCGGAGTGATCATATCCGGTGAGACTCCAGGTGGCCTCATCATAGTTTGGTTGAGCTGTGCAAATTGTTCCTGCATAGCTTGTTGTGTTGCAGTCAAAGACCTCAAGGCTGCAGCTACCTCCGCCATTTCAGACTGAGGTGGTTCCTGGCTGGAACTAGGCCCCCCCACCAGGCGGCGAAAGAGGCGGCTGTAATTCTGGTGCCATATGTTGCTTAGTAAAGAGCTTAAGTATCAGGTGAGCTTAATACCTTAAAGGACCTCTTTCAATGGTGAAACAACTCCACACAAGGGGTGGTGCCTGGTTCACCACCAGAGTCTCCGGTGAGGTTAAGCTGAAGAAGAGGAAGAGACAGCTTCACTCGTTCCCACAGACGGCGCCAAAATGATGATGCTGGAAATAGCACCACCAGTCAAGGTGTTTGTAAGCTCAAACTAGTGATTATAATGGCAGCACAAGTGTATACCTAATATAAGAGATTGACGTGAGGAGAAGAGGATGAACACTTAAATGTAAGTGGTTCAGCCAATCTGGCCTACGTTCACTGTGAGTGTGTGAGTAATATCACTGAATGAAGGCACTAATGGCCATGGGTACAAACTCTCAAGCTTTCTCTCTCTGCTACATAATTTGACAGAGTTTCAGCTAGGGTTCTATTTTTCAGATCCTTTGCAAGGTAGAGGATGACCTCTATATATAGTACCTGGGGGGTGTAATGTATCCCCCCATGCATGCAATGAGCATGTGTGTGTTGATCTAACCAATCTGATGAAGACATCTATCACTGTCACATGTAGAGAATGATGATGAAATATTCCCTCCACGTGGGGGGAATGATTTGTTATAACTGAATTGTGTCCACGTGTCCTTATCCACACATACGCCAATAAGAGCTCGGCCTGCGCTTGGTTATGACCTCGGCCGAAGGTAGGCCGAGGTTGATAAGGTCTATGCTCATTCAATTTGAGATGAGCCATGGAGGTCTTGGCTTAAATGAAGACGAGTCAAGGAAATGGGGTCGGCCTGGGCCGAGGTTATGCCTGGAACATCGACTGATTTGCTGATGAGGTCTATCTTAGTAGAGGTATCTTCCTGTTAGCTCAGCCTACCCCGGGCCGAGGTTGTTATTCCCAGGTGAGCTGAAGAGCTGATGAACCTTTTGATACGTGCATCTCCCCCTTGATGAGGTTTATAGTGGTGTCGGCCTGGTGGGTAAGAGTTGGATTATATAAGCTTCAAAGAGGTTGTATTTTACTGTGAATGGGTAAGAGTTGAGGATAAAAATGCTTGTAAAGTTGATCCTGTCACCAATTTGATCATGGTTGACTTGTCCAAGTTGAAGAGCAACGACCACGTGAGCGATGAGCCATTTTTTTGTGCATTTCAAAAGGTTAAGCAAGTGTTTTACTCGGAGTATATCAACAACGAGCCGTGGTCAATTGTCCAACACGCGCAAAGGCATCTAAATAGTAGTGTGGATGACTTGGCTGCTCCTACCGAATATCAATCCATTTTTTATGATAACCCGAATTTGAAACAATTTTTCAATTTGTAATAAATACTTCAATTTGTACCGAAACATCCATTTTTAATGCTTTTAATTGACCTACACTTTATCATTTTCACTCTTGTGTAGTGTGCGTGTGTGGAGAGGAGATTAATACATAAATATTACAACTACATCTAAGTTTTGTTTATACTAATCCATGAATATACGCTTCTTACCTTTAATAGGTGATTAGTACATAGTTATTTGGGGTGTCCTATTTGGGGAGAGGAGACTGAATCTCTTCGTCTATCCGAACACTAAGAAATGCCATAATCCTATGGAGCGATGCTCTGCAAATTCCTCCCAACCGTTATGTAGCCAAACATCACCAGTTGAAGTTTTCAATTCCACTTTCCATACCCCACCACTTGGAACTTCTAGCAAAACATGGGAGACCATTGAAAGGTGGAATTGACAACTTCAACTGCTGATTTTTGGCTACACAACGGTTGGAAGTAATTTGCAACGCATAACTCCATAGGATTATGGTATTTCTTAGTGTTTAGATATGAAGAGAATTATATTTGACACGATTGCCTGGGGTAAATTAGTTGGAAGGAGGTGCCATATGAGCTCAAGTTAGCTGTTTGAGTGACACTACAGGTAATGTATTTATATTTATATGTCAATTTCGATTTCGATTTCAATTACGATTTATAATTATCTATATTTGAGGGGCGGATACTAATTTTACTTTATTTCAATTCAGGGGACAGGGAGTGGCCCTAAGGGTAGGCCACATATGCTCTATACTTATGTGGCTATTCGGACGAGAAGGGAAGGATAAGGAGGTGTCCCCGAGCGTCGCGGTACAAAATCTCTTTTCCATGCAAATAGTTTGTAGATTTGAGATAATTGATGGTGATGTTGTTTCTTCTTAAATAGTTTCTATTTTGAATATATATTTGCATTATCTTTAGTTTGTTTGGATATATGATGTTTGGAACAGGTACAACGTTGCTATAACAGGTACAAATATACTGCTGGGCAGTGGCAGTGGCCATACTGCCCAACAAATTTTTTTTAAATTCTGCCCAGAATTGTCACGGTCATTGACCGTGACACGTCCGTGACAAAAAGTTTTCACGGACGTGTCACAGTCAATGGCCGTGACAATTTTTTTTAAAAAGGGTCACGGCTTTGTCACGGTTATAAACTGTGACAAACGTGTCACGGTCATTGACCGCGACACGACCGTGACACAAAACGCGAGTTTTGTGTCAAGGTCAATGACTGTGACACGACCGTGACAAAAAAAGTTGTCTCGCCTCGAAATGTCACGGTCATTGACCTTGACAAGTTGGATTTGTCAAGGTCAATGACCTTGAAAATTCGGCAGATTTGGTGTAGTGTATAATAACACTTTTTCTTTGTACTTTCACAGTATTTTTTTACTAACATGGCAACTTTTTATTGGTCGTACACCTTTATTCCGTGTTTCCCACTAGCGCAAGGGCCTCTTCTATATCCTCTCGTACGATATTGGTAATAGTCAATATCTCTAAAATTTATTTTTCGGTTTGTGACCTCTTAGGTTCATTATATTCGTGTTGCTTTTCTGTCCTTATAGAAGATCATTTCTCATGGTCGCACTGCTCCACCTCTCGCTTATTTCGTGGTAAGTGTCTCATCAACCAGACCCTTTACCACTTCATCTCTAGAGGTATTCTTGACATTCCTTTATAACCATTTTTTTTCCTTTTTCCTTCACTCACATGCATGGCAAAAAATATATTGTATGATATGACCAAGTGTGACCTCGTCTTAGGATGAAGGATGTCAGGTCCCATAATCGAGTTCTCAAAGGACTACAACTAGGTCGTTTCCAAGACTCATCCAGACTAGGGTCGACCTCGTCATCTACAATCTCGGCCATCCAGTAAGCCGAGACCTCAGGAAGGCATTTCAACAGCAAGGACATCTCTCGTACTCTACCCCGATCAATATAAAGAAATGATATGTATAGCCCCCTTAATCTGATTCCTACGGCCGAGACCACACTTTTCACTTTCCAGCATAAAGTCATGAACTACATCAACAACCTCGTACTCGGTTGGGATGAGACATCTCCAAATGACACTTACAATATGTGCACTACAAAGTTCCAAGATAACATGTTCCACATGGACAAGCCCGTTACAGCCAGATTATCCCCTCACGTGAGGGGATAGTGCATCATCATTAGTTATATGTGCTATGGACATATATCATCATCCTATTGGGAGCCTCCATATTCACGCGCCTACTGCATACTTAGGGGATGCATTACACCCCCTAAGCACTATAAATACTTATTTTCTACCTCATGGTAAAAGGATCACATATTAGAAACCCTACTGAAACTCTGTTAAATTTAATGTAAGAGAGAGAAAGATTGAGTGAATGTATCTTTAGGCCATTAGATCCTGTATTAGTGGATTTCACACGCTTGCACAGTGGACATAAGCCTTCAATAGGCTGAATCACTTAATTTAGGTGTTCTTCCTCTTCGCCTCATCTCTTCCTACTGTTATATTGATTATTTTTTGCGATTGTTGTATTTATGTGAGATCATTATCACTTTGACATGGTGGTACCAATTCTGGTATCATCAGTCTGGTGTTGTCTGTGGGAACGAGGATTATCATATCTTCCATTCTCTAGATTATACTCACTGGAGTTTCTGGTAGTGAACTAGTCCTCCCCCCTTTATGGAGATGTTTCTTCATTGAAAGAACTCTTGTTGAGCTTCTAAGCTTCTACTCTTAAATTTATAGCTCATCCATCAGATTTGAAACATAGCATCAGAATTTCCACCTCTAGTTAGTAAACCTAGCTCTAGTCACGCCCTTCCTCAATAAAAAATGGCGGATATGGCAGCAACATTGAAACCATTGGTGGCTATCCAACAGGCGATGCATGAGCAAATGGCAAAATGTATTGGTAAGATTCGCGGGGGTAACACCGAAAATGATTAGTTCGACCGCCATGGAGCAGCATCTAGATGCAAGGGGACCACCCTAGGCACTGCATAAGAAGTTGCCACCTCATCAATGACGGAGGAACATTATTGACCCTAGGCATTTACGCCTGAGGAGTAAAGTTCAACACTTCCCAAAGGATCGGTATAATGACTATGAGGCTGAAGACGCTCAGGGTGAATGTTGGGAGCCATTTAAAATATCAGGAAACACTGTATGCCCCATTTTGGCTAGCCGAGGACATATTTGGAGGCCTTATTAGGATGCTAAACCAAGGTTCCCAGCCTTTGATTGGCTAAGAAAAAGGTCATCCCATTTGGTGATCTTAGAGATCGACTGTCCAAATCAAGGAGTATTGTTGTCTCCAGGAGAGAAGAAATAGGTTGTCGGCTACCATGTGACCGGGAGGAGGGTCTGAGTGAAGTGAAGAGCCGATATAGCTCAGTGGAAAGGGAACCTTATGTTCCACCACTTGAGGTGGAAGGATATAATATTGTCCAGGTCGATCTTATAACAGCGATCGAGAGGACCTAGAATGACTCGATCCAAAGGTTAGAAGACAATATTGGAGACATTCTCAAAAGTCGAGACCCATTGCAGAGGGGTTATTCAAAGGGCTCTCCTTTCGTGGCTAGGATCGTTAATTTTCCAACCACATCCAAGTTCAAGCCACCAATGGTCACTCCCAATTATTATGGGAGCACTAATCCATTCCACCAGACGTACGAGTCAGCTGTAGACATTTACTCAGTCTTAGATGAGATGAGATGTCGTTCCTTCTCGAGAACTCTGATCGAAGCAGCCCAATTAATCTCACTCCCTAAGAATTCAATTGAAAATTTTAACCATATCAGAGAGAGATTTATACATAACTTTTCCTTTGGGGTGAGACCCTAAAATAAGATAACTCACCGGCTGTACGTCAAGAAGGGGAAGAATGAGAGTCCCATGGAGTATATTACGAGGTTCAATAAAGAAAAGATAGATTTCGAAGATTATGAGGAAATCATTGCAATGATATCTCTGATAGGAGGTCTGCAGAAGGGAAAAATACTCTCAAAGATTGCTGAAGACCCACCGAAGTCTATAGCCGAGTTATTAGCAATGGTCAGTAAGGTCATGAACTCTGAAGAAGCTATGGCAGCAAAGTATAAGGATTGGAAGGGTATTGGTAGTGGTGGAAAGTTCTAGAAGAAGAACAAAGGTGGAAATACGAGATCAGCGAATGAAAAGTTCACTGACTAAACTCCCGTCATAGTCAGTTGCGAGCATATCTTGAATGAGATCAAGAATGATCAGTCCCTGAGGTGGCCTGAAAAGTTGAAGGCTCCTCCTCACAAGAGGAACAAAAACCTATGGTGTGAATTCAACCAGGACCATGGGCACCTGACCAATAAATGTTTTGCTCTGAAGGATGAAATAAAGAAGATGTTGAAGCCTAGAAAGCTAAGGAAGTTGAGGAAGAAGAAAAATGACAAGTGTCAGCTAGATGCTCCAACCAACTGTGATGACGATGAGTCAGATGACTGTGATGAGGATGAACCTTACCTCCCTCCCAAGTTTGCTGATTCAAATCGTCTGCTCCATATGATCTCGAGTGAGGTCAAGATGATCTGTTGGGGGCTTCCTGGAGGAGGAAAGGAAGTCACTAATAGAAAATCCCATATAGGATAAGCCAAAGCTCTCCCTCTAAAGCAAAAAATTATGAGCTCAGTTACACTAGATCTTGTGAAAGGTAATAGAGATAAAGTTGATATAAATATCTTGGTTTTTGGGTTTTTAAAATTAGATTTTAAAAGGATTGTGGCTTCAATCGATGGCCCTTTGGTCATCACCACACTAGTGCATGGTTATAAAATGCCACGGATTTTAGTGGACGGTAGCAGTTCGTCTGACATTGTGTTTTGGGACTGTTACAAAGGTTTGGGTCTGAGAAAGAATAGGTTAATTACTAATCACCAACCACTCATCGGCTTTGGTGGTGAGAAGGTTCATCCTCTAGGCATGTATGAAATGGAAGTGAGAATGGAAAATAAATGGTCGAAATGTCTTACAAGGAAGATCATCATCTTCATCATGGATGAAGATGCCTACTTGACCTACATTATAATTATCTGTATGGTAGCCCTCAAGGAATTTGAGGTCTTGCCCTTAACAATCCACCAAATGATTAAATTCTTGACCCCATATGGGGTAGGGGAAGTTCAGTGGGACTAAGTTGAGGCACATGAATGCTACTTCAATTCAGCTGACGATAGAGAAGCATACAAAATGGCCACTACGACCTACAACATTGATACATTGTATCGAAGATATGAAAAAAATCGAAGGCCGCTGAGGAGGTAGAATCCATCGTCCTCAATGAGAACGAGCTAGAAAAAACCATCCAAATCCGCAAAGCTCTAAAGAAGGATGTCAAAGAGGAGCTAATCAAGTTATTAAAGAAGAGTCAGAGCATCTTTTCTTGGAGACATGAGGATATGCCCGGTATTAATTCTAAGATCCTATGCCATAAGATGAATGTGTCCGAGGATGCAAAGATGATACGACGGAGGAAAATAGTCTATTTATGAGAGAAGTAGGATATCATCCAAGAGGAAGTGAAGAAATTGGAAAAGACCAACTTCATCAGGGAAGTCATTTACCCAGAATGGCTTGGAAATGCTGTTACTGTGACCAAAGCTAATGGCAAATGAAGGATGTGTGTTGATTTTACGGATTTGAACAAAGCCTGCCCTAAAGATATCTTCCCATTGCCATGGATAGATCAAATTGTTGATGCTACTACCGACTATAAATTAATGAGTTTTATGGATGCCTACTCAAGCTACAATCAAATATTTATGGATCTGATCGACGTAGAGAATATAACTTTCATAACGGATAAGGGGACCTACTGCTACAAGTTCATGCCAATTGGGTTGAAAAATTCCAGGGAAACATATCAAAGGCTGGTCAGTAAAATGTTTGAGGACCAGATTAGGAAGACAATGGAAGTGTATGCTGATGACATGTTGACGAAGAGACTCAAGGTCGACACTTACGTGGCCTACCTTAAGCGTAATTTTAACATGATGGATGAGTATAAAATGAAACTCAACCCCACCAAGTATGTCTTCGGCATTGGATCATCCAAGTTCTTAGATGATGATGCTAAAATCTAGCACCAGCAGATAAGTGATAATGAGCTCAAACAGTAATAACAATGGCAACCATAGAGATATATATATGTATAAGTGTATAAAAGGGGATGGGTATAAGAGAAATAAGACAATGATGTATAGTGGTTCAGCCAATTATGCATACATCCACTATGGGTGTGTGATCCACTGAATATGGGCACTAATGGCCTTAGATACAATGCACATGAGCTCACTCTCTCTTTCTCTACTGTGTGTCCAAGTAGAGTTTTAGCTAGGGTTATAATTCTCAATACCTTTGCAGGGTTGTAGGTGACAAGTATATATAGGTCTTGGGGGGAGTAGTGTACCCCCAAGCATGCATGGTGCATGTGAGTGATGATCTATCCAATCCCCTGCTGACACCTGGAGGTGCCACCTATGATTAATGATGACATAGTATTCCCTCATGTGAGGGGGTGATATTATTACAACGGTCTTGTTCACGTGCCATAGGAGTCCCACGCGCACTATTCCACGCGTCTCCTAAATCACGTGTTATAATGATGTCACCCTTGGCCTATGATGTAAGGTCGAGGGCAAAGTTCCTACTAGTAGTGATCTTAGCCTAGTTTGGGCCTCATACTATCGTACCCTCATATGGTCATCCAGACCATGATGAGGGGTCGACCCCTTGAAGGGTCGTCTGGGCCTGATGAGGGGTCAGCCCCTTGAAGGGTCATCTATGACATGATGAGGGGGTCAGCCCCTTAAAGGATCATCTGGGCCTGATGAGGGGTCGGCCCTTTGAAGGGTCGTCTATGCCATGATGAGGGGTCAGCCCCTTGAAGGGTCGTCTAACCCATGATGCAAGGTCGGCCCCTTGGAGGGTCGTTTGAGCCATGATGAGTGGTCGGCCCCTTGGAGGGTCTTCTGGATGTGGGTCATCATGGCTAATCCTTCCTGTAACAGAGCCTTGGTTATTAGGCTCATCCTGGGCCTGAGCCCTCGTCTGGGAGGAGGATACCCTCGTCCTGGCCGAGGGTATATATGGGTATATCAATCACCCTCATCCCTTAGCCATCGATGTTATTGATGTGGATGAGAGGTAAGTGACACCTGTCAAGTTGCTTATTGCCAGGCATCCATCGTCATTTTAGTTTCCTAGGTGTGGCGGCAGCACACTTGCTTGGGGTTTGGTGCCCTAATGATGCATCTCCTAGTGGGCTGTGCACAGCCTTGGTTAATGAGCCCACTTAATAGCAAGATATTCATATGATTTTTTAAGTCATTTCTTTCATTCTTCTTCTTCCCGCCTTAGTTTTATCTCTCTAACTCCCTTTCAAACCACCATAGCTAGAACACCTTATGTCTCAAGCTTGGCTATCTTCGCTGTTCTTTCTGAGGTAATCTCACTGCCCTAATCCTCTTTTAGCCTCTATTTTTGCCTGTTTCTTAGATTTGATCTTCATTCTAGTTTTTCTTGGCATTTTGCATTTTGTCGACGTAGAGGTCCGTCTTATTGTGGTGGTTGTAGGGAAGAGCATTAGGTTTTAGACTCTTTAGGGTTCCTCCCCCATCTTTCAGCGGAGGTTTTAGTGCCCTCTTATGGCATTTCTAGGTCTTCAGCATTCTCCGGTGTTCGTCTCCAGCGAACTGGGTTTTATTTGTTCTTGAGTGTTCATCCGCAAAAACTCTTCATTTCTTTAGGTTTGATCCAAAAGTCAAACTTAGTCAACTATGAACTTGTTTGTAGTTAGCTTAGCCAAATTACTTTAAGTGTAGGGTCTTCCCCTTAATGCTTAGAAGAATTTACGATTTAGCCGAGGAGTTCCCAACCTTGAGGGAGAAGTTCCTTGCTGAGATTAGGCAAATAGAGGAAGAGGATGAAATAAGATGGGGGTACGACCCTAATTGGGTACGACCCATTTTCTCCGTTCCTTTATCCATGATAATACCCCCTGAGTCTTGTGGGTTGTCTTGTCATCCAACCGAGAGTCAATCATACGAGGGAGAAATGAGTGAGAGAGCCTCATCGCCGAAGGGTGCCGGTCCTTTTGGGAGGAAAGAGACATCAAATCTTAACTGAGGCCGAGAGGCCGAGGGAACAGATCGTGTAGAGGCTGTCCCTATGACAGCCCTGTACCCTATTGCTTTTAAAGTAGCCTTTTCAGATGGACCTCCGATAGGTGACGAGGTTGAGGGATTCGGGGCGATAATGAGAGCTATGATGATGATAGTCGAGTTGACACTTCTAGCGCCTCAGCTTACGTGTCGTCATTTAAGGATCGCGACCTCTTACTATGGAGGTATATCTTTGGCATACAGTCCAATATAAATATGAAGGTCTAAACTGAATATGAGAGGGTCTTCTAGGGGGACGAGGGAGAGATTATTATTTATGAGCAGATGCTAAGGGTTGGTGTTAGGTTCCCTCTACACCCTGCTATACTCGATATCTTGTCTTCCCTTGGGGTTGCTCCCTCTCAATTTCCTCCCAACTCATGGAGGACTATCCTTGGCTATATCTCGCTTTGGAAGAATTCATTTGCCGATGAGCCCTCGTCTGATTTATTCATTGCCTGCTACAACATCACCTCATCGTCCAAATAGCCTGGGTATTTCCATTTAGGGGTTAGAAAGTCTGACAAGAAGCTTCTTCACGTGGTTTTTCTTTATCTCTGGGGATTGGGAATTCCCCACCGAGGGTGAGCCCATGGAAGACAGTCTGAGGGTACCAAGGGTGTGGTCCAACCCTTTGATGAAAGCGCGATCAGACCCTGGACTCAGCTTGGAGGTGAGGGTCATTATTGACTACCTGAGGGAGCGAGGGAAAGAGGGAGAAGTTGCCAAATTTGAAGATTTGATGACCCCTCGCTTCCTCAAAGAAGATGGCCTGAGGGTCGGCCCCCTTAAAGAACTTTGTGAGTAGAATTTTTCCCCCTTTTTACTTTTCTCTACGCGTTTCATCTTCCCTGCTGTATATTTCTGATGTATCGTCTCCTTTTTAGGTAGTCCTTCGAACAAATCTGATCAACTTTGGGAGATGACAGCTCCAAGTTTACTGTCTAGCTTGGGCAAGAAAAAGGCAAAGAGACTCAGCAGGCTCAGAAGAAGACAAAGGCCGTGGGGCCATCACATATTGAGCTGACCGTCAATAGTAATAAAAGGAAAGAGACTGAAGTTCCTGTTGACCCTCGATCGGATTCTAGGATGAGGGCGAGGGTGGAGGCGTCTGAGGGGACCGGCTCCTCTTCCAGTATGGGGGCCTATTGGTGTCAAAATTTGACATTCTTAAGGTCTGAACCCTCTTCCCTCATAGCCAACCTGAGGTCAGCCAAAGCCTCGATGTTTTCTGCTCCCTCGGCTGCAAATTATGACTTCCTATCAAAGATGCCCCCAGCTAAGGTCTATGATTACGGTCTGCACACTTTGGCCCAGGTACCTCTCTCGACCCTACTCTTTTTGATTTATCAATACTTCATGAACTATTCCCTCGATCCCGCTTAACATGTGTGCCTCTATGCAGTCTGTCTGCGCCTTTACCTCGACTACCAAGTGGATGGCTAAAAATTAATAAAAGTTCTATGAGGTCGAGAGGGTTATTCAGCATGAGGCTGATCTGAAGACCGAGCTCAACACTATAAAGATCGAGTTGGAGAGTGCAAGGACCGAACATGCAAGGGTCCTGGATGAGCTGATGAAGCAGCACGAGGTCGACTTGAAGGCAAATGATTCTCTTATCAAAGAAAAGGATGAGTCCTTAATTAATTAGGGAGATTAATTCAAGGTAGGGCTTGAAGGGGCAGTTAAGAAGGTCGAGGCCGATGCTGTGGAGGCTTACAAACTTTTAGACGAGTTTTAAGGCTTTGATCTTGAGTACCTAGAGAGGGGGATCAGGACGGCATGCCGCTGGGTCGTCCTTAAGTTCGTTGATGCCGTCTCTTCAATTCTCCTCTATCTTGAGGTAGTTCAGTTGGATGATCCCCTTATTGCTTAGGCCTTAGCCCGTGTGGAGTCCTAAGTGCACGTCGAAGGTATCAGCACATCTGAGGATTGGCCTATTTTGGTCACTGAAGAAACTCCTCTAATTGATGTTGAAACCTTTCCCTCCGATGTTGCACAATGGGGTGGTTGTTTGTAGACAATACCCTCTTCATGTAACAAATATTCTTGTACTCTATTTTTATTAGACAAACATTTGTGACACTTTATAATATAATGTCTCTTCCTGTCTTTCTGTATGATTTGACTTGGCTATTATGTGTGTCCACCCACTTACAAGTCCCCCTCATCTTTCTTAGGGGTCTTTATTTCTAGGAGCACCTTTATCTTATCAGGATTGGCCTCAATGCCTCTTTTGATTCAATATGAACCCTAAGAATTTCCCTGATCCCACCCCAAAAACAAATTTGGCCGGGTTGAGCTTCGTCCGGTACTTGTCCATCGTGTTGAAGGCCCTCTCGAGGTCGGCCACATGATCCTCTGCCTTCAAACTCTTGGTCAGTATTTCACCTACATAGACCTCCATGGATTTCCCAATTTAGTCTTCAAACATTTTATTCACGAGGCGCTGATACGTTGCCCCCGTATTTTTTAGTCCAAAGGGCATGACCCTATAACAGTAGGTCCCCTTATCGGTAATGAAAGCCGTCTTTTCTGAGTCTTCAGGGCTCATGAAGATATTGTTGTAACCTGAATAGGCATCCATGAAGCTCATTAGCTCATGGACTGCAGTAGCATATACCATTTGGTCAATACTGGGGAGAGGGAAGTTGTCTTTGGGATAATATTTGTTGAGGTCGATGAAGTCTACACACATTCTCCATTTCCCGTTATCCTTGGGGACCATCACCGCATTGGACAGCCATTCGGGATAGATGACCTCCTTGGTGAACTCAACATCTTCGAGCTTCTTGACCTCGTCCCTTATGAACTCATATTTTTCTCGAGAAATAACTCTCCTCTTTTGCTTTACCGGCTTTGTGCCCTCTACCACGTTGAGCTTATCGCACATGATGTCGGGGTCGATCCCCAACATATCTGCATGACTCCATTCAAAGACATCCTCTCTTTTCCTTAACCGCTTGATGAGGTCTTCTTTGATGTCTTTCTTTATAGCTTTTCCTACTTGGATGGTTTTTCGGCCTATCCTCATTGTGGATGACGGATTCTACCTCTTTCGCGGCTTCTCCTTTCTTCAGTTTCGTCTCATCCGTGCGGTCGAGGGTATCAATATTATAAGTAATTGTTGCCTTCTTGTGCGCCTCTCTTTCCTCAGCGGAGTTAAAGTAACATTCTCGTGCCGTTGTCTGGTCTCCCTAAACTTCCCCTACCCCCTAAGGGGTCGGGAATTTTATCATCTGATGAACCGCGGACGGCACAACCTAAAACTCCTTGAGGGCCACTCGCCTCAGTATAATGTTGTAAGCTGAGAAGACATGTTCATCCATCACAAAAAAGTTGACCTTCTTGGTGAGCCATCTCGGCCACTCGTCCCCCATCCTAACCTCGGCCTCATACACTTCTAGAGGATGAACTTTCTCCCCACTGAAACCAATCAATGGGTGATGGTATGGGACGAGCCTAGCACAGCCAAAACATTACATTTGTAGAACTGCCCCCATCTACCAGGATCCTCGGCACCTCACACCCGTGTACCCTTGTAGTGACGATAAGAGGGTCATCGTGCGGGGCTAAGAGGCCTTTAAAGTCCATTCTTGAGAATCCCACTATCAAAGTATCCATATCAACCTTCTTCCTCTTTTTTGACTTTGTTTCCGTGGAGGTCGAGTGTACAGCTTTTGTCACTGCCTTTTCTTTAGCTACATGGGCCTTCCTGTCTATGACCTCTGACACTCCTCCTACCAGTCCCCTGGAGATCATCCCAACACTAAGTGAGCTCATATTAAGCCTCTTTATAGGGCCATGGTTATCCCTCGGCGGGAGGTCAGGGTCGTTCTCATCATCTGAAGGGTCATCCCTTCTATTTGGAGGATCTTCTCGGCATGCCTCACCTCTCTTCTTTTTGGGGTCGTCCCCTCCGCACCTCTTGAAGGCACCTTTGTCAACGTATTTCCTTAGCTTCCCTTCTTTTAAGATTTTTTCAATTTCGTCTTTCAGGGCAAAATACTTGTCCGTCACATGGCCATGGTCTTGATGGAATTCACACCACAGGTTTTTGTTCCTCTTGTGGGGAGCTGCCCTCAACTTCTCAGGCCACTTCAAGGACCGATCACTCTTTATCTCATTCAAAATGTGTTCGCACCTCACTATCAGAGGGGTGTAATCAGTGAATTTGTCATCTACCGACCTCTTTTTCCTCTCTTTATTCTTTTTCTGGTACTTACCCCCACTGGTGCCTCCTTTTTCATCTTTGTATTTTGTGTCCATCGCCGCTTCGACGTTCATCACCTTTCCTGGTGTTGACATCAATTCAACCATCATCCTCGGAGGGTCTTCAGCAAGATTCCATAGTAGCTTCCCCTTCTGGAGTCCTCCAATGAGGTCTGTCATGGCTATGCTTTCCTCATAGTCTTAGACCTCTAACTTTTCTTTGTTAAATCTGGCTATGTAGTCTCTTAGACTCTCATGCTTCCCCTGCTTAACATAGAGCAGGTGTGTGGTCTTCTTCTGCGACCTCACTCCAAAGCAAAATTTATGGATAAATCGGTCTGCTAACTGCTTAAAGCTTTCAATGGAGTTCTTTGGAAGAGACATATACCAGACATATGCAGCCCCAGTTAGAGTGCCAGAAAAGGAACGACACCTCATATCATCTGAGATAGAGTATATGTTTGTCGTTGATTGGTACATCTCAATATGATGGACAGGGTTGGTACTCCGTCATACCTTGGGGTGACCACAGGTGGTTTAAACTTGGAGGGCATTGGGAAGTTGACTATCTTCACCACAAAGGGTGAGACTATGGATTATCCTCTCATAAGAGGGTCCCGGCTCTTCAGGATGTCACCAATTTTATACTTCAACCTTTGGATTGAGTCGTTCCAGGGCGTCGGAGGGTCGGCCTGGCCGATATTATCCCCCACCGCCTCTTTGAGGTGAATTGGGGGGGTCTGCTGCAGCAGTTCTGCGTCAGCTGTTCACTTCTCCTTCATCGTCATCCTGTCCGTGTCGTACCCCATGGGGTCAGCCATCTGCTGCCTCCCTTCTGGACCTCGCAACACTTCTCGATCGGGACAATTTTTCTCGCAGGTCATTTACTGGGCCTAGCCTCTCAAAGTTCGACCCTCCACTCAGACAGTCAAAAGTAGAAACCCTCGGGCGATTATTGGGATTTTGCCTTCCACACTTCCCTCTGCTCTCCTGAATAGGTCGCAAAGTATTGTTGGAGACCTCATAGGGATCCCAGTATTCTATCGGAACCTCTTCCCCCTCCACATCATCATATCTGTCTCCTGTGCAAGGGTTTTCTTGCCTCCCCAGGCATAAACGTCGGGGGAAGGCAATGTCCCTCCGCCTTTATGGAGGTGGAAAGTCTTTGCATGGTGCCTGGGGTGGTCCCTTAGCCTCATGTTGCCCCTGAGCTGCTGCCGAAGTAATCATCTCCGGTGAGACTCCTGGTGGTCTTAATATGTTTTGGCTTAGAGATGTAAATTGCTCCTGCATAATCCGCTAGCTTGCTGCCAGAGACTTCAAGGCGATTGCCACATCAGCCATCTCAGACTGAGGTGGTGGTTGACTAGAACTGGGTCCCACCCCGCTATCCAGTGGAGGAAGAGGTGGTGGTGGCATCTCCGATGCCATATGTTTGAGATATGAAGAGCTGAACTGAAGAAAAGACTGGTGATCTTGTGAACCTTGATGGACCTCCTCCAATGGTGAAACAACTCCACACAAAGGAGAGAACTGGTTCACCACCAGAGTAGCCGGTGAGGTCAAGCTGTATTAAGGAAGAGATGTCTTCTCGTTCCCACAGACGGTGCCAACCCAATGATGCTGAAATCTAGCACCACCAGATAAGTGAAAATGAGCTTAAATAGTAATAACAATGGCAAACATAGAGATATATATGTATAAGTGTATAGAAGGATATATAAGGGGAATAAGACAATGATGTATAGTGGTTCAGCCAATTAGGCCTACATCTACTGTAGGTGTGTGATCCACTGAATATGGGCACTAATGGCCTTAGATACAATGTACATAATCTCACTCTCTCTCTACTGTGTGTACAAGCAGAGTTTTAGCTAGGGTTAAAATTCTCAATCCCTTTGCAGGGTTGTAGGTGACAAGTATATATAGGTCTTAGGGGGAGTAGTGTACCCCCCAAGCATGCATGGTGAATGTGAGTGAGGATCTATCCAATCCCCTGCTTACACCTGGAGGTGCCACCTGTGATTAATGATGATATAGTATTCCCTCATGTGAGGGGGTGATATTTTTATAACGGTCTTGTTCACACGCCATAGGAGTCCCACGCGTACTATTCCATGCGTCTCCTAAATCACGCGCCATAATGATGTCACCCTTAGACTATGGTGTAAGGTCGAGGGTAAAGTTCCCGCTGACAGCGAGCCTGGCCTAGTTTGGGCCTCGTACTGTCGTACCCTTATAGGTTTATCCAGACCATGATGAGGGGTCGGTCCCTTGAAGGGTCGCCTGGGCCTGATGAGGGGTCAGCCCCTTGAAGGGTCATCTATGACATGATGAGGGGGTTGGACCCTTGAAGGGTTGTCTGTTCCATGATGAGGGTCATCCCCTTGAAGGTCCATTTGTGCCATGATGAGGGGTCGGCCCCATGAAGGGTCGTCTGATCCATGATGAGTGGTCGTCCCCTTGGAGGGTCGTCTGAGCCATGATGAGTGGTCGTCCCCTTGGAGGGTCATGTAGATGTGGGTCATCCTAGTCGATCCTTCCTGTAACAGAGCCTTAGTTATTGGGCTCGTCCTGGGCCTGAGCCCTCGTCTGGGAGGAGGATACCCTCAGCCCTACCGAGGGTATATATGGGTATATCATTAGGCTTCATTGTGAATCAAAGGGGGATCGAGGCCAACCCTGAAAAGATCAAATCTTTGCTAGAGATTAAGACTCCCACAATAATAAAGGATGTGCATAGACTAACAGGACGAGTGGATGTATTAAACAGGTTTATGTCTAGAGCTACTGATAAATGCCTTCCTTTATTTAAAATGTTGAGAAATGCTTTTAAATAGAATGATGAGTGTGATAAGGCCTTCTAAGATTTGAAGTCTTATCTCGGCTCTCCACTCTTGTTGTCTAAACCAGTCCAATGAGAGAAGTTGTATCTTTATCTAGCTGTTTTAGAGTCAACCATTAGTGCCGCTATTGTCAGGGAAGAGGATGGAATTCAGAAACCAATGTACTTTAAAAATAAGTACCTTTAAGAGGACAAGCAAAGATACCACAAAATGAAGAAGCTGGAATATGCTCTAATCCATGCCTCAAGCAAGATGAAACCCTATTTCCAGTAACATACCATGGTGGTCCTCACAAACTCACCCCTCGGTATGGTCATCCATAAGCTAGAGAAGTCAGGAAGGTTGATGGCCTGGGAAATTGAGTTGGTGGAATTCGATATCTTCTACCAGCTGAGAGTGGCCATTAAAGGTTAGGCCCTAACAGACTTTGTAGATAAGTTCAACTGGGATGAGACTGATGCTGAAGATTTTGAAGCTACATATTATGAACAAAAGAGTAGGATGTGTCCTCCTTCGGATGAGGCTGAGACGGGTTTAACAAGAAATAAGGTGTTTGAGAATGAGGATGAGAGATACCTCTTTAAGAATGGAACCTTGGAAGAAGGTACTTTTTCTCAAAATAGAAATTTGTGGAACCTTTTCATTGATGGATATCATATGAGAATGGAAGTGGGGAAGTATTAATAGTGTCGACACCAGATAGGACCGATGTTGAGTATGCATTGAGGTTCAACTTCAAGGCCTCTAATAATGAACCAGAGTATGAGGCTCTCTTAGCAGGCCTCTCCCATGCCAGGGAACTGAATTTCGGCCAAATCCTTGTCCATAGTGACTCCAGGTTGGTTGTTAACCAAAGTTTGGGCATATATGAGGCCAAGGATGATATAATGTCCAAGTACTTGGTAATAGTGAAGACATTATTGAAGCATTTTAGTGAAGTAAAGCTGAAGAGAATACCCCCGCTAGAAAATGGCTGAGTTGATGCCCTGGAAAGGTTAACCTCATCCACTAAAATTGAAATTAGAATAATAGTCTCAATAGATATTCTCCATCATCTGACGATTGAAGGAGAAGAAAATACTGTGGAATTTTTCTTCAACTTGAGTATGGGGGCTTACTGGATGGATCCTATCATCCGATATATTAAAGAGGAGGAATTTCCAGAATCTAGAGACAAAAGTAAGAAGCTGAGGTATAAAGCGGACAAGTTCTCCTTCATAGGAGACATCTTATATAATAATGGGTCCTTGCTTCCTCTACTCAGATGTGTCCATTTATCCGAGGTAGAGTATATTTTAAATGACGTGCATAAAGGGTCCGACTCCAGCCATATTTGAGGGAGTACATTAGCTAAGAGGATCATCACTCAGGGTTACTGGTGTCCAAAATTGGACAAAGATGAAAGTACATATGTTAAGGAATGTGATAAGTGCAGAGGTTTACCACCATACCCCATCAGCCTCATCAACCTCTTACCTCAATTACCTCTCCTTAGCCATTTGTGGTCTGGGGGATTGATTTGGTTGGGATATTGCCAAGAGCTGTGAACAGTTATCATTATTTGATTGTGGCAATTGACTATTTTCCAAAGTGGATAGAGGCCGAGCTGATGATTACAATCATAGAGAAGAAAGCTTTCCAATTTATCTGGAAAAACATCATCTGTAAAAACGGTCTACCTAGTTCCCTGATTTCTGATAATGAAACATAATTCAAGAACCTCTCCTTAGAGAAATATTGCGAACGAGATGGTATTAAGTAGTTCTTCTCCACTCCCGTCCGACCCCAGGCAAATGGGAAGACATAAGTGACGAATAGAATAATTCTTAATGGAATCAGGAAGAGATTGAAGGATGACAAAGGGAGATGCAATGAAGAGGTGTATGTTGTTCTATGAGCTTATAAGACGATGTAGAGGAGTCCAATTAGGGAAACTCCATTCATGTTGGCTTATGGCTCAGAGGAAACGGCGTCGACAGAGGTAGGTCTTCGAACCCACAGAGTTCAGACGTACGACCCAGAGCAGAATGTAGAATAGAGGAGACTAGACATGGATCTTATGGAGTAGTGAAGAGAAGATCCATAGGTTAGGTAAGCTACCTATCAGCAAAGGATAACGAAGTTCTATAATAAAAGGTTAAGATATCGCCCATTGAAGGTAGGAGACTTTGTGTTGAAGAAGACATGGAAGAATCCTAACAAGTTTAATCCGAATTGGCATGGTTCGTATAAATTAGTTGAAGATGTAATTCCACAGATGTATCGATTGGAAAATCTAGAAGGGGGGCCATTCTCCAATCTATGGAACGCCGACCACGTCAGAAAATACTACAATTAAGATTCTAGTTTTTATTATCTCTTTTCAATTCAAATATAATACATGTATATGAGAAAAATACGATGAATGAAAAATGAATGAAGTTCAATAAAAATTTGCAATTGTTCCCTCATATGTTTTCTATTTGTTTTCATATTTGTTTCTTGTATGTATCAACTTATCATGAGTTATAAAACATCATTTCTGGTGATGTAGCCTTAAGTTGCTCTCGGTGACATGATAGTCCAGACGGGGTTGACCTTGTCCATGGACTGTCAATAACATCAAGAGGGGTTTATTTATTAAACATAATTAACTTGGTGGAAATTCTCTCCCGGCTGATATGGCAGTGTATGGATGAGACGAAACTCATCCATACACTTTCAAAATGACGAGCGGGGACTTATGATACAACACATAATTTTGTAGATTCAAATTAAATACCACTTAGTTGTGGTTCTTTTATTAAACATCCTTAACTTGGTGGAAATTCACTCTCGGCCGAGACGATAATGCATGGATGAGATGACATTCATCCATAAACTCTCAAAACGACGAGAGGGGACTTGTAATAAAACAACACAATTTGGTGGATTCAAATTAAAAATCACTTAGTTGTGGTTCATTTATTAAACATCATTAACTTGGTGGAAATTCTCTCTCGGCAGAGATGACAGTGCATGGAAGAGACGAAACTCATCCATACACTCTCAAAATGATGAGAGGGGACTTGTGATACGACACCATAATTTGGTGGATTCAAATTAAAAATCACATAGTTGTGGTTCATTTATTAAAAATCATTAACTTGGTAGAATTTCTCTCTCGGCCGAGATGATATTGCATGGAAGAGACGACACTCATCCATACACTCTCATAATGATAAGAGGGGAGTTGTGATACAACACCATAATTTGGTGGATTCAAATTAAAAATCACTTAGTTGTGGTTCATTTATTAAACATCATTAACTTGGGAGAAATTATCTCTCAGCCGAGACGACAGTGCATGGGCGAGATGAAACTCATCCATACACTCTAAAAAATAACTTGTGATACAATGCTGTAATTTGCTGGATTAAAATTAAAAATCACTTAGTTGTGGTTCATTTATTAAACATCATTAACTCGGTGGAAATTCTCTCTCAGCCAAGACAACCGTGCATGGACGATACGACACTCATCTATACACTCTCAAAACAACAAGAGGGGACTTCTGATACAACACCATAATTTGATGGATTCATATTAAAAATCACTTAATTGTGGTTCATTTATTAAACATCATTAACTTGGTGGAAATTCTCTCTTGTCTTAAATGACAATGCATAGATAAGATGGCACTCATCCAGACACTCTCAAAACGACGAGAGGGGACTTGTGATACAACATCATAATTTGGTGTTTCAAATTAAAAATCACTTAGTTGTGGTTCATTTATTAAACATCAATAACTTGGTGGAAATTCTCTCTTGGCTGAGACGACAATACATGGATAAGACGACGCTCATCTAGAAACTCTAAAAACGACGAGAGGGGACTTCGGATACAACATCATAATTTGGTGGTTTCAAATTAAAAATCACTTTGTTGTGGTTCATTTATTAAACATCATTAACTTGGTGAAATTTCTCTCCCGACCGAGATGATAGTGCATGGACAAGACGACACTCATCCAAACACTCTTAAAAAGACGAGAGGAGACTTGTGATACAACTCCATAATTTGGTGGATTCAAATTAAAAATCACTTAGTTGTGGTTCATTTATTAAACATCACTAACTTGGTGTAAATTCTCTCTCAGCCGAGATGACAGTGCATGGACGAGACGACACTCATCCATACACCCTCAAAACGATGAGAGGGGACTTGTGATACGACACTATAATTTGGCGGATTCAAATTAAAAATCACTTAGTTGTGGTTCATTTATTAAACATCATTAACATGGTGAGAATTCTCTCTCAGTTGAGACGACAGTTCACGGACGACACGAAACTCATCCATACACTCTCAAAACGACGAGTGGGGGCTTGTGATACAACACCATAATTGGGTGGATTCTAATTAGAAATCACTTAGTTGTGGTTAAAAATCCTTAACTTGGTGGAAATTCTATCTTGATCGATATGAGAGTGCACGGAAGAAACGACATTCATCCATACACTCTCAAAATGACGAGAGGGGACTTATGATACAACACCATAAGATGGTGGATTCAAATTGAGAATCACTTAGTAGTGGTTCATTTATTGAACATCCTTAACTTGCTGGAAATTCTCTCTCCATCGAGATGACAGTGCATGGAAGAGACGACACTCATCCATACACTCTCAAAACGACGAGAGGGTGTAATACCCCGTATTTTGATGATTTAAATAATTATGTGATTAATTATTATTGTTGGAATAATATGTGATTAATTATTATTGTAGGATTAATTAAATTAAAATTCGAGAAATAATTGTTTATTAATTCGGATTAAAGTAATTATTAACTAGCATGACAAGTCTTAATACTTATTGTTGAGATTCATTGAATATTACTATGTGAATACGTAATATGGAATTATGCAAATTTGATAAATTATCGAGAGTGAATTATACGACAGTTTGGTATATTAAGTCGGGACACGCGTGTGAGTCGTGTCGGGACTAATTGAATGGAATATATATGTAAATTATTTTTAAGTAACTCGTATGATCATTTCAAGTGCGTCGTTGTGTCCGGGAAGGTTGAGATAGTCAGAAAACTCTACCCGGGTATTTTATTTGGACTCCGGGATATTTGAGGCCAAACCGACCCCCCGTAGGGGTAATTTTGAAACTTGGATTTTTGGGGAAATTAAATGGACGAAAATTAGAGTTTTATTATAGGAGTTACGTGGGAGAAATCAGGGCTCACATTCACAAAACTCAAGACCACAATCGTATAGATCGGAAGACGAGGAACGCATCTATACCAACATCACCAACGGATCAGACCATCATATTCTAGGGAAGTGTTTATTACTTTCTTTCATTTAGCAATAATCATGTTCATGTTAGTGTAGGTAAATTTGATAATGAATTTCATTGAAATTAGGTGAAAATTTGGAGATGAAATTTATGATTATGGACATAGGGTTCAATTGTTAATTCCTTTATGTATACAAGAGAATTTAATACGAAATTGGAGTACAAATTGATGAACAAATCTGGGTTAGTTAGGTTCTTAAATGGAAATTGGGAAACTAGGGTCCCTATGATATAAATTGGGGATTTCATTTTTATCTTATGATTCATAATGATTGGATGATCCTAAGATATTAAAATTTTTGGAAACATGTTGGGTTATCAATCAAAATAAGTACATTGAAGATTGGGTATGAACTATGAGGTTTTGGGTGCAAAAAAGGTAAAAAACGTAACCGTTGAAGAACAGGTTTGACATGATAGGATCGATTCGTTTTTCTTAAATAGGATCGGTTCATTTTATAATAGGATCGGTTCATTTTTCTTAAATAGGATCGGTTCATTTTCTGGAGGATCGGTTCGGTTCGTTTTTCTGCAGACTTCCAGTGCTGCTGCAGAACCTTGGAGAACCTTTCGAATCTTAAATTGTGAGGTTAGGGAAGAATGATATCCTGGACAAGTAGAGTGTAGGGACCTTATCTTCTATCTTGATATGCGGATGTAGTGGTACCCTTCGAGTGAGGAGAAATACTCGTGAGTATTCAGTAGTGAATCTAGCTATTAATTACTACTATATGGATTATTGGGGATAAAATAAATATGTCATACGTAGTAATAGAGAATAATACATATGAGAAGTATATAATTAGGTTTGGTGAATACCTATGAATTTTAATAGGATGTGTGTATGCCTATTACATGATATTATTGTTAAGTGTACTAATGGGTGATAACCCATGGGTACAAGAATACTATCATTAAGTGTACTAATGGGTGATAACCCGGGGGTACAAGAATATTATCGTCAAGTGTACTAATGGGTAATAACCCGGGGGTACAAGAATATTATCATGAAGTGTACTAATGGGTGATAACCCGGGGGTACAAGAATATTATCATTAAGTGTACTAATGGGTGATAACCTGGGGGTACAAGAATATTATCATTAAGTTTACTAATGGGTGGTAACACGGGGGTACAAGAATATTATCGTTAAGTGTACTAATGAGTGATAACCCCGGAGTACAAGAATATTATTATTAAGTGTACTAATGGTGATAACCCATGGGTATAAGAATATTTCTGTTAAGTGCACTAATGGGTGTTGACTCGAGGGTGCAAGATTATTATGGTTAGGGGCACTAATAGGTCTTATCTTGGGGTGAAAAAATAGTATATATATGTATAGGGATGTTGTGACTATATATATGAACTTATGAATATTCCTACAGTGTGAAACTGGTAGATATGGTGATAATAATAAAATGCCTTGCGCCAAGTGGAGTTAACCTAAGGGTGCAGAATTACTGTGTGTGTGTATATATATATACTTGGTAACATTCTACTTTGTGAAATTAGTAGATATAGTATAAATGAGAAATAAAACAATCTTAGTGGGTAAAAGATTAACCATTAGAACGGTGAATAATGGAACATTTAGTTGTATGAGATAAACTATTTCTTTAACGTATTGTATGGACAATACGGGTATACTACTGGAGAACGTAGATGGTGATATTATGATTTCGAACTAGTTAGGACGGGTAGCAAATCTAGTGTGGGTTAGATGTACGTTAGGCGTGCACATTAGATGAGAGGTGAGAATCTCATGTGAGAGTGCAATATCTAACATGCACATGATACTTGCTTTATTGCAGTTTTCAATACTTGCTAAATATTTTTAAAACATCGGGCTCTGACCCATCTCTTGCATATCTTCTCTCCTTCTCTATATATATGTATCATATCAGGTGCTCAGCCACAGAGATACCAGAACTAAAGATTTGGATTGCTTTATGTGCTGCAGTTGTTGTGGAAGCTGTAGGTCCTTGCATTAGACGAATCCATCATTTCCATTCATTTTTATCTAGACATCTCCGTTGGGGCATGTGTCGCCCATTCCTAGTTTTTATTAGAGTTATTATTCAGTTTACTTTACAGTTCTTTTAGTTGGATGGAATTTTACGACGAGTCTGTGAATTGGAGTTTTGAACTGGGAGGTTTTACCCCGTCTTATTCATTTCCGTATTTGATTCATGTTCAGTATTTAATATATTCTTGTGTATAGTTAATGGTTTTTATGTTAATAATTAAATTGATAAATGGGTTTATTGGTTATATTTAACAAGGAAAGTGTTTTGACGCCTAGCTTAATTCTATATAAGGTGATTAATACGTTTATAAATGTTTCGACAGTGATGCTAAGAATGAACCAACTGAACAATCTGTTTTAAATTGGTAAAGGACTTATCACCCAATATTTAATTGGGGGGGGGGGGGGTGTCATAGAGGGGACTTTTGATACAACACCATAATTTGGTGGATTCAAATTAAAAATCACTTAGTTGTGGTTCATTTAGTGAACATCCTTAACTTGGTGGAATTTTTCTCTCGGTCGAGATGACAGCGCATGGACGAAATGACACTCATCGATACACTCTCAAAATAATGAGAGGGGACTTGTGATACAACACCATAATTTGATGGATTCATATTAAAAATCACTTAGTTGTGGTTCATTTATTAAACATCAATAACTGGGTGGAAATTCCCTCTTGGCTGAGACGACAATGCATGGATGAGACGGCACTCATCTAGACACTCTAAAAATGACGAGAGGGGACTTCTGATACAACATAATAATTTGGTGGTTTCAAATTAAAAATCACTTCGTTGTGGTTTATTTATTAATCATCATTAACTTGGTGAAATTTCTCTACCGACCGAGATGACAGTGCATGGACAAGACAACACTCATCCAAACACTCTTAAAAAGACGAGAGGAGACTTGTGATACAACTCCATAATTTGGTGGATTCAAATTAAAAATCACTTAGTTGTGGTTCATTTATTAAACATCACTAACTTGGTGTAAATTCTCTCTCAGCCGAGATGACAGTGCATGGACGAGACGACACTCATCCATACACCCTCAAAATGATGAGAGGGGACTTGTGATACGACACCATAATTTGGTGGATTCAAATTAAAAATCACTTAGTTGTGGTTCATTTATTAAACATCATTAACATGGTGAGAATTCTCTCTCGGTTGAGACGACAGTTCATGGACGACACGAAACTCATCCATACTCTCTCAAAACGACGAGTGGGGGCTTGTGATACAACACCATAATTGGGTGGATTCTAATTAGAAATCACTTAGTTGTGGTTAAACATCCTTAACTTGGTGCAAATTCTATCTTGATCGATATGAGAGTCCATGGAAGAAACGACATTCATCCATACATTCTGAAAATGACGAGAGGGGACTTATGATACAACACCATAATTTGGTGGATTCAAATTGAGAATCACTTAGTAGTGGTTCATTTATTGAACATCCTTAACTTGTTGGAAATTCTCTCTCCATCGAGATGACAGTGCATGGAAGAGACAACACTCATCCATACACTCTCAAAACGACGAGAGGGTGTAATACCCCGTATTTTGATGATTTAAATAATTATGTGATTAATTATTATTGTTGGAATAATATGTGATTAATTATTATTGTTGGATTAATTAAATTAAAATCCGAGAAATAATTATTTATTAATTCGGATTAAAATAATTATTAACTAGCATGACAAGGCTTAATACTTATTATTGAGATTCATTGAATATTACTATGTGAATACGTAATATGGAATTATGCAAATTTGATAAATTATCGAGAGTGAAATATACGACAGTTTGGTATATTAAGTCGGGACACGCGTGTGAGTCGTGTCGGGACTAATTGAATGGAATATATATGTAAATTATTTTTAAGTAACTCGTATGATCATTTCAAGTGCGCCGTTGTGTCCGGGAAGGTTGAGATAGTCAGAAAACTCTACCCGAGTATTTTATTTGGACTCCGGGATATTTGAGGCCAAACCGATCCCCCGTAGGGGTAATTTTGAAACTTGGATTTTTGGGGAAATTAAATGGACGAAAATTAGAGTTTTATTATAGAAGTTACGTGGGAGAAATCAGGGCTCACATTCACAAAACTCAAGACCACCGTCGTATAGATCGGAAGATGAGGAACGCATCTATACCAACATCACCAACGGATCAGACCATCATATTCTAGGGAAGTGTTTATTACTTTCTTTCATTTAGCAATAATCATGTTCATGTTAGTGTAGGTAAATTTGATAATGAATTTCATTGAAATTAGGTGAAATTTTGGAGATGAAATTTATGATTATGGACATAGGGTTCAATAGTTAATTCCTTTATGTATACAAGAGAATTTAATATGAAATTGGAGTACAAATTGATGAACAAATCTGGGTTAGTTAGGTTCTTAAATGGAAATTGGGAAACTAGGGTTCCTATGATATAAATTGGGTATTTCATTTTTATCTTATGATTCATAATGATTGGATGATCCTAAGATATTAAAAATTGTGGAAACATGTTGGGTTATCAATCAAAATAGTTACATTGAAGATTGGGTGTGAACTATGAGGTTTTGGGTGCAAAAAAGGTAAAAAACGTAACCGTTGAAGAACAGGTTTGACATGATTGGATCGATTCGTTTTTCTTAAATAGGATCGGTTCATTTTATAATAGGATCGGTTCGTTTTTCTTAAATAGGATCGGTTCATTTTCTGGAGGATCGGTTCGGTTCGTTTTTCTGCAGACTTCCAGTGCTGCTGCAGAACCTTGGAGAATCTTTCGAATCTTAAATTGTGAGGTTAGGGAAGAATGATATCCTGGACAAGTAGAGTGTAGGGACCTTATCTTCTATCTTGATATGCGAATGTAGTGGTACCCTTCGAGTGAGGAGAAATACTCGTGAGTATTCAGTAGTGAATCTAGCTATTAATTACTACTATATGGATTTTTGGGGATAAAATAAATATGTCATACGTAGTAATGAGAGAATAATACGTATGAGAAGTATATAATTAGGTTTGGTGAATACCTATGAATTTTAATAGGATGTGTGTATGCCTATTACATGATATTATTGTTAAGTGTACTAATGGGTGATAACCCGTGGGTACAAGAATACTATCATTAAGTGTACTAATGGGTGATAACCCGGGGGTACAAGAATATTATCGTCAAGTGTACTAATGGGTGATAACCCGGGGGTACAAGAATATTATCATTAATTGTACTAATGGGTGATAACCTGGGGGTACAAGAATATTATTATTAAGTGTACTAATGGGTGATAACCCGTGGGTACAAGAATACTATCATTAAGTGTACTAATGGGTGATAACCCGGGGGTACAAGAATATTATCGTCAAGTGTACTAATGGGTAATAACCCGGGGGTACAAGAATATTATCATGAAGTGTACTAATGGGTGATAACCCGGGGGTACAAGAATATTATCATTAAGTGTGCTAATGGGTGATAACCTGGGGGTACAAGAATATTATCATTAAGTTTACTAATGGGTGGTAACACGGGGGTACAAGAATATTATCGTTAAGTGTACTAATGAGTGATAACCCCGGAGTACAAGATTATTATTATTAAGTGTACTAATGGTGATAACCCAGGGGTATAAGAATATTTCTGTTAAGTTCACTAATGGGTGTTGACTCGAGGGTGCAAGATTATTATGGTTAGGGGCACTAATAGGTCTTATCTTGGGGTGAAAAAATAGTATATATAAGTATAGGGATGTTGTGACTATATATATGAACTTATAAATATTCCTACAGTGTGAAACTGGTAGATATGGTGATAATAATAAAATGCCTTGCGCCAAGTGGAGTTAACCTAAGGGTGAAGAATTAGTGTGTGTGTATATATATATATATATATATATATATATATATATATATATATATATATATATATATATATACTTGGTAACATTCTACTTTGTGAAATTAGTAGATATAGTATAAATGAGAAATAAAACAATCTTAGTGGGTAAAAGATTAACCATTAGAACGGTGAATAATGGAACATTTAGTTGTATGAGATAAACTATTTCTTTAACGTATTGTATGGACAATACGGGTATACTACGGGAGAACGTAGATGGTGATATTATGATTTCGAACTAGTTAGGACGGGTAGAAAATCTAGTGTGGGTTAGATGTACGTTAGGCGTGCACATTAGATGAGAGGTGAGAATCTCATGTGAGAGTGCAATATCTAACATGCACATGATACTTGCTTCATTGTAGTTTTTAATACTTGCTAAATATTTTTAAAACATCGGGCTCTGACCCATCTCTTGCATATATTCTCTCCTTCTCTATATATATGTATTATATCAGGTGCTCAGCCACAGAGATACCAGAACTAAAGATTTGGATTGCTTTATGTGCTGTAGTTGTTGTGGAAGCTGTAGGTCCTTGCATTAGACGAATCCATCATTTACATTCATTTTTATCTAGACATCTCCGTTGGGGCATGTGTCGCCCATTCCTAGTTTTTATTAGGGTTATTATTCAGTTTACTTTACAGTTCTTTTAGTTGCATGGAATTTTACGACGAGTCTGTGAATTGGAGTTTTGAACTGGGAGGTTTTACCCCGTCTTATTCATTTCCGTATTTGATTCATGTTCAGTATTTAATATATTCTTGTGTATAATTAATGGTTTATATGTTAATAATTAAATTGATAAATGTGTTTATTGGTTATATTTAACAAGGAAAGTGTTTTGACGCCTAGCTTAATTCTATATAAGGTGATTAATATGTTTATAAATTTTTCGACAGTGATGCTAAGAATGAACCAACTGAACAATCTGTTTTAAATTGGTAAAGGACTTATCACCCAATATTTAATTGGGTGGGGGGGGGGGGGGGTGTCATAGAGGGGACTTTTGATACAACACCATAATTTGGTGGATTCAAATTAAAAATCACTTAGTTGTGGTTCATTTAGTGAACATCCTTAACTTGGTGGAATTTTTCTCTCGGCTGAGATGACAGCGCATGGACGAAATGACACTCATCGATACACTCTCAAAATAATGAGAGGGGACTTGTGATACAACACCATAATTTGATGGATTCATATTAAAAATCACTTAGTTGTGGTTCATTTATTAAACATCAATAACTGGGTTGAAATTCTCTCTTGGCTGAGACGACAATGCATGGATGAGACGGCACTCATCTAGACACTCTAAAAACGACGAGAGGGGACTTCTGATACAACATAATAATTTGGTGGTTTCGAATTAAAAATAACTTTGTTGTGGTTTATTTATTAAACATCATCAACTTGGTGAAATTTCTCTACCGACCGAGATGACAGTGCATGGACAAGACAACACTCATCCAAACACTCTTAAAAAGACGAGAGGAGACTTGTGATACAGCTCCATAATTTGGTGGATTCAAATTAAAAATCACTTAGTTGTGGTTCATTTATTAAACATCATTAACTTGGTGGAACTTCTTTCTCGATCGAGATGACAGTGCATGGACGAGACGACACTCATCCATACACTCTCAAAAATAGGAGAGGAGACTTGCGATACAACACCATAATTTAGTGGATTCAAATTAAAAATCACATAAGTGTGGTTCATTTACTAAACGTAATTAACTTGGTGAGAATTCTCTCTCGGTTGAGACGATAGTTCATGGACGACACGAAACTCATCCATACACTCTCAAAACGACGAGTGGGGGCTTTTGATACAACACCATAATTGGGTGGATTCGAATTAGAAATCACTTAGTTGTGTATCAACTTATCATGAGCTATAAAACATCATTTCTGGTGATGTACCCTTAAGTTGATCTCGGTGACATGATAGTCCAGACGGGGTTGACCTTGTCCATGGACTGTCAATAACATCAAGAGGGGTTTATTTATTAAGCATAACTAACTTGGTGGAAATTTTCTCCCGACTGATATGGCAGTGTATGGATGAGACGAAACTCATCCATACACTTTCAAAACAACGAGCGGGGACTTACGATACAACACCATAATTTTGTAGATTCAAATTAAAAATCACTTAGGTGTGGTTCATTTATTAAACGTAATTAACTTGGTGAAAATTCTCTCTCAGTCGAGATGACAGTGCATGGAAGAGGCGACACTCATCCATAAACTCTCAAAACGATGAGAGGGGACTTGTGATACGACACCATAATTTGGTGAATTCATATTAAAAATGACTTAGTTGTGTTTCATTTATTAAACATCATTAACTTGGTGGGAATTCTCTCTCAGTTGAGACGATAGTGCATGGACGAGACGTAACTCATCCATACACTCTCAAAACGATGAGAGGGGACTTGTGTGACAACACCATAATTAGGTGGATTCTAATTAAAGATAACATAGTTGTGGTCAAACATCCTTAACCTGGTGGAAATTCTCTCTCGATCTAGATGACTGTGCATGGAAGAGATGACACTCATCGATACACTCTCAAAATGATGAGAGGGGACTTTTGATACCACACCATAATTTGGTGGATTCAAATTAAAAACACTTAGTTGTGGTTCATTTATTAAACATCCTTGATATGGTGGAAATTCTCTCTCGATCGAGATGACAGTGCATGGAAGACACGACACTAATCCATACACTCTCAAAATGACGAGAGGGGACTTTGGATAAAACAACATAATTTGGTGGATTCAAATTAAAAATGACTTAGTTGTGGTTCATTTATTGAACATCCTTAACTTGGTGGAATTTTTCTCTCGATTAAGATGACATCGCATGGACGAAATGACACTCATCGATACACTCTCAAAATAATGAGAGGGGACTTGTGATACAACACCATAATTTGGTGGATTAAAATTGAAAATCGTTTAGTTGCGGTTCATTTATTAAAGATCATTAACTTGGTGTAAATTATCTCTCGAGCAAACAATGAGAGGGGACTTGTGATACAACACCATAATTTGATGGATTCATATTAAAAATCACTTAGTTGTGGCTTATTTATTAAACATCAATAACTGGGTTGAAATTCTCTCTTGGCTGAGACGACAATGCATGGATGAGACGGCACTCATCTAGACACTCTAAAAACGACGAGAGGGGACTTATGATACAACATAATAATTTGGTGGTTTCAAATTAAAAATAACTTTGTTGTGGTTTATTTATTAAACATCATCAACTTGGTAAAATTTCTCTACCGACCGAGATGACAGTGCATGGACAAGACAACACTCATCCAAACACTCTTAAAAAGACGAGAAGAGACTTGTGATACAACTCCATAATTTGGTGGATTCAAATTAAAAATCACTTAGTTGTGGTTCATTTATTAAACATCATTAACTTGGTGGAACTTCTTTCTCGATCGAGATGACAGTGCATGGACGAGACGACACTCATCCATACACTCTCAAAAATAGGAGAGGAGACTTGCGATACAACACCATAATTTGGTGGATTCAAATTAAAAATCACTTGGGTGTGGTTCATTTATTAAACGTAATTAACTTGGTGAAAATTCTCTCTCGGTCGAGATGACAGTGCATGGAAGAGGCGACACTCATCCATAAACTCTCAAAACGATGAGAGGGGACTTGTGATACGACACCATAATTTGGTGAATTCATATTAAAAATGACTTAGTTGTGTTTCATTTATTAAACATCATTAACTTGGTGGGAATTCTCTCTCAGTTGAGACGATAGTGCATGGACGAGACGTAACTCATCCATACACTCTTAAAACGATGAGAGGGGACTTGTGTGACAACACCATAATTAGGTGGATTCGAATTAAAGATAACATAGTTGTGGTCAAACATCCTTAACCTGGTGGAAATTCTCTCTCGATCTAGATGACTGTGCATGGAAGAGACGACACTCATCGATACACTCTCAAAATGATGAGAGGGGACTTTTGATACCACACCATAATTTGGTGGATTCAAATTAAAAACACTTAGTTGTGGTTCATTTATTAAACATCCTTGACATGGTGAAAATTCTCTCTCGATCGAGATGACAGTGCATGGAAGACACGACACTAATCCATACACTCTCAAAATGACGAGAGGGGACTTTGGATAAAACAACATAATTTGGTGGATTCAAATTAAAAATGACTTAGTTGTGGTTCATTTATTGAACATCCTTAACTTGGTGGAATTTTTCTCTCGATTGAGATGACAGCACATGGACGAAATGACACTCATCGATACACTCTCAAAATAATGAGAGGGGACTTGTGATACAACACCATAATTTGGTGGATTAAAATTGAAAATCGTTTAGTTGCGGTTCATTTATTAAAGATCATTAACTTGGTGTAAATTATCTCTCGAGCAAACAATGAGAGGGGACTTGTGATAAAACACCATAATTTGATGGATTCATATTAAAAATCACTTAGTTGTGGCTTATTTATTAAACATCAATAACTGGGTTGAAATTCTCTCTTGGCTGAGACGACAATGCATGGATGAGACGGCACTCATCTAGACACTCTAAAAACGACGAGAGGGGACTTATGATACAACATAATAATTTGGTGGTTTCAAATTAAAAATAACTTTGTTGTGGTTTATTTATTAAACATCATCAACTTGGTGAAATTTCTCTACCGACCGAGATGACAGTGCATGGACAAGACAACACTCATCCAAACACTCTTAAAAAGACGAGAGGAGACTTGTGATACAACTCCATAATTTGGTGGATTCAAATTAAAAATCACTTAGTTGTGGTTCATTTATTAAACATCATTAACTTGGTGGAACTTCTTTCTCGATCGAGATGACAGTGCATGGACGAGACGACACTCATCCATACACTCTCAAAAATAGGAGAGGAGACTTACGATACAACACCATAATTTGGTGGATTCAAATTAAAAATCACTTAGGTGTGGTTCATTTATTAAACGTAATTAACTTGGTGAAAATTCTCTCTCGGTCGAGATGACAGTGCATGGAAGAGGCGACACTCATCCATAAACTCTCAAAACGACGAGTGGGGGCTTTTGATACAACACCATAATTGGGTGGATTCGAATTAGAAATCACTTAGTTGTGTATCAACTTATCATGAGCTATAAAACATCATTTCTGGTGATGTACCCTTAAGTTGATCTCGGTGACATGATAGTCCAGACGGGGTTGACCTTGTCCATGGACTGTCAATAACATCAAGAGGGGTTTATTTATTAAGCATAACTAACTTGGTGGAAATTTTCTCCCGACTGATATGGCAGTGTATGGATGAGACGAAACTCATCCATACACTTTCAAAACAACGAGCGGGGACTTACGATACAACACCATAATTTTGTAGATTCAAATTAAAAATCACTTAGGTGTGGTTCATTTATTAAACGTAATTAACTTGGTGAAAATTCTCTCTCAGTCGAGATGACAGTGCATGGAAGAGGCGACACTCATCCATAAACTCTCAAAACGATGAGAGGGGACTTGTGATACGACACCATAATTTGGTGAATTCATATTAAAAATGACTTAGTTGTGTTTCATTTATTAAACATCATTAACTTGGTGGGAATTCTCTCTCAGTTGAGACGATAGTGCATGGACGAGACGTAACTCATCCATACACTCTCAAAACGATGAGAGGGGACTTGTGTGACAACACCATAATTAGGTGGATTCGAATTAAAGATAACATAGTTGTGGTCAAACATCCTTAACCTGGTGGAAATTCTCTCTCGATCTAGATGACTGTGCATGGAAGAGACGACACTCATCGATACACTCTCAAAATGATGAGAGGGGACTTTTGATACCACACCATAATTTGGTGGATTCAAATTAAAAACACTTAGTTGTGGTTCATTTATTAAACATCCTTGACATGGTGGAAATTCTCTCTTGATCGAGATGGCAGTGCATGGAAGACACGACACTAATCCATACACTCTCAAAATGACGAGAGGGGACTTTGGATAAAACAACATAATTTGGTGGATTCAAATTAAAAATGACTTAGTTGTGGTTCATTTATTGAACATCCTTAACTTGGTGGAATTTTTCTCTCGATTGAGATGACAGCGCATGGACGAAATGACACTCATCGATACACTCTCAAAATAATGAGAGGGGACTTGTGATACAACACCATAATTTGGTGGATTAAAATTGAAAATCGTTTAGTTGCGGTTCATTTATTAAAGATCATTAACTTGGTGTAAATTATCTCTCGAGCAAACAATGAGAGGGGACTTGTGATACAACACCATAATTTTATGGATTCATATTAAAAATCACTTAGTTGTGGCTTATTTATTAAACATCAATAACTGGGTTAAAATTCTCTCTTGGCTGAGACGACAATGCATGGATGAGACGGCACTCATCTAGACACTCTAAAAATGACGAGAGGGGACTTATGATACAACATAATAATTTGGTGGTTTCAAATTAAAAATAACTTTGTTGTGGTTTATTTATTAAACATCATCAACTTGGTGAAATTTCTCTACCGACCGAGATGACAGTGCATGGACAAGACAACACTCATCCAAAAACTCTTAAAAAGACGAGAGGAGACTTGTGATACAACTCCATAATTTGGTGGATTCAAATTAAAAATCACTTAGTTGTGGTTCATTTATTAAACATCATTAACTTGGTGGAACTTCTTTCTCGATCGAGATGACAGTGCATGGACGAGACGACACTCATCGATACACTCTCAAAAATAGGAGAGGAGACTTGCGATACAACACCATAATTTGGTGGATTCAAATTAAAAATCACTTAGGTGTGGTTCATTTATTAAACGTAATTAACTTGGTGAGAATTCTCTCTCGGTTGAGACGATAGTTCATGGACGACACGAAACTCATCCATACACTCTCAAAACGACGAGTGGGGGCTTGTGATACAACACCATAATTGGGTGGATTCGAATTATAAATCACTTAGTTGTGTATCAACTTATCATGAGCTATAAAACATCATTTCTGGTGATGTACCCTTAAGTTGATCTCGGTGACATGATAGTCCAGACGGGGTTGACCTTGTCCATGGACTGTCAATAACATCAAGAGGGGTTTATTTATTAAGCATAACTAACTTGGTGGAAATTTTCTCCCGACTGATATGGCAGTGTATGGATGAGACGAAACTCATCCATACACTTTCAAAACGACGAGCGGGGACTTATGATACAACACATAATTTTGTAGATTCAAATTAAATACCGCTTAGTTATGGTTCTTTTATTAAACATCATTAACTTGGTGGAAATTCACTCTCGACCGAGACGATAATGCATGGACGAGATGACATTCATCCATAAACTCTCAAAACGACGAGAGGGGACTTGTGATAAAACAACACAATTTGGTGGATTCAAATTAAAAATGACTTAGTTGTGTTTCATTTATTAAACATCACTAACTTGGTGGGAATTCTCTCTCGGTTGAGAAGATAGTCCATGGACGAGACGTAACTTATCCATACACTCTCAAAACGATGAGAGGGGACTTGTGTTACAACACCATAATTAGGTGGATTCGAATTAAAGATAACGTAGTTGTGGTCAAACATCCTTAACCTGGTGGAAATTCTCTCTCGATCAAGATGATAGTGCATGGAAGAGACGACACTCATCGATACACTCTTAAAATGATAAGAGGGGACTTTTAATACAACACCATAATTTGGTGGATTTAAGTTAAAAACACTTAGTTTTGTACATTTATTAAACATCCTTGACTTGGTGGAAATTCTTTCTCGATCGAGATGACAGTGCATGGAAGAGACGACACTAATCCATACACTCTCAAAATGACGAGAGGGGACTTTGGATAAAACACCATAATTTGGTGGATTCAAATTAAAAATGACTTAGTTGTGGTTCATTTATTGAACATCCTTAACTTGGTGGAATTTTTCTCTCGATTGAGATGACAGCGCATGGACGAAATGTCACTCATCGATACACTCTCAAAATAATGAGAGGGGACTTGTGATACAACACCATAATTTGGTGGATTAAAATTGAAAATCGTTTAGTTGCGGTTCATTTATTAAAGATCATTAACTTGGTGTAAATTATCTCTCGAGCAAACAATGAGAGGGGACTTGTGATACAACACCATAATTTGATGGATTCATATTAAAAATCACTTAGTTGTGGCTTATTTATTAAACATCAATAACTGGGTTGAAATTCTCTCTTGGCTGAGACGACAATGCATGGATGAGACGGCACTCATCTAGACACTCTAAAAACGACGAGAGGGGACTTATGACACAACATAATAATTTGGTGGTTTCAAATTAAAAATAACTTTGTTGTGGTTTATTTATTAAACATCATCAACTTGGTGAAATTTCTCTACCGACCGAGATGACAGTGCATGGACAAGACAACACTCATCCAAACACTCTTAAAAAGACGAGAGGAGACTTGTGATACAACTCCATAATTTGGTGGATTCAAATTAAAAATCACTTAGTTGTGGTTCATTTATTAAACATCATTAACTTGGTGGAACTTCTTTCTCGATCGAGATGACAGTGCATGGACGAGATGACACTCATCCATACACTCTCAAAAATAGGAGAGGAGACTTGCGATACAACACCATAATTTGGTGGATTCAAATTAAAAATCACTTAGGTGTGGTTCATTTATTAAACGTAATTAACTTGGTGAGAATTCTCTCTCGGTTGAGACGATAGTTCATGGACGACACGAAACTCATCCATACACTCTCAAAACGACGAGTGGGGGCTTGTGATACAACACCATAATTGGGTGGATTCGAATTAGAAATCACTTAGTTGTGTATCAACTTATCATGAGCTATAAAACATCATTTCTGGTGATGTACCCTTAAGTTGATCTCGGTGACATGATAGTCCAGACGGGGTTGACCTTGTCCATGGACTGTCAATAACATCAAGAGGGGTTTATTTATTAAGCATAACTAACTTGGTGGAAATTTTCTCCCGACTGATATGGCAGTGTATGGATGAGACAAAACTCATCCATACACTTTCAAAACGACGAGCGGGGATTTATGATACAACACATAATTTTGTAGATTCAAATTAAATACCGCTTAGTTATGGTTCTTTTATTAAACATCATTAACTTGGTGGAAATTCACTCTCGACCGAGACGATAATGCATGGACGAGATGACATTCATCCATAAACTCTCAAAACGACGAGAGGGGACTTGTGATAAAACAACACAATTTGGTGGATTCAAATTAAAAATGACTTAGTTGTGTTTCATTTATTAAACATCACTAACTTGGTGGGAATTCTCTCTCGGTTGAGAAGATAGTCCATGGACGAGACGTAACTCATCCATACACTCTCAAAACGATGAGAGGGGACTTGTGTGACAACACCATAATTAGGTGGATTCGAATTAAAGATAACGTAGTTGTGGTCAAACATCCTTAACCTGGTGGAAATTCTCTCTCGATCAAGATGATAGTGCATGGAAGAGACGACACTCATCGATACACTCTTAAAATGATAAGAGGGGACTTTTAATACAACACCATAATTTGGTGGATTTAAGTTAAAAACACTTAGTTTTGGTACATTTATTAAACATCCTTGACTTGGTGGAAATTCTTTCTCGATCGAGATGACAGTGCATGGAAGAGACGACACTAATCCATACACTCTCAAAATGACGAGAGGGGACTTTGGATAAAACACCATAATTTGGTGGATTCAAATTAAAAATGACTTAGTTGTGGTTCATTTATTGAACATCCTTAACTTGGTGGAATTTTTCTCTCGGCTGAGACGATTGTGCGTGAACGAGATGACACTCATTGACACACTCTCAAAATGACAAGAGGGGACTTGGGATACAACACCATAATTTGGTGGATTAAAATTAAAAATCACTTAGTTGTTGTTTATTTATTAAAGATCATTAACTTGGTGGAAATTCTCTCTCAGGCAAGACAATAGTGCATGGATGATACGAAACTCATCCATAGACTCTGAAAATGACGAGAGGGGGCTTGTGATACAACACCATAATTTGTTGAATTCAAATTAAAAATCACTTAGTTGCGGTTCTTTAACTAAAGAGAATTAACTTTGTTGAAATTCTCTCTCGATCGAGACGACAGTGCATGGACAAGAGAGGGCTTGTGAGTTATGATAATGAAAAATTAAATTATAGCAGACATTTTTGCATACCATAAGAAGAAGACTAGAACAAATAGCTTTATTAATAACATAGAGTCATACAAAAGAAGAATACAAAGCCACGAAGGGTCATCCCAATAAAAACAAAAAATGACAAAAGCTTAAAATTCAACATTTGGCTAAGTCCTCCCATCGACAGGAGTGATCTCAGCCTCAATATTGGTGGTCTCAGCCCCATCATCGTTTATACCAATCTCAGCTGTAATATCGTTGTCCTTTGTGACCTCATTGGGGTTGGTCTCCCCAAGTTTGTCAGGATTTTCAATGTCAGCTAGAGCAGTCTTGAGACAGGGATCACTGAAGTCAAGACCTACAAAGTCATTAGGGGATAGGTCTCCAACCTCATCATGTTTGAGGGCAACCCATCGGCCAACAGTCTTGATGCCTCTCTTAAGATATTTGAAAGCATAGCCTTCAAACTCATCATATTCCTTGAACTCAACTATAGCTTGGCTCTTAGCTTCATTAAGGATGGCCTTAACCGCAGCATCAATCTCAGCCTGCTTATTTTTGGCCATTATCTTCAAGGCATTAGCACCTCATCCTTTGACTTCTTCAAAGCCGACTTTGATTTTTAAATCTCTTCCCTAAGCTCCTTCTTTGTGGTCTCTGCATCTATGCCCTTCTGAATCAAGGGCAACCTCTTGTTGATCCAATTCCCCATACGATGGAGGGAGACCGTACTCTACAAAAGTATATGGTGATAAGTCAGTATGAGATATAATTAATGAATAGGCTACACTTGGTGAATTTTGAAAATACTTGGACGACCTTATGGATGGAAAATTCAGTTACTAAGGATATGTCCAGAGATTGGATAAAATGTCTATTGCCCTCAGAGACGAGAGAGGCTGAGCATGCTCTTGTCATCAAGTTTCAATTGTGAAAGACAATCCGCCAAAGCCTCACCTGTGTTGATTAAAATCTCCTAATAAAAATTACTCTTCTTTAAAGGATAATTAGTAGTAGTACCCTTAGCTCAGCCATGACATTTCTTCTCAACACCATCAGCTCTACAAGGGCCGCCCATAGTAGATTTTTTAGTTGGGGCATCAAGGGGATCAAAAAATTTTCCATGTTTGCTGACGATTTTCCTCAAATTAGGGGCCAATATTTTCCAAAGGTCGTCTGATATGCCTTATGGACATTTTTCAAGAGATAGACAAAGTCAGTTATGAGTAACTATGAGATACGAGACAACAATTAGTGAGAATAATTACTTACGTAGCTCGGCTAAGGATCAACCCCTAGACCTATCTGAGTTAAATAATATGGGGTCATTAAATTCTCAAATTTAACAAGACAACGATTATCACCTTGATTACAAATCTTATTAACCATATAAAAGGCCTCGGGGTTCAATCCTGGGTTAAGTTTGGCTGATGCAGAGACCTTAGCCCATCTGAGACGAGTCCTTTCCACAAGCTTGGTTGGGACCAAATTCCAAAGCCCCAAAAATGAAAAAAGTATCGAGTCTTCCAATTATGATTTTAGGTCTGAGTGACCAAAAGAACTTTCTTCTCAGAATTTATAACTACAAGATGGTAGTAGACATGCCGAGTCTTAGAAGATGAGGGAGTATAACAAGCCAGGAAAATGTTAACTGGAAGGTTAGTTTGGTGGACAATCTTCCAGAGGGAAACAAAGATGAGAATAACTCTCCAAGCATTTGGAGAAAGTTGAGAGGGGGCAAGTCCTAAACGAGCGTGGATAGTTGGGTGAATGGGTAGTTAGAAGTCGACTTTAAACATCTGCTCATAGACGCAGACCTCACCATGTCGGCCATGAAAGGCTCTTTCATCTTTTGAAGGTTTCCTCATAAGAATGGAGGATTCTATACCATAAAGGTGTCTCCAAACTAGAAAGGTCGACCTCAGAGACAATACTATCATAAGACTCAGCTACATAGGTGTCAAGTTCACTATCCTTACCTCTATATTCTGGTGCCTTGGCCTGAAGATTGTTTGGATCCCCATTTAGGAATATCTAGACAAACTCGAATCTAGTTGCAGCCGAGAGTAGAATAGCATCTACCGGAGATGGAATGGAAATATTAGGCTCAAGTATTTGGACAGAGTCAGATTGATCTGATGAATCAGCCCTCTTATACGATGAGAACTGAGAAGAAACCTCTTTTACCTCCGACGCTTCATCTTGGGATGCAGAATAGGCTATGGCCTCCTAAAATGAATCCACACTCTCGGTCGGTTGAGAGGTATATATAGGGTCATCTAACACAGAGGACGACTCAGACATTGGATCACTAGGTTTAAAAACTTGGGGGTATATGACAGTTAATGGAGGTGGATAAATGAGAAGAGTTGGGAAGACCTCGACTTTATGACTCTCAGCTTCCTCAGCCTCTACACTGCTGATATGTTCAAAACACTTCTCTCTAAGGCTAGGAAACTCCTCATCTATATTATATAAGGGTTGCAACATTAAAGGACGAGACTCAACTTGGATAAAAACTGAAAAAGGAGCAAACAAACTGCAACTTTTTCTCTGGTTGACTAAAGATCAAACCTAGGAAGTTGAAGTGATTTCTGTAAGACCACCAAGAACATAACCCAGGGGTCTAGCCAAACAAGATGACCGGAGACAAGATTGAAAAGGTAAACGACAAATGTTTAACCCCCAAAAATCCCAAACCTAACCTCTACTACTACTTGTAACCTATAAAAGTTCACACAATTGGAGGATTTAAGCCCTAAATCGCCAAACACACTCATCAAAAAATGATAAGATCAACGAAAAAATTAAGAAGAAAAAAATATAGCAAACTAAAGACAAAAATTAGTAAGATTTGATCAATGGGTTACCTCGACAATGAGAAATATCTTGGAAAAGAAGATTGACTGGAAATAGCTTTTCAACAGAGAAAGATTAAGAGGTTTCAGAAAAGGCTCTAATGGCGTGTGCATAATGCTATGAGTGGGAAATTTGGGTAAAAAGGGGAGAGAGAACATATGTTGGGTTTAAATACCAAGAAATGATTGCACACAGCTCCCAATACACACTATTATTTGAATCACGAAGTCCCAAGCGTTTAGCCGCCAGTTCAACTTGGGATAGACACTACATAGCCAGAACAATGACATGTGTAACTCCCTTATCCATCAAGTTGTATACAACCAACGCGTCGATGTCTCATCAAAGTTCCCATCAACTCTTACCCCTTAGCCTCCTACTCATATATAAGGCTAAGGGATATGGGTGATTGATATAACCAAGTGTGACCTCATCTTAGGACGAGGGACGTTGAGTCTCACACCCGAGTTCTCAAAGTACCTCACCCAATTCATTTCCAAGACTCATCAAGACTAGGCTGGACTTAGTCATCTACAACCTCGACCATCCAGTAAGCCGAGACCTCACAAAGGCATTTCAACTGTAAGTACATCTCTCATGCTCTGCTTTGGCCGATACCAGGAAATGACATGTATAGCCCCTATTGTTCCAATGCCTATGACTGAGACCACACTTGTCACTTCCCAGTATAAAGTCATGCACTACATCAACAACCTCTTACTCGGTCGGGCCAAGACCTCTCGAGATAACACTTATAGTACGAGCACTATAAAGTTATGAGATAACATGTCCCATGTGGACAAGTCCGTTACAGCCAGATTATCCCCTCATGTGAGGTGATATTGCATAATTATTAGTTACATGTGCTATGGATAGATGTTATAATCCTATTAGGATCCTCCATGTTCACACGCGTACTACATGCTTAGGGGGAGAATTACACCCCCTAATCACTATAAATACTTGTCTTCTACTTCATGGTAAAGGGATCACATATTAGATACCCTGCTGAAACTCGATTAAATTTACTATAAGAGAGAGAAATCTTCAGTGCATGTATTTTTAGGCCATTAGAGCTTATATTAGTGGATTTCACACACTTGCACAGTGGACGTAGGCCTTCAATAGGCTGAACCACTTAATTGTGGTGTTCTTCCTCTTTGCCTCATATCTTTATATTATTATATTGCTTATTTTCTACCATTGTTGTATCAGTGTGAGATCATTATCACTTTGACTTGGTGGTACCAATTCTGCTATCATCATTGTATTTGTTGTATTTTTTTCATTCTTTTTGCAGGACTCCCTTTCGTTCATCCCTTTGCTTACCGGGGCGTCAATTCTTGGGCTATCACCCTTTGGGAGGATACCTATCTCCTAAGTTTATGTGCCCATAGATAACAGGCCACAAATTCATATTTTTCCTATGCAACCAGTTTTCACTATTACTTCTAGTGAGACTATTTCATAAGCTATCACATGTTCTCAGGTACAATTCATCCTTGTTAGTATCAATTCCTTTTTTGTCTTGCATTTTTTCCAATAATCTTGTGATGATCAGGCCACTACTACTGTGTTGATCATTCTCGTTGTTGATACCAAATTTGGTCTGCTGACGTGGACCAATTATGTGGAGACACATGTCAATCTACATAGCACCCGCAAGCATTTTTTAACAACACCTTGACTCCAAGGAACTCAACCTCCCCGACCAACTCAGGCACTCCGAGCAACAAGTGTTCTCTGAGGAACTTTATTGTACCGAGCAACTCATGTATGCCGAGCTACTTAGGCGGTCCGAGCAGCATAGGCGGTCCGAGCTGCATCTCGTACAGAGCATTTATATCCGGATAATTAAAACGATTGACTTCACATTAAATGCTTATTATTATTATACAGATGTACATGTCTACTAGATAACAACGCGTTGTCCTTTCATTTGTACAACCTCAAGGCTATAAATATATTATAACCTCCTCATTAGCAGGGGACTCGGAATTTCTTGGTAGAACATGTTATCTAGAATTTTAAATAAACAGTCAACAATAACAAGACAGTGGACATAGGCCATTCCTTCAAGGATGAACCACTTTAAAAACTTTTTGTCTTATTTATTTTATCTGTGATTGAATAATTAGAGATAATATAATTTTTTACATCAACAGATTGGCGCCGTCTATGGGAAACGACTGTAGTTATCATTTTTCACCAAAAAAATTCATCACCAATGGCTGATAATCCTGAATCCAGTAATCGTAATGCTGGAAACCCACCAAATCCACCTGTTCCCCCAAATATTAAAGATCCGGCCAGAATAATTGCTAATCTAGCCCAAGCCCAAACAACCATGCAAGAAACTATGCGATATCTCATACAAACTGTCCAGGGTGGGGCATCTACCCATTCAGGACAACGAAGTGTTCAAAGAAATACCCGATTACCTTATAGGCAAACATTACTCTACGAGGAATCTCGATCCAGACACACCGACTCATATCGCACTTAGAGATCTCATGATCCTTCTTATCAGCCTAGGCGTACTTCCCTAGTACGAGCTACAGACACTCAACAAAACATCACGCTCTCTCCGGAAAGGACTAGTGCATTGGAGAGATTAAGTAGGGCCTCTCCTTTTGATCGTTTGGGCCCTAAGAGGAATAGAAGTCCTCCTAAGGCTGTGTCGAGGAACTTTCGATGACCATCCGATCTAAGGGAGGGTTCTGCCCAATCACGACCAACTGTTCGCAATGAAAGATCCAAGGAGGCAAATTCAACATGATCAGTTGCTCGAACTAACGGGCCCGAGGAGGGAAATGATGCATGGAAAGGCTCTATTCAAAGGTTGGAGGATAGATTAAGGGAAATGGCTAAGGCCAAGAATCCTCTACAAAGAACTTTTGTCAAAGGGACACCTTTTATCCAGGCAATTGTGGATTTTTCCACACCATCAAAGTTCAAAGCACCTGTTGTGACGCCTAAATATGATGGAAAAACTGACCCTGTCCTTCATATAAAATAATACCAAGATGCTGCCGATATCTATGCCGTGCCAGATGAGATGAGATGCAGGGCATTTTCGGGAACTCTTACCGGATCTGCTCAAATATGATACAATAATCTTCCTCGAGGGAAGATTTCAACTTTCTTTCAACTGGCCAAGCTCTTTATTGGAAATTTTTATTTTGGAGCAAAACCAGTTAAACGAGTAACACATTTGTTAAGTGTTAGACAAAAATCAGGTGAGAGCACCAGGGATTACATAACTCGTTTCAATAACGAGAAGCTTGAAGTTATTGATTACGAGGAAAAGACAGCAATTACTGCTTTGATGAGTGGACTATTGCCAAATAAATTGTACTACACTTTGGCCAAAGATTCGCCTATGACCATGCCAGAACTAATGGCAAAAGCAGCCAAAATCATGAATGCCGAGGAAGCTATGGCTGCGAAGAAGAACATGGACACTAAGGAGACCAAAGTTGAGGCCGAGAAGATTGAGAAGAAGGATCAGAAGAATAATGGTGGTAACAAGCAATCAAAAGCAAAGACATCATGTTAAATGTTGAAGAAATTTGGAAATTATACTCCTTTGAAAGTAGATATATACCACATTTTGGAAGAAATCAAGAACAGCGAGGAGCTAAACTAGCTAGAGAAAATGAAGAGAGATCCTGATAAGAGGAATAAGGCCAAATATTGCGAGTTCCAAAAATACCATGGTCACACGACCAAAAATTGCATAGCTCTTCAGAATGAAATTGAAGCACTCATCAGACGAGGAAAGCTGGCCAAGTATGTTGATCGTAGAAATAAAGGAAAGAACAACGACCGAGCAAGACATAGATCTAGATCTCCTCATCGAGTAGAAGAAAACAAGAAAAGAGATCATGAAGATGATCCAGATGATGACCCCGACCTCCCCAAAAGACCAAGACAGCCAGAATGTGAGGTATTTTCAATTCGTTTTGGATCAGTTGAATGTAATGTTATTACAGGTAGAGATGCAGGAGGTGGAGACCTTACTGGAGAGAGGAAATCTTACCTCAATGAGGCTCAAGCTTGTTCATATATTCAGCGAATAAATCTAGCTGAGGATGACCGCCCGAGGAAGGTAAACAAAGAAAAATTGGTCATCGGTTTCTCCAAGAACGACCTTGCAGGTGTGCTATATCCTCATGATGATCCATCAATTATCAAAATGAGGATGAAGGAAGTAATGATCTCAAGAGTACTGGTGGATAATGGTAGCTCAGCAGATATCATGTTCTACTCATGCTTTGATGGCTTAAATTTAAAGTTGTCTCAGTTGGAGCCTTATCACAGGCCCCTCCTCGGATTTACTGGCGAGAAAGTTTTTTCACTTGGGACGATCAAGTTGGATATGTTCATCGGTACATGGCCTGCTTGTCGAATAGAAAGAGTGCACTTTTTTATGATGGATAAGAATGTTCAATCAGCCTACAATATTTTCATGGGAAGGGTAGGTTTGAAGAAGTTCGAAGCAATACCATTTACTGTACATCAATGCCTAAAATTTTCGACCAACTTTGGAGTAGGAATTGTGAAAGGTGGCCAAAAAGTAGCTCAGGAATGCTACTATTCGTCTTCCGAGCAGGAGGAACTGGAGGAATCTAGGAAAAAGGCTGCCACCTATCAAGTGGATGAGGGTGCAGAAATCGAAACGTTAGATCCTGGAGACAAGTCGCAGCTCGTAAAAGGCCAGGCGATGGAAGCTACTGAAAATGTCATTCTGGACGATGAGCACCCAGAACGAACAACACAAATAGGTTCGTCATTGTATGCCTCACTAAAACAGGAATTGATAGTCTTCCTAAAAATCAGAAAACAAACTTTCGCTTGGAGACATGAGGACAAGCCAGGGATAGACCCAAATTTCTTATGTCACGAGCTCAATGTGAACAAGGAAATCAAGCTAGTAAAGCAGAGAAGAAGAGTGTTAAGCCTTGAAAAGAACCAAGCTATACAAGAAGAGGCCGAGAAGCTTCAGAAGGCCTATTTTATTGAAGATGTCAAATATCCTTTTTGGTTAGCTAATGTGGTGATGGTGAAGAAGAAGAATAACAAGTGGAGGATGTGTGTAGACTTCACCGACCTCAACAAGGCATGCCCAAAGGATCATTTTCCTTTGCCCCGAATTGATTAATTAGTGGATGCTACCTCGGGACACGAGCTATTAAGCTTCATGGATGCCTATTCTGGCTATAACCAAATTAAAATGAAGCATGAAGATAGGGAGAGTACCTCTTTTATTACCCCGAGGGGAACTTATTGTTATAATGTTATGCCTTTTGGTTTGAAAAATGCAGGTGCAACATATCAGCGGCTCATGAACAAGGTGTTTGCAGAACAAATCAATCACAATATGGAGGTTTATGTTGATGATATGTTGACGAAGAGCAAGAAAGATACTGACCATCTAATTGATCTAGGCCAAACCTTTGATCAATTAGATAAATATCAAATGAAGTTGAACCCTACCAAGTGCATATTCGGAGTACGAGAAGGCATGTTTCTCGGGTATATTGTCAATCAATGAGGTATCGAAGCAAATCCTGAAAAGTTCAAGGCTCTATTGGGGCTACGATCTTCAAAGATGAAGAAGGAAGTGCAAAGTCTCACAGGGCGAGTTGCAGCGCTTAACAGATTTGTGTCACAAGCAACTGATAGATGCCTCCCATTCTTCAAAACACTCCGAAAAGCATTTGAACGGAATGATGAATGCGAGAAGGCCTTTCAAGAGTTGAAAAAATACCTGGGAGCACCCTCACTGTTGTCCAGGCCAGTGATGGGAGAAAGATTGTACTTGTATCTGGCAGTTTCAGATAATGCAGTTAGCTAGGCATTAATAAGAATGGGAGATGGAGTGTAAAAACTGATTTACTACACTAGTAAGGCCTTCCGAAGAGCAGAGATCAGATATCCAAGACTGGAAAAGTTGGCACTAACGTTGATCGAAGCGAGTAGAAGAATGATGTCATACTTCTAAGCTCATACCATAGTTGTGTATACTGATATGCCGTTGAGGCAAGCTCTTCATAAACCAGAAAAATCATGAAGATTGATGTACTGGGTTGTAGAATTGGGAGAATACGATATAATTTATGAGCTTAGATCATCACTTAAAGGGAAAGCAGTAGCAGACTTTATCGCAGAGTTCACTTATCCTGATACCTCCGAGGAGCAAACGTTGAATACCGACCAGCTTGTGGATGCTACAGGATCATCAAAGTTAGACCCCGACCAACATAAGTCGATTGATAGTAAAGAGAACATGGTCGATGAGAAGCAAGAAATGCTAGAGGAGAATATAAGGAAGCACTAAATATTTTACCGAGGAACTCTGAATGACCAAGAGTTTGATAATGAGGTACCTATATGGAACCTATATGTAGATGGCTCATCCTGCACTACAGGCTATGGGGCAGGAATTGTTTTATGCAGCTCGGATGAGATGGATGTGGAGTATGCTCTACGCTTTCAATTCAAGGCTTCTAATAATGAGGCTGAATATGAGGCTATGATTGCAGGTCTTAGTTTAGCAAGAACTATGGGGGCAGAGCAGGTCAGTGTATTCAGTGACTCACAGTTGATCATAAATCAAATGCAGGGGGTATACACAACGAAAGGAGAGCTAATGATCAAGTATCATGTAAAAGCAATAGAGATTTTATAAACCTTTAACGATGTGCAGTTAATTAGAATACCAAGATTGGAGAACGCCAGAGCAGATGCCTTAGCTCGGTTAGCTTCAGCCACACGCACTTAGCTATGAAGAACCATCCCAATATAAGTTTTGGCCAGCAGGAGCATTGACGAAGATATGATGATGAACTTCATTTCCCTTGATTTAGGACCGTCTTAGATGGATCCCATCAGGGCATATATTGAAGAAGGGGCTCTGCCAACAGATAAACTCACAGCCAAGAAACTAAAGTTTAAAGCTGCTCATTATGTATTGACTAATGGTATTCTATATAGACGAGGAATTATAGCAGGTTTGCAAAGATGTGTGCACCCCTCCGAGGTGAAAGACTTGATTGAAGAGGTCCACGAAGGGTCCTGCGGAGCCCATGTAGAAGGTCGGACGCTCTTGCAAAGAATAATAACGCAAGGATACTATTGGCCAACGATGAGACCTGATTGTATAGCTTATGCCAAAAAATGTGACAAATGTCAACGCTTCTCCTCTATCCGAAGAACTCCTTCAGCTTTGTTAAAACCCATTACTTCCCCTTAGCCATTTGCCATGTGGGGAATTGACTTGATCGAGCCACTTCCAATGACCAGGGGAAGATTTAAATATCTCGTGGTCGCAGTGGATTACTTTACTAAGTGGGTGGAAGTTGAGCCCCTTATTGATATGACATATGACAAGGTTTATCAATATATATAGAAGAACATCATTTGTAGATATGGTCTTCCTCATGCATTCATCACAGACCATGGAACTCAATTTAATAACAAGGAGTTCGCTGCATACTGTCATCAGTCAAACATATTGAAAACCCACTCTGCACCAGGCCATCCCCAGAGAAGTGGATAAACTGAGGTGACAAACAGAACGCTGCTGAATGGTTTGAAGAAAAGACTGGATGATGCGAAGGAAAATTGGATCAACGAGCTACATTCTGTGCTGTGGGCTTATCGTACTACAGCACGAGCAGCAACAGGAGAATCTCCATACATGCTGGCATTTGAAAGTGAAGTTGTTATACCTGCCGAGCTGGGTCTCCCCACACACAGAGTGCTGAATTTTAATACTCCTATCAATGACTTGATGAGAAGATTAAACTTGGATATGCTCGAGGAAGTTATAGAAGAAGCAGCAATCAGGAATGATGCATACCAACAATGAACAACTCTGTTCTACAACAAGAGAGTTAAAGAATGTGATTTGAAAGAAGGGGACTATGTGTTAAAGAAAGTAATTCAAAAACATAACAAACTGGAAGCTAACTGGCATGGACCCTACAGAGTAACATAAGTTGTTCGACCAGGAACATATAGGATTGAAACCTTAGAAGGAGAAGAGTTTAAGAATGCATGGAACGCAGAGCATCTGCGCAAATATTATCAGTAGTTCAATCCCTATATAATGCAGTTTTCTTCAATATTAATAAAGTCTTGGATGTTTTACCCAGTTCAATCCCTACGCATCAAGTCCAGAATAAAAATCCACCAACTATCAAGTCCAGAATAAAAATCCACCAACTACGGCTGGTCGGGAATAAAAACGCATCAAGTCCAGAATAAAAATCCACCAATTACGGTTGGTCGGGAATAAAAATCCACCAACTACGGTTGGTCGAGAATAAAAATCCACCAATTACGGTTGGTCGGGAATAAAAATCCACCAACTACGGTTGGTCGAGAATAAAAATCCACCAACTACGGTTGGTCGGGAATAAAAATCCACCAACTACGGTTGGTCGGGAATAAAAATCCACCAATTACGGTTGGTCGAGAATAAAAATCCACCAACTACGGTTGGTCGGGAATAAAAATCCACCAACTACGGTTGGTCGGGAATAAAAATCCACCAACTACATTTGGTCGGGAATAAAATTCCACCAACTACGGTTGGTCGGGGAAAGTTGCTTAAACAAAGAAGGATCATGGGATGAACGTCGCTTCATAACTTAGAATTAAAAAGTGATAAGTCACCATAATCAAAAAAATAAAACAAAATTTCTTTACTTGTGACATATCAGATTACCACCAACTCTAAGTTGGTTGGGAAACAAAATAAATAATTATCACAAACTCAGAATGGTCAACAATAAATTTTCACCAACTCCAGTTGATCGACAATTTTAAAATAACACAGGCCATTTTTATTTTCTTACAAGATATACATACACATTCATCAGAGAATAAAATAAATATTTTATAAAGTAATGACAATCAAGATTGCAGAGAAAACTAAAAGTTCTTTCATTAAAATCAGAACAAATTACATAAAGTATAAATTACATATTACAAGAGGAATCATTACATCAAAAATCCTATTATATTAGCTTTTTCCCTTCTGCCTTTGAAACAGGCTCTACTCCAGCAGGAGGATCATCTAAGGCGTAAGGAGAATTTATGAAGTTCAGATCTCTAAGCATCCTGACATTCATTACTGATGGCCGATCAAGTAAGTGCTCCGGGCGAGATATCTCAAAATTAGAATGAAGACTGTAGTCACCGAGGTACTTTGAGATCAGGCATTGAGTAATTGCCCGAACAGGAATCCAACTCATGTTATGCTTAAATGGAGGCACTGGCAAATCAAGTAACCCAGTATCATAATAGTCCCATAAATAGTGACCCTGTTCCAATTATAGCACACCCAGGGCATTCAGCCATCCTTGCTTGTACCCCTCGTTGTTTGATTGCTGAATCCGATCATCAAGGTGGTAAAGGGCTTCATTGTAACTAGCCTTCCAAAACTCTCTGGGCTGTTTATGAAACTGGTAGGTTAACCTTTCCAGTTGCTCGTGGAGGTTCTTCACTAAAAGTTCTTTATTCTCCCAGGCAGAATTTTGTGTGGAAAGCTGCTCGTTGAGGTTCAGAATCTTCTTGGACATCTCTGACAAAGCCTGATTCTTCGCCATCAACTGGAAATCCTGATTCTCCAAGGCTACCTATGTTCTAGCTTCTTCAACAGTAACCCGAGCAGCCCTTGCTCATCCCTGAGAAGCTCTTGCTCATCCGCGAGCAGAAGTAGAGGGCCCAGTCCTCTTTAAGGTTTCCAATTCATCTCTCAAGTTGGCATTCTCCACCTCCAAGAAAGAGAAACCTTAATTATTAACAGAGACAATGGCTCCCGAGGAAGACGCTGCCAATTTTAATTGAGATATCTCTTCTTGCAACACATTATTCTCCTGCTCCAATAGTTGAGCAGTCTTCCTGTGCTCTTCGACCTCAAGTTTCAGAATTTTCTCATTCTTTTCGTATGCAGTGATGAACTTGTCATATCCTTTGTCAGTATTTAACTGCTGATATTTTTTCTCATACCCCTGATGTAAAAGGGCAGAAGATTCCTTGTATTGTTGTTGGATCTCCTCGATGGTACCCTGGAGATCTTCAATCATCTCGTAATATGCCACATTATTAGCAACTACACAGTCGAGCAAGCACTTCAGATATTGGTAGGCTTCAACTGCTCGTTCAGAAGTATCTGGACCGAGGATATCGATGATTTGAGCTTCATTCATGTCAGCATGGCCAGCCTTAAAGTAGTCATTGCATTTTTTCATCAGTTCAGTATCGTGAGATGACAAGAGCTCCATTCTAGCCATAAACTAGTAAAGAAAAGAGACAGAAAGAATTAATAAGAATGTAGACAGAGAAAGAAGAGGAAGAAGTTAAGATAGACAACCAAAAGCTTGAATTTTCATTTCATCATAAACGAAAATACAAAACTTGAGGATACATCCAATAAAATAACAAAATAAACACCCAACTACTCTACACCTTCTCTTTATTTCCTATAACTTCCTCAGGAGGTTTCGAGGAAGAGGCTGGTTGCTCGGTGGGCACGATTAGCTTCTCGGTAGGAGTAATAGTTGGTTGGGGCTGCTCAAAGAAACTTTCAACAGTAGGGACCTGATCTCCAACTAACATTGAAGACTCTTCTGAAGCAGCTTCATCTTCTTCTTCTCCAGGAGAGGGAGGAGGACCATAAACATGACGATGAAATAGTTCAGAACTCTCGAAGACCTTTAGCTCTTGCAGATCTGCGACCCATCCATCCCTGAAGTATTTGAGGCTAGAAAATTCCATCTGAGAAGACATAGAAGCTAGGCCTTTGTTCCATCCCTTGTCCCAGCCAGTGCTAAAGGACTTTTTAACTGCAAGTTTTCTCTTTGCCTTCTCCGAGGAAATCCTCTCAGAAAGAAGTTCCTTGACAGCCTTCATCTTCCCTTCAATGTCTTGCCTCTGACGATCAACATCACGAAGTCTAACAACTTCCTCTTCAGTTTTCTTAAGCTTGTTTTCAAGCTCTTCATTGTTCTTGAGCTTTTCCTCAAGCTCATTATTTTTCTTCTCAAATTCTTTCATTTTCCTCTCCAACTCCTGGGAGGTCTCCACAGCTCGATCTTTTTCTTGCTCGATGGACTTGAGTTGTGTCTCCCAGGCCTACTTATCTTCTTCATATTTCTTACGAGAGTCCTTCAAGGACTGAGTCAGACCTACAAAAGCCTCCTCTAAACCTCCCGAGGAGCTTAAAGCTTTAATAGCCTCATCCTTTTTCAGAATAGTGTTGAAACAAGTTACCAGCTGGAAAAAAAAAATTTAAGTCAATGCAGGGACATAACATTGGAAAATGAAAGTTTAGATTAGTAATACCTACTGAGGCAATATATTGAGCTGCCAAGGTGGTAACTCTCTCCCGAGAAAGATTATCTTCAACATTTTGGATCTCTGGGATAATCCAAGACTTCACCGAGCTCATAGCAGAGCTCGGAGGAACAAAGGTGGGAATATTACCTTCAACATTTAAAGATTGAGAGACTGCTTCTAATGGTTTCTCCACATAACTTTTCTTTAACCTCCTCGTAGGAGAAGGAACGTTCTCAACCAAGGATGTTGTCTTGATCGGTGATATAACGATAACCTCGCCTGGAGGAGAAATAATAACAACCTTGCTCGGAGCCACAGGGGGCTTCTCGACAACTTTCTTAGCAGCAACTGGAGGGGGTGCATCAATTTTTCTTGTCCCTTCCTCTGGGACATCCTGCTTATTTTTCTTGGCCTCTATATTGACACAGTCTGATTTGTTAAAGAAGGCAAGAGCTCGTCTTCTCTTCATTCTGGTACTGAGGGGAATATGTGATTCAGGTGAAGAACCCTCAGAAGCTGGTAATGGGTCGATGTCACCCACCAATGGACGAGCAGTAAAGGAGAAAGTATAGCTTTTGTACTGCAACAAATAAGAAGCTGATCTAATGTGTTCGTTAGCAACAGTTTGGTGTGAACTCCGGATAAGTTTCAATTGTCTCAAATTGATATCAGTTTCTTTGGGGGATTTTCTTTTGCTGTCAACTACAAATAAACAAAAACTAAAATGTCAATGACACATTTTATCAAATATAAAGAAAACATAATTTCAAAAATAAAATAAAAACAACCTATCCCATTGCCATAAGGGGGACACTTAGGACCCTGATATACATCATTTCCATTTAATGGAGCATGTTGCCAATTTTTCATAACAACCCCATGCTTGAAGTAATCCCTGTTGGAATCTGGGAGATTGACAACTAAAGCCCTATTTAAAAACCTAGTTTTTAAATAAAAAGTACTATCGCTGACAACCCATCTATAGCAAAACATAATTTCTGGAATTCCTAAATGGGTTCCATGAATTTGGTTTAACCTATGAACTCCATTAACTATTCTCCAGGTATTAGGAGATATTTTTGCAGGTACAATGCCAAAATATTGACAGAATTCCAAACACAAGGGATTTGGAGGAAAATAAAGGCCACACTCAGCCATAAAGAGACTGGGGAACCAATGTCCCTCAGCCAAAGAAAAATAGTCAGAAAGTTCAGAAAGTTCAGAAAGTTCTTCCAATATGACCCACGAAGGAATAGAAAAATCATAACGAAATTTATCAAGAGACTCAACAAGGTAAACTATGATGAACAAAAGAAATAAAAGAAAAAGAAGAAGATCTTACAGGAAAAAGGTGAATCAGGTGACAACGAACAATGGAAGAAACGAACGCACAAGATAGAGAAGAAGTGAAGAAGTTCTAAGATGCGGATTTGAAAAAGTAAAAGACGATCGAATTTTCTGAAACGTTTAAATACTTTACATCGAGAATGGAGAAAAATAATGATTACCAGGATGGACGATTGCGTATCCGGTGGCTAAAAAGAAGAAAAAGGCACGAAAAACAAAGCGTTTATGGAAATTCAAAATACTTTAAAAGCCTGATACTATACACTCAAAAAAGGAATTATAAACAACCAAAGTTTGTCCAAAATCCATAAATTCTAGGCAGCAGAATGTTCCATACTTTTCTTCAAACATCAAACTACGAAACATTGGGGGCTTCTGTTGATACCAAATTTGGTCTGCTGACGTGGACCAATTATGTGGAGACACGTGTCAATCTACATGGCACCCGCAAGCATTTTTTAACAACACCTTGAATCCGAGAAACTCAACCTCCTCGACCAACTCAGGCGCTCCGAGAAACAAGTGTTCTTCGAGGAACTTTATTATACCGAGCAACTCATGTATGCCGAGCTACTTAGGCGATCCGAGCAGCATAGGCAGTCCGAGTTGCATCTCGTACAGAGCATTTATATCGGGATAATTAAGAGGATTGACTGCGCATTAAATGCTTATTATTATACAGATGTATATGTCTACTAGATAACAGTGCGTTGTCCTTTCATTTGTACAGCCTCCAGGCTATAAATTCATTGTAACCTCCTTATTGGCAGGGAACTCAGAATTTCTTGGTAGAACCTGTTATCGAGAATTCCAAATAAACAGTCAGCAATAACAAAACAGTGGATGTAGGCCATTCCTTCAAGGCTGAACCACTTTAAAAACTTTTTTTCTTATTTATTTTATCTCTGATTGAATAATTAGAGATAATCTAATTTTTTACATCAACAGATTGGCGCCGTCTGTGGAAAACGACTGTAGTTATCATTTTTCACCAAAATAATTCATCACCAACGGCTGATAATCCTGAATCCAGTAATCGTAACGCTGAAAACCCCCCAAATCCACCTGTTCCCCCAAATATTCAAGATCTGGCCGGAATAATGGCTAATCTAGCCCAAGGCCAAACAGCCATGCAAGAAACTATGCGACAACTCATACAAACTGTCCAGGGTGGGGTATCTACCCATTTAGGACAACGAAGTGTTCAAATCAATATCCGATTACTTTCTAGGTGAACGTTACTCTCAGAGGAATCTCGATCCAGACACACCGACTCATATCGCACTTAAAGATCTCATGATCCTTCTTATTAGCCTGGGCGTACTTCCTCAGTACGAGCTACAGACACTCAACAAAACATCACTCTCTCTCCGGAAAGGACTAGTGCATTGGAGAGATTAAGTAGGGCCTCTCCTTTTGATCATTTGGGACCTAGGAGGAATAGAAGTTCTCCTAAGGCTGTATCGAGGAACTTTCGACGACCATCTTATCTAAGGGAGGGTTCTGCCCAATCACGACCAACTGTTCGCAATGAAAGATCCCAGGAGGCAAATTCAACATGATCAGTTGCTCAAACCAACGGGACCGAGGAGGTAAATGATGCATGGAAAGGCTCTATTCAAAGGTTGGAGGATAGAGTAAGGGAAATGGCTAAGGCCAAGAATCCTCTATAAAGAACTTTTGTCTAAGGGACACCTTTTATCCAGGTAATTGTGGATTTTCCCACACCATCAAAGTTCAAAGCACCTGTTCTGACTCCTAAATATGATGGAAAAACTGACATTATCCTTCATATAGAACAATACCATGCTAGCGCCGATATCTATGCCGTGCCAGATGAGATAAGATGTAGGGCATTTTCGAGAACTCTTATCGGATCTGCTCAAATATGGTACATTAATCTTCCTCGGGGGAAGATTTTAACTTTCTTTCAACTGGCCGAGCTCTTTATTAGAAATTTCTATTTTGGAGCAAAACCAGTTAAACGAGTAGCACATTTATTAAGTGTTAGACAAAAAGCAGGTGAGAGCACCAGGGATGACATAACTCGTTTCAATAACGAGAAGCTTGAAATTATTGATTACAAGGAAAAGACAGCAATTACTGCTTTGATGAGTGGACTATTGCCAAATAAATTGTACTACACTTTGGCCAAAGATCCGCCTAGGACCATGTCAGAACTAAAGGCAAAAGCAGGCAAAATCATGAATGCCGAGGAAGCTATGGCTACGAATAAGAACATAGACGCTGAGGAGACCAAAGTTGAGGCCGAGAAGATTGAGAAGAAGGATCAGAAGAATAATGGTGGTAACAAGCAATCAAAAGCAAAGCCATCGTGGGAAATGTTGAAGAATTTTAGAAATTATACTCCTTTGAAAGTAGATATAAACCACGTTTTGGAAGAAATCAAGAACAGCGAGGAGCTAAACTGGCCAGGGAAAATGAAGACAGATCCTGACAAGAGGAATAAGGCCAAATATTACGAGTTCCATAAAGACCATGGTCACACGACCAAAAATTGCATAGCTCTTTAGAATGAAATTAGAGCACTCGTCAGACGAGGAAAGCTGGCCAAGTATGTTGATCGTAGAAATGAAGGAAAGAACAACGACCGAACAAGACAGAGATCTAGATCTCCTCGTCGAGCAGAAGAAAATAAGAAAAGAGATCATAAAGATGATCTAGAAGACGAGCCCGACCTCGCCAAAAGACCAAGACATCCAGAATGTGAGGTATTTTCAATTCGTTTTGGATCATTTGTTGTAATGTTATTACAGGTAGAGATGCAGGAGGTGGAGACCTTACTGCAGAGAGGAAAGCTTACCTCAATGAGGCTCAAGCTTGTTCATATATTCAGCGAATAAATCTAGCTGAGGATGACCGCCCGAGGAAGGTAAACAGAGAAAAACTAGTCATCAGTTTATCCACGAACGACCTTGCAGGTATGCTATATCCTCATGATGATCCATTGGTGATCAAAATGAGGATAAAGGAAGTAATGATCTCAATAGTACTGGTGGATAATGGTAGCTCAGCAGATATCATGTTCTACTCATTCTTTGATAGCTTAAATTTAAAGTTGTCTCAGTTGGAGCCTTATCACAAGCCCCTCCTTGGATTTACTGGCGAGAAAGTTTTCCCACTTGGGAGGATCAAGTTGGATATGTTCATCGGTATATGGCCCGCTTGTCGAACAAAAAGAGTGCGCTTTTTTGTGATGGATAAGAATGTTCAATCAGCCTACAATATCATCATGGGAAGGGTAGGTTTGAATAAGTTCGAAGTTGTACCATCTATTGTACATCAATGCCTAAAATTTTTGACCAACTTTGGAGTAGGAATTATGAAAGGTGACCAAAAAGTAGCTCGGGAATGCTACTATTCGTCTGCTGAGCAGGAGGAACTGGAGGCATCTAGGAAAAAGACTGCCACCTATCAAGTGGATGAGGGTGCAGAAATCGAAACGTTAGATCCTAGAGCAAGTCGAAGCTCGTAAAAGGCCAGGCGGTGGAAGCTACTGTAAATGTCATTATGGACGATGAGCACCCAGAACGAACAACACAAATAGGTTCGTCGTTGGATGCCTCACTAAAACAGGAATTGATAGTTTTCCTAAAAAGTAGAAAACAGACTTTCGCTTGGCGCCATGAGGACATGCCAGGGATAAACCCAAATTTCTTATGTCACGAGCTCAATGTGAACAAGTAAATCAAGCTAGTAAAGAAGAGAAGAAGAGTGTTCAACCCTGAAAAGAACCAAGCTATACAAGAAGAGGTCGAGAAGCTTCAGAAGGCCTGTTTTATTGAAGATCTCAAATATCCTTTTTGGTTAGCTAATGTGGTGATGGTGAAGAAGAAGAATAACAAGTGGAGGATGTGTGTAGACTTCACCGACCTCAACAAGGCATGCCCAAAGGATCATTTTCCTTTGTCCCGAATTGATCAATTAGTTGATGCTACCTCGGGACACGAGCTATTAAGCTTCATGGATGCCTATTCTGTCTATAACCAGATTAAAATGAAGCCTGAAGATAGGGAGAGTACCTCTTTTATTACCCCGAGGGGAACTTATTGTTATAATGTTATGCCTTTTGGTTTGAAAAATGCAGGTGCAACATATTAGCGGCTGATGAACGAGGTGTTTGCAGAACAAATCAATCACAATATGGAGGTTTATGTTCATTATATGTTGACGAAGAGAAAGAAAGATGCCGACCATCTTATTGATTTAGGCCAGACCTTTGATCAATTAGATAAATATCAAATGAAGTTGAACCCTACTAAGTGCATATTCGGATTACGAGAAGGCATATTTCTCGGGTATATTGTGAATCAACGAGGTATTGAAGCAAACCCAGAAAAGATCAAGGATCTATTGGGGCTAAGATCTCCAACGATGAAGAAGGAAGTGCAAAGTCTCACAGGGCGAGTTGCAGTGCTTAACAGATTTGTATCACGAGCAACTGATAGATGCCTCCCATTCTTCAAAACACTCCGAAAAGCATTTGAATAGAATGATGAATGCGAGAAGGCCTTTCAAGAGTTGAAGAAATACCTGGGAGCACCCCCATTTTTGTCCAAGCCAGTGATGGGAGAAAGATTGTACTTGTATCTGGCAGTTTCATAGAATGCAGTTAGCTCGGCATTAATAAGAATGGGAGATGGAGTGCAAAAACCAATTTACTACACTAGTAAGGCCTTCTGAGGAGCAGAGATCAGATATACAAGACAGGAAAAGTTGGCACTAGCATTGATCAAAGCGAGTAGAAGAATGAGGCCATACTTCTAAGCTCATACCATAGTTGTGTATACCGATATTCCGTTGAGGCAAGCTCTTTATAAACCAGAGAAATTAGGAAGATTGATGTACTGGGCTGTAGAATTGGGAGAATACGATATAATTTATGATCTTAGATCGTCAATTAAAGGGCAAGCAGTAGCAGACTTTATCGTAGAGTTCACTTATCCTGATACCTCCAAGGAGCAAAAGTTGAATACCGACCAGCTTGTGGATGCTACAGGATCATCAAAGTTAGACCCCGACCAACATAAGTCGATTGACGAGAAAGAGAACATGGTCGACGAGCAGCAAGAAATGCTAGAGGAGAATATAAGGAAGCATCAAATATTTTACCAAGGAACTCTGACTGACCAAGAGTTTGATAATGAGGTACCTATATGGAACCTATATGTAGATGGATCATCCTGCACTACAGGCTGTGGGGCAGGAATTATTTTATGCAGCCCGGATGAGATCGATGTGGATTATGCTCTACGCTTTCAATTCAAGGCTTCCAACAGTGAGGCTGAATATGAGGCTATGATTGCAGGTCTTAGTTTAGCAAGAACTATGGGGGCAGAGTAGGTCACTGTATTCAGTGACTCACAGTTGATCGTAAATCAAATGCAGGGGGTATACACAATGAAAGGAGAGCTAATGATCAAGTATCATGCGAAAGTAATGGAGATTTTATCAACCTTTAACGCAGTGCAGTTAATTAGAATACCAAGTTGGAGAACGCCAAAGCAGATGCCTTAGCTCAGTTAGCTTCAGCCACACGCACCAAGATACAAAGAACCATCCCTATAGAAGTTTTGGCTAGCAAGAGCATTGACGAAGATATGATGATGAACCTCATTTCACTTGATTTAGGACCATCTTGGATGGATCCCATCAGGGCATATATTGAAGTAAGGGCTCTGCCAACTGATAAACTCACAGGTAAGAAACTAAAGTTTAAAGCTGCTTGTTATGTATTGACTAATGGTATTCTATATAGACGAGGAATTATAGCAGGTTTGCAAAGATGTGTGCACCCCTCCGAGGTGAAAGACTTGATTGAAGAGGTCCACGAACGGTCCTGTGGAGCCCATGTAGCAGGTCAGACGCTCTTGCAAAGAATAATGACGCAAGGATACTATTGGCTAACGATGAGAGCTGATTGTATAGCCTATACCAAAAAATGTGACAAATGTCAACGCTTATCCTCTATCCAAAGAACTCCTCAAGCTTTGTTAACACCTTTTACTTCCCCTTAGCCATTTTCCATGTGGGTAATTGACATGGTCGGGCCACTTCCAACGCGGGAAGATTTAAATATCTCATGGTCACGGTGGATTACTTTACTAAGTGGGTGGAAGCTGAGCCCCTTATTGATATGACATATGACAAGGTGTATCAATTTATATGGAAGAACATCATTTGTAGATATGGTCTTCCTCATGCATTCTTTACAGACCATGGAACTCAATTTAATAACGAGGAGTTCACTGCATATTGTCATCAGTCAAATATATTGAAAACCCACTCTACACCAGGTCATCCCCAAAACAATGGACAAACTGAGGTGACAAACAGAACGCTGCTGAATGGTTTGAAGAAAAGACTGGATGATGCGAAGGCAAATTGGATCAATGAGCTACGTTCTGTGCTGTGGGCTTATCGTACTACACCACGAGCAGCAACAGGAGAATCTTCATACATGTTGGCATTTGAAAGTGAAGCTGTAAGGTTTAGGCACTCGAGGTTTTTATGAGAACTTTATGGAGAGAAGAGTTGCCTGTAAGGTTCAAGACCCATGAGCTTGATGTAATAGAATTAATCCTTGAGCATTCTCTAAAGACTTTCACATCCTTGAGTGTGCTCAAGACCGGTAGCCTCACGGTCTTCAAACTAAAGTCCCTATCCAGTCACCTCCATGATTTCTAATCCATTCCTTCAGTTAATCTAACTACCAGCTCGACTTGATTATTCCTATAGGCTCTCCATGACCTCTGGCGGTTCTATCGCTTTTATTTAGACTGGATTGACTCTGCATTTCTTCACTTTCTGAGTGTTCCTTTTAGAAAAATGATAAGGCTTCACGCTTTTAGACAAAATAGAGTTCAGCAATACCAAGCTAAGGATGCTCGAATTTAAAGGCCAGATTCAACTACTAGAGGACAAGTTGCTAGGCTTGACGATGGTGACACCGATGATGAGGCTAGGATGGACAGTGTGGCGGAGCAGTTCGTGAAGAAGGCAAGCCCCTCTTTCAGTGATTTGAACTCGAGAGAGAGCCTCTTTTTTATTTTATCTACTTGTTGTAATTTTTTAGACATATAATTTTCCTTTTATTTTGTGTACTTTTATTGCTTCTTGTATATGTAAAAATATACTGGTATATTCAATGAAAATGACCATTTTGCCTTCCTTTATTTCTCTTCTTTATGTGTCTATATAGTGTGGCATTTTTTATTGTGAGTTTATCTATTTTCTATGAGAACTTAAACGTTTCACTACCCCGTACTCTGTGGGGTATTTACCTGTGATCTGAGAAGGTTATCATTTCAGGGCTGCCTTTCTACTGCGAGGTACTTGCATATGAGCTGAGCAAGTTCACTCTTTTAAAGTTGACCCTCTAACTGTGGGGTACTTGGTATATATATATATATATATAGGGAATAACTTAGATGAGGGTGACCCTATTCTCCTTTCCAAATACATAAAGAACAACTATAAAAATGGAACTAAGAAAAAAGAATAATTATTTCCCCTTTTTAGTAAACTGCCCCTTGTCTGCGGGGTCTTTGTTCCAAACTTAAACTTGAGAACTTTTAACAGTGATTTTTTTTAAAAAAATCTCCATCTTAGAAATGGGGTAGACCCCCTTTTACGCATTTTCATGTAGACTTGCAAGTAAAATTTACTTTCTTGAAAACAGAGGTTAGAACTTGTTCTCCAGATTATAAATTTGTAGAAATACTTTCTAAAAACCAATTTTTTTATTACTTGGAGAACAATATCATGTTAGTCTGCGCGAATACTTGAACTGTTGTGTCTGTAGGAACTTTTCTTACTATACTTTGCATATGGAATGGATGTACCCCCCAAGTATAATGAGTAAAGTTCACTTTGTCATGGACCCTCTTTTAGTATAATAGAAAGTGTTACTATTATTATTTTTGAGAAAGAAGAAACATCAATCTGGTGTACCCACCTCATAAAGCGTGTAAATAAAGAAAGCACAAATTATCAAGTACTGATCAAAATAACTATTATTCATTTCTTTTATACTTTATACTATTTATAAAGATTTTCTCATGACTATCTTCACAAAAAAGAATTAATGTATTAGAATGGCTATTCAAACTTTCAAAAGAAATGAAACTTGACAAAAACTAGGCATAGTACTTTTTCAACCACTTATAGTTAATCGATCGAAGGCAGTCACTCTCAGGTTCAGATCTCTGACAATAACCTAACTTGCCCACACCTCTCACTACAAAGGGGCCTTCCCAGTTAGTCTTGAACTTAGGTGCTAACATGCTTTAAAGATGATGAGTGAACACACGTAGGACCACGTCCCCCACCTAAAATTCCCGAAGCTTGACTAAGTTCTCGTAACCCCTGGACAACTGCTGGGTGTAAAAATTGAAATTTCTTTGCCTCTGTCTCTATTCTCGTCCAATTCCTCGAATTGTATATGTCGAGGGTCTACTATAAGGCCACTTCTTAGAGAAATCCTAGCTGAGGGTACTCCAGCTCCATCGGTATGACAACTTTAATCCCATAGACCAACGAGAACGGAGTAAAACTTGTCGACTTCCTCTTCAAAATTCGGTAGGCCCAAAGAGCCATTGGTAGATTTTCATCCCAATCTCGTCGCATGTCCACGAGAATCTTCTTCATAATATTAATCAGTGTCCTATTTGTAGCCTCCACTTGGGTATTCCCCTTCGGGTATGAGATAGTTGAACTATTGTGCACAATTGTGTACTTATCCGTGAGGATCCCCATCTCTTTACACACATATTGCTTCCCATTAGCTCTTAGGGGCACTTTAAGGATACCAAACATGCATATGACATATTCCCTTATGAATTGGGTCACCACTTGGGCAGTCACTTTCTTTATAGGGATGGACTTTTCCCACTTGGTGTATTACTTTGTGGCAATAATGATGAAGGCCTTACCATGACAAGATGGGCAGATCTTTCCCACAAGATCGAATGCCAAAGTGTGGAAGGGGTAAGGAGTTGTTGGGATTTGTGAACTTACTGAGGGGGCATGCACCATGTTGCCATGCACTTAGTGTGGCCATACCACCTTTTATCTCTTTATCTCTCTCTCTCATCTCGGGGGTTCTCGATGCTCACGTGCATGCTCTCGAAAATGGGGGAGAAGGTCTCGCCCCCATTTTCTAGGAGCACTTTAGTCGTCGTCGAAGTGGGGTGGTGTTAAGAGATGGAGTCACCAGCCTGTGTTTCATAAAACAATGAAAAGAACATGTCTCCACCTCGAGAGAGCAGCATCAAAGACAAATGGAGGCTTATGAAACCAATAGTTTAAAGGTTCAAGGGCTAAGTTATGGAAGGTGTTAGGAACCCACCCCTCCCTTTTCGTATCTCATAGGCTTATGTTATTATTTTCCTCAATTTCTCTGTGAAGTGTGTGCGTAAATAAATGGAGATCGAAATCGCTCAACTCATATCATGGAATAAATAGAGTGAGGTCATCCAAAGGAATGTTTCCAAAATGATAATTAGAAAATATGATGTGCGAGCTTATCGAGATATTGATTGTTATAATGAAACAATAATATTTGTTAGATAAAATGCAAATAAGAACCACAAGTATGATATATAGGGTAATATATAGATAAAATAAGAAGGATGAACATGTGAAAATAGAAAAAATGGAAAATTAGAAAGTTGGACTCAAATCTCGGGCTTTAGCCTGAAATGCCTACGTAGCCTACAAAGGCATCAAAGTCCACGTAGTTCGCATGTGGTACAAGGGTGGGGTTTATCCCATAAATTCAAATGGGAGTTTATTATTTATGTGTGTGTAGAAAAGATATTTTTTTTGAGAAATTGTGGTAAATAACCCCGTTGGAATTTATAGGTGTAACCCTCTTTTTCTTTGTTTTTTTTTTATAAAAAATAAAGTATCATCACTAATAAATAATGAGATGTTAACGTATGTGAATTAAAGTAACAACTAGATTAAGAATTTATGTAACTAATGCCAAAATAAAGAAATTTAAAGAGAGATAAGGATATTTGGACTTTCTTTGGAGAGTTGAGGCTTGATTTGACCCTTGATGAGCTACCTTGAATGTTAGGATAAATGTTGGATAGAGAAGGAGATTTCAGTAAATTGGGTATGAAAATGATTGGAATGAAATATGGAAAGGAATTTCGCACAAGGAAACTTCGCTGATTGTAAGAGAATGTTATTGAGATCACTGATATTAATGGATTTGAGGGGTGTCCAGGGAGTGAGCTCATGCCCTCCTTTTATAGGGTAGAAGGACTACCGATAGGCATCTTTAGCCCTTCTAATCGACAGATGACCCTAGACACACTGCCGATTGGCAGGGAAATGGACATGCCAATCGATAGTCTCGGGTAGATTTTTCCAGAAGAATGGTCTTAGAATGCAATCCTTAAATCCAAGTCATGCATGGGGCATACCATTAGAAAGTTAATTCATATATGTTTAATAGTCCTTTGGGACACTCACGGGTCCAGGAGTTGACTTTAGATCAAACGGGAATTTGAAGCGCCCTTCATTACTTTGGACAAAAGATCGTCGAACGGTAATGGATCGTTCATCCAAACCATAAGTTAGAATGGATCACAGGGTGAAATATTGGAAAGGCTATACGAGATACTTCGAAGTTCAAAGAGCTTCTCTCTTTTCAGAGATTTGACTTTGGTCAAACGAGGCCCAAAAGCGTTCAGTGACCTTTTGGAGTAAAATTGGTCATTTATCCATATCGTAATGCTGATTTATGCACGGGGGGACCGTTGGAAAGGGTATTCAGTTCCCTTTAAAGACTCATTTAGTTTCATTTGAACTAGACAGTTGACCTTATGCAAACGGAGTTTGGGAGCACTCGATGGCCTCCAGATCAATTTTCAGGGGGAAATGGATTGTTCATCCGAATGGTTCTGACATTTTACACACGGGGCCGACCGTTAGAAAGGGATTATAGTGCCTTTTGAGGATTCATTGAGATTTCGCTCCGATAATGAAGTTTATTGGGGTAAAATAGGGGCTTGGGAGCGATCGATGGCATCTAGATCGAATTTTGATAGTAAAATAGTTCATTCATCCAAATCGTTATTCTGATTCGCACATGGGATAGACTTTTGGAAAGGGGATTCAGTGCCTTTCAAGGATTTATTGAGCTTTTGCTCTGACAATGGAGTTTACCAGAGTCAAATGGGACCCGAGAGCGCTCGATAGCCTCTATATCGGTACTTGAGGTTTGACATAAGGTTTTTAGGGAATTGGGGAGGTGTTAGGGACATAAGGAGAGCCTCAAGGGGTCCTAGAATGTGGTCTCTATAGAGCCCCTTGATGGGTGAGCTTGGAACAAGTGAAAGCCATCGAATAGACACCACGTGGTGTTTTTAAAAAGAGGTCAATTCTTTAGACCTAAAGGGGGTGAGGATGATAGATTAAGAGGTTTGAGGTGAGTTCTGAGGACCTGAGGTAATGCTGGGGCTAGTCGATTCTGAGGGCTGAAGTCAATTCTCAAGACCTAAGGTTAGAGCTATCAATTCTAAGGGTTAAGGTCAATTTTGAGAAACTTAAGCGAGAACAACGAATTCTAATAGTTAAGGTCAATTCTGAGGACCTTAAGTGGGAGCGACCAATTCTGAGGGTCGAGGTCAATTCTGAGGACCTTAAGAAGGAGCGACCAATTCTGAGTGTGGAGGTCAATTCTGAGGACCTCATGTAGGAGTGACCAATTTTAGGGGTCGAGGTCAATTCTAAGGATATTAAGTGGAGTGACCAATTCTGCGAGTCAAGGTCAATTTTGCGATCCTTAAGTGCAGTCCGCGGTCCGAGTTTAATTTTGCGTACCTTAAGTGGAGCGAATGATTCTATGGGTCGAGGTTAATTCTGCGGACTTTAAGTGGAGTGACCAATTCTTCAAGTCCAGGTCAATTCTATGGACCTTAAGCGGGAGAGACCAATTCATGTGGCTCGAGGTCAATTCTGTAGACCTCAAGTGGTGGTGACCAATTCTGAGGGTCGAGGTTATTTTTGTGAACCTTAAGTAGGAGCGACCAATTATGAGGGTAGAGGTAAATTTTGAGTACCTTAAGTTGGGATGACCAATTATGAGGGTCGAGGTTAATTCTGAGAACCCTAAGTGGGAGATACCAATTCTGAGGGCCGAGGTAAATTTTGAGGACCTTAAGTGGGAGTGACCAATTCTGAGGGTCGAGGTCAATTATGAGGACTTTAAGAGGGAGCCGATGTCCATTATGAGGATGCTAACTAGGGGTGAGAAATTCTGGGGTCGAGTTCAATTTTAGGACCTTAAGTTGAGCAACTAATTCTGAGGGCTGATGTCAATTCTATAAACCTTAAGTAGAGTGACCAATTTTGCAGATCAAGGTCAATTCTGAGGACCTTAAGTGGGAACGACCAATTCTGCAGGTCGAGGTCAATTCTGAGGACCTTAAGTGAAGTGACTAATTCTGCGGGTCGAGGTCAATTCTAAGGAACTTAAGTGAAATGACCAATTCTACGGGTCGAGGTAAATTCTAAGGACCTTAAGTGGAGCGACCAATTCTGCGGGTCGAGGTCAATTCTGCGGACCTTAAATGGAGCGACCAATTATGTTGGTCGAGGTCAATTCTGAGGACCTTAAGTGGGAGTGAACAATTCTGAGGGCCGAGGTCAATTCTGAGGTCTATAAGTAGGAGCAACCAATTATGTGGGTCGAGATCAATTCTGAGGTCTTTAAGTAGAGGCGAACAATTTTGAGGGTCGAGTTAAATTATACGGACCTTAAGTGGAGGGAATAATTATGAGGGTCGAGGCCAATTTTGCAGGCGTAAAGTTATAATGTGGGTGTGTCCATCCCCGATCCTCGTGGAGGGTAGGAAGAGTGAGGATCCTTGGTCCCGTGCATCCCTCTCAGGACCGCTTCGCCCGACGTCATTGATGATGTGAAAAATGTAGAGAGATGGAGTTGCCAGTCTATTTTACTAAAAACAGGCAAAAGAAAGGGAACCATCTCAAAGGAAAGCATTCAAAGACATACTGATGCATACGAAACCAAAATGATTCGAAAAGGATCCGGGGGCTAAGTTACGAAATGGGAAGGTGTTAGGCACCCATTCCGCCCTTACGATCTCTCATGGGTTTTTGCTATTTTCCTTTATTTTCCTCGTTATATGTGTGCATGTGTGTATATAGTGGAGATAGGAATCCTTGGCTTGTATCATAGAAGAGATAAAGCGAGTCATCCGTAGGAATGTAAAAATAATATTAAAAAATAGGATTTACACGATTATCCTTACGTTGATCGTTATGATGGAACGATAATGCATATGGGATAATACGCCACTAAGAACAAATATATAGAATATAAGAGAATTGAGTTTAAAGAAAATAGAAAATGAGAGAAAAAGTATAAATAGGACTCGAATCTCGGATTTTACCCCGAGATGCCTACGTAGCCTATAGAGGCATCAAAGTCCACGTAGTTAGTATGCAAAATGAGGGGTGGGATTTATCCCATAAATCCAATCGGGGGATTCTCTTATTTGTGTGTGTGTGTGTAGAAAAAGTGTTTTAGTTGTGAGAAAAGTGTGAGAATTCTCGTTTGGAATTTTTGAGCAAACCCTCTTTTTCTTATTTTTTGGGTTTTTATTTATACGAAAATAAGAGATGTGCAGTAATACTAAATAAAAAGTATATTAGGATATGCGAGATAAGATGATAAAAGTCCTAAGTAATAAAATAGATTATTGCAAATTTATGAGAATTTAAGGAGAGGATTGAGAAAATTAGACCTTCTTGAAGATCTTGAGCTTGATCTTAAATGTTGGAGAGTAGACCGTGCACTTGGATGATGATGGAGGGTAGGGAATTCACCAAGTTTTATGAAAAGGATGATGAAAAGTGAAGGTTGAAAAGGGATTTGGATATGGAAATCACACTGACTTCGAAAGAGGTTTTCTGTATTTGCTGAGAGTGATGTCTATCAGATATGGGAACCCTTTGCAAGTGAGGTTAGGCCTCCTTTTTATAGGCCCGGGGAATTATCCATCGACATAGCCCTGGTCCTTCCAATCGACAGGTGCGTTTAGGCACACTACTGATAGGCAGGGTCTGGGACCTGCCGTTTGGTAATGTCTTTCTGGCCTTTTTGAAAAATTGGCCACATAGTGCAAATCATTAATGCGAATTGCACATGGGGTAGACCATTGGAAAGGTAATTCAGAGGCCTTCAAAAGTCCTTTGGACTGTTCCTGGGTTTGGGAGTTAACTTTGGGTCAAATGTGGCTCGAAAACGCTCGTCGGTCCATTGGACAGGGAATCATCGGACACAAACGGATCGTTCGTCCGCATGGCAAGTCCGAATTGCATACAGGGCGGACCATTGGAAAGGTTAGAAGATGTACTTCAACATTCCAAAGAGTTTGATCCAGTTAGAGGAGTTGACTTTGGTAAACTGGGCCCTGGAAGCATTTGGTGACCTCTCGGAGTAAAACGGATTGTTCGTCCGTACCGTAAGTTGGAATTGTGAACAGGACGAACCATTGGAAAGGTGTTTTAGTGACCTTTGAATATTCATTCAGTCTCAGTCAAGATAAAGAGTTGACTTAGGTCAAACAGAGCCTGGGAGTGCCCGATGGCTTTTAGGTCAGGTTTCAGGGAAAACGGTCGTTTGTTCGCATGGTAAGCCATAATCGTGAATGGGATGGATCGTTGGAAAGGGGATTTAGGGACCTTCGAAGATTCATTCAGTCTTGGTCGATCTGAAGACTTTGACTTTTGGTCAAACGTAGCTTGGGAGTGCTCGATGGCCTCTAGGTCATTACTCAGGGTATAACCTGGGTTTGTAGTAATAAAGGGAGGTTCTAAGGACCTAAGGAGAGTTTAAGGGGTAACATAATGAGGTGTCTACAGAGCCTCTCGACGGGTGAGTTTAGAATAAACGATAGCCATCGAATAGACACCGCATGATGCTTTGATATAGGATGAACAAGTCAGGGGTTCGAGGCCGATTCTGAGGACCTAGGGGGAAGGCTGACCAATTCAGAAGGTTGAGACTGATTCTAAGGGCCTATGAAATGTGCTAGGGATGACCGATTCTATGGGTCGAAGCCAATTTTATGAGCTTGAGGATGAGGATGACCGATTTTATGAGTCGAAGTCAATTCTGCGGGCTTAAGTAGGGATGAAAAATTCTGCGAGTGGAAGCCAATTCTGCGGGCTTAAGTAGGGATGACCAATTCTGTGGGTGGAAGCCAATTCTGCGGGCTTAAGTAGGGATGACCAATTCTGCGGGTCGAAGCCAATTTTGCAGGCTTAAGTAGGGATGACCAATTCTGAGGGTCGAAGCCAATTCTGCAGGCTTAAGTAGAGATAACCAATTCTGCAGGCTTAAGGTGGAGGTGACAAATTTTGCGGGTCGAAGCCAATTCTGAGGGCTTAAGGTGAGATGACCAATTCTGCGGGTCGAAGCCAATTCTGTAGCCTTAAGGTGAGATGACCAATTCTGCGGGTCAAAGCCAATTCTGTGGGCTTAAAGTGGCGATCCAAGACCAAGGTTAATTCTGACCTAATAGAGGTGACGACCGAGGACTGAGGTCAATTCTGACCTAAGTAAAGTGACGATCCAAGCCCGAGGTTAATTCTGACCTAAGAGAGGTGACGATCGAGGACCGAGTCAATGTCAGTTCTTACCTAAGATAGGTGACGATCGAGGACCGAGGTCAATTATGACCTAACTAAGGTGACGATCCAAGACTGAGGTCAATTCTGACCTAAGAGAGGTGTACATTTCCTTTAGGAAAAATAGGGATTTTGTTGGGGATAAAGATTGAATTTTGGGTTTCGTTGGGGAATAGCGAATGAGCTGGGGAAAATTTAAAGTGTCTTTTGAAGACATTGATGGGGAGAATGGTTCTCCGAGATTCTGCTGGGGAAATTACCTCGTGATGTTGTTTTGAACCGGGGAGCCGATTGCTAGGGAAATCCTTGTGATCTTGAGGGAAGGCAAATTTGATGCGGAAACCTCCACTGGGGAAGTGATTAGGTGGTCCAGGTATTGGACGTATTGCTTGGGGAGGTCCAAGACCTTTGGGGAATAGGAGGTGATCCTTAGAGATCCCTCGAGGGTTTTTTCCGGGAGGACATTCACTTGGCTCTTGAGAGTTCCGCTGGGGGGATAGGGGTTTCGCTGGCAGGAATGCGAAATTTTCTTGGTGAAAATGTTCTAAATCCTTCCGGGGATTTTTAGAAAATTTATGAGGATTTTTTAGGATTTTCTGGGAATTTTTGTACGAAATTTTAAGGGGGTGCCGGTCGACATGCTGTAGAAGGTGCCATTCAGCAGTGGCACGAACTTTTGGACTGCCTTGGGAAGGTAAAGGGGCACTACCAATCAGTGATTGGGGGGTCAATGCCGATTGGCATAACCCTTGGCATCCTATATAAAGGGGCTAATTCCCTTCATTTTTCACAGCTTCTTGCTTTTTCTATTTCTGTGATTTTCCTCTTCAAATCATTCTAGCATTCTGATCTCTAAGAAATGGCCGCCTTTGTGAGCACTGCAGTGCATAGGGAATGGTTGATTGTTGATGACTAGGAGAACATGGAGTGGAGGGCTAGGGCTCCTCTTTCTTTGGGGAGCGAGAATTCCTTTGATGCATTCGAGCCGGTTGTGGATGAGTGTACCTTGATACAAGAGCCATCACTTCATCGCTCTTCAAGGGTGGTGAACCCCGACGGTTATGTAAGTAACTAGACTTTTGGCATCCTTCTCTTTTTTCTTGGTGATTTTTCGTTCCTTCTTGAATTTTTGACAAGTTTTTTTTCTTTTGACAGTCTGATATCTCTTTGAAGAACATGCGTACCCGTGGAACAACGGGGCTTAAGTATATTTGGGAGAATCTTCCACATATGGTGCATTGGGTGGTATTATCAGCAGGTTTTGGGAGGTTGGCATCTGCACTTGATGAGACGCCTCATTCGACAACGGTTTTATGAGCTTTAGGGGAGAGGTGGTGGGATACTACCCACACTTTCCATTTCGGTTTTGTGGAGATGACCATGACTCCCATAGACGTGTAGCAGCTACTGGGAGTGGTTTTTGACGGAGAGCAGATAGAGGTCGATCGCACCCTGCGGGTTAGGCCATAGGCGGTGCGTGCGGCGCTTGGTGACCTAGGGAGGATAGTTTCTGGGGATTCCTTGATGAAGGTTGTTTTGCTGAGTGGGATGGTTGATGTGGAGGACGGGATGTAGGTGAGGCAGATGGCCCGATTCTCATATTATTGGTGCTAGGAGGTTTCATGGTGGTATCGAGTGACGATGTCATCCATTTATGGTTCTTTCCGTATTTGAGTATGTTTTCGAACATCCTTCTCTATGATTGGGGGAGCCTGACTTTGGCGATCCTCTATTTTTCTTTGGATGCATTCATCCGGTCATGTTGACAAACTTTTACTGGAGCCACGTATCTTCTTGAGGTATTCTTCAGTTTGTGCATTTTCATGCATTCACATTTTCCTTATGCGTCTCTTTTTTATTGTAAATTCTTGTCTTTGGTAGATATGGTTCTATGAGGTGATTGGGTATAATACCCAACTGATTTCCCTGAAGGAAGAGACTGTTGGGGACTCCTGCCGATTATATCTATGGCGGAAGGCCAATCGACAATCGACGGGATCTCTTTCTTTGGAGGCGGTGGGTCAGGTCTTGAATGGCCTGACCAGTGGTAGGGTAAGACTCTTTCCTTTTAAGTCTCGGTTTTTGCATATTCTGATTCTTTATTGACTTATGCCTGCTGGCGATTTTCAGGTGACTTTTTACCCTTGGGGGATAGCCATTCAGGATACGGGGGCGACTGGGGTGAACGCACAGATGAGGCGTTTGCTGACGCATGAGTTTGGCCATTCTTGGTAGTTTGGGGAGAGGGTTGTTCAACATATTGTTGAGGAGGAGGTGATGGTGCCACCTGCATAGCCTCCTACGTCTATGAGGCGGGAGCGGCTGCTGTCGAAGGATGTGAGGATCGCGGCGATGATCAACGAGTCCTATCTTTTATACACTGATACGGACGAGCCATATAACTTATGGACATTGTGACGAGTTGGTTGATGGTGCCCAGTATATATAATTCCTTGCCTTTCCCTCCTGCGGGTTCGAGTCGGGCGGTGGGGTCTTCCCACAGTGGCGGTGGTTCGTCATCATCTGCGAAGGCGACGACTTCAGATGTTCCCTTTGTTCGAATGCATACCCATTCGTACAACATCCAGCGGGCTGATGGAGGTATGGTCCCCATGTCGCATCGTCCTCATGCGATGGATCCGGAGGAGCTGGGTTTGACAGAAGAGGTTCTTCATCCTGTGGTATACCTTCTTCCTCTTTTTGGTTCCTTTTTTATTTTGATCCCTCTTTGATACTGATTTTGCCTTTTGCTTGCAGCAAGTTCGGGTGTCGACCACTTGGATGAAGGACATTAGGGACTGGATATCTTCAGCGATTGCCCATATTCAGGATGCGATCTCGATTCCTTCTTGCTTGGTGTCATTTTCTTTATCCGGGGAGGACTCTGGCTCGGGTAGCGATTGTGCATCGTCTCGCTGTAAGGGAAAGAGAGTGCATCGCAGGGGTGGAAGCTCTTAGAGAGAGGTGAAGGGTAGGTGTGAGAGAGAGAATGTGGGTTCGGGCTGAGTCCCGTTGTTTTTGCTTTTCTTTTATTTCCTGTAAAATTTGATGTAACATAGAAGAATATATATATATGCAATGCAATGGTTTTGTTATTATCTTTTGTTAATGGTGAATGCATGCACATGCACTTTTACTTTGTTGCTGAGACCGTAAAAAGTGATATTTTTAGGATTTTGGAGGAAAGTTTTAAAAATGAGAAATTATATAGGGGTAGAAGAGGATTTTTGAAATTCGATTGAGAATATTAATTTATTTTTTATTGAGCTTCTGACTTTGACAAAAGAGGAAAAAGGAAAATTTCCAAAAATAGGGGGTTGTCGATCAGCAAGCCCCCCGTCCTACCTATTGGCAGTCAAGTCCAGTCCCATCAATTCAAAGCTTTGGTTAGTTCCCTCTTCATCCTCTTGTACTTTGTGGGATAGGATTCCCTTCGATTTTTGTAGGGGTCATGTATTTTATGAGGGGTTTTAAGTTTAAAAAGGGGTAAGGGTGGAGTGTTTTCATCACACCATCACATTCTTACTTACTTCCCTACTATCTTTTAGTCTTGCAAGATGGATCTCCCTGGTATCATTGAGTTTGCTAACTACCTCGAAGCCTTGGAAGCAATGTGCTCTTATAATGTTGACTACGATGCTTTCAGTAAGTGTCGGGTTTATTTATGGCACAATCGTCCCATTGAGTGGAACATGTTGATGGCGACGGTACAATTCTGGTACCCCGAAGACCATGTATTCCGCTTTGGGTTGGATGAAGTTTGTCCTACCTACGAGGAATTTTCTACCATGCTGGGGATAAATCCCAGTGTTGCTGCAACTCTTCCTGAGTTTTCCTGTTCTCTCAGGGAGTTGTTGGATGGGCTTCTTCACATTTCGCCTTCGACGGCCAGACTATTGGTTGCTGGGGGAATGATCACACTTTCAGTGGTGTTACAGTCCGTGCATTTGCAGGGGGTTGGCGATGCAGGATATACCGGAGCCGTTGTTCTGAGCTTAGTATCAAAATTACTGCTGGTGACTAGGGAACTGCTGGTGGACCCACAACTTGCAGCCATTATTTCCTGGATGTCATACCGTCGTAATATTACGGCGGTGATACTGGCAGAGACCTTGGATGGTCTGGATGCTTGGCGAGAAGGTCATTCTGACTTTTTGAGGGGTAGCCCCATGATGCTATTCACGTGGTTATCTGAATAACTTCTCCTGGTGACTCCTCTAGAATATCCTTTGTCGGCTTTACCCAACTTCTTTTTGTACCACTTTATTAACGTTGGCTTAGATATTGAGAGCTGGGAGAACTGGTTTGTGGAGCATGGGGCACTAAATCTGTATTGGTCACTGCCTTGGTGGGGATAATTGCTTCCTATTCTGGAGCTGGAAGAATACTCGTATGTCTGGCTGGTTGGTCTCAGACAGACCTCATTCTATTTCCCTTGGAGGCTTCTATGTCAATTTGGCTGGGAGTAGGTCATGCCACCACGAACACTAGACTTATTTTTGGTAGAAGATTTGACTGAGCGTCTGCGCATGCGGCTTGGCTTTTTGTGCAAGAATCGGCATCCGTAACCCCGTCCCTCTCAGTTTGTTGGGTGAGTTTGGCACATCCCCATGGATTATATGACGTGGTTGTGGAGGAGAGTGGTCACAAGATGTTGGCAGTGGAGACTGGACAAAGGTGGCTCTTCTTATTTAATACCATAGAGGGAGGTGTTGTGGTTTTTCTGAAGCTGGTTCGGGCTTATCGGTCCATGGAGTTCCTGCAGCACTCTGTTCAGGCTGGGGAAGCTTGGGGACCCTAGGATGTAGATGATGATGACGGAGCAGGATCCTCTGGTAGCTACAAATAGGACTCTTGGAGAGTTTATTTTGTAATGGGAAATAAATGTGGGGATATAATTTGGCTTTTTAGGAAAGTAGGGGGAGGGAGTTATCCGTCCCTTTTCTCATGTAATCTGTACCGAAATTTCTTATTAGTGAAATAAACAAGTTTTTGATCATCTAGTTGTGCCTCTTGATGAGTTTTGTGTTTTTGAGATATCTATACCGATCGCTAAGCCATTCATAATCCTTTTGTTCAATTATATGTCGGAATGGACTGTCGTTCTCGGAGATAAGAAAAGAATAGTATTTTGTGAAAAAGAAAGGGTCATGCTCATGTAAGGTGTATGATCTGCCTACGTACCTCTGGGTTTTTTGAAAAATCTTTAATTTTGTTTGAAAATGGTTTATTGCAAAGGATCAGGACAACGTAGTTTTGGGTAGAAGGAAATGAAGAGATTTTTTTAAGAATAGAAGGGAGATGAGAAAATTCGTAGCGCGCCGAGACTTAGGACTAGGGGTGGAACTTCTTAAGATGGTCCAGGTTGACTGGACGAGACATCTCTTCCCCATCTAAGTCGGTGAGCATGGCGGTACCGTCGGATAAGATCTTCATGACAATGTAGGGGCCGCTCTAATTGGGCTTGAATTTCCCTCTGGGGTCCCAGATGGGTACTATGATCTTTTTGAGAGCTAGATCCCCTTCTCGGACACCGCGATTCTTGACTCTCTTATTGAATGATTGCTCTATTAGATGATGGTACCCTTGTATGTAGTATAACGCTTTTAATATCTTTTATTTTAGGAGGGTTAGCTCGTCAAGACGGCTTGGGCACCAGTCTTCTTCGCTGACCTTGCGTTCAAGTGTGACACGCAATGTGGGTATTTCTAGCTCCACTGGTAGGACGAATTCCATGCCGTAGAATAGAGAGTAAGGGGTATCCCCAGTAGAGGTTTGAATTAAGGTTCGATAGCCCCAGAGGGTGTACGGGATCCGGTCGTCCCAATCTTGACAACTTTCGGTCATCTTACTAATGATGGCCTTGAGGTTCTTCTTGGCGTCTTCGACTGCACCATTGGTTTGAGGTCGGTAGGGAGAAGATTTGTGTCTTTGAATCCCATATTTTTTTACCACCTCTGTGACTTCTGCCTTAAAATGCAATCCGTTATCTGAAAGTAGCTCATGCGGGACCCCATATCGGTAGATGATGTTTTTCTTGGTGAATTTGGCTACTTTCTTGGAATTTAGCACTGCGTATGACTCAACTTCAACCCATTTGGTGAAGTAATCAATAGGAACTAGGATGAACTCATGCCCGTTGGAAGCCTTTGGTGTAATCTTCCTTATGATGTCGGTACCCCAGGTGGAGAACGACCAGGGAGAAGTCATGTTGTATAATTCACGCGGAGGTAGATCCTGAAGGTTGGAGAATTGTTAGCATTTGAGGCATCTACGGACATAGGCGGTGCAATCCTGGGTCATGGTGGTCCAGTAGTAGCCTTATCGGATGATCTTCTTGGCAAGCATGTGACCGTTCATGTGGGGCCCACATTCCCCGCTATGGATCTTCTACATTATTTTTTTAATGTCAGCCCCTGCAATATAGTGCAAATGAGTTCCATCGAAGTTCCTTTTGAGGAGTGCTTTGTGACAGATGATGTACTAGGCAACCAGTCTTTGAAGGGTTTCTCGATATTTCTTATTGGAACCCTCAGGATACCTACTGTGCTTGAGGAGGTGCCAAATATCATAGTACCAGCAATTGGCTAGCTCAAGATCTTCAGTGGTGATGAGCTCAATGTGGTAACAGTGGGTTGGTTTATCTTGCTTTTGGACTAGGAAAGGGTCCATTGTAATTCCCTTGGGCATATCGACCATGGAGGCTAAGGTAGCAAGGACATTGGCTAGGTTATTCTTCGCTCGAGGTAGGTAATAGAAGGTGATGTCTTAGAATTGGGAGGCTAGCTCTTCTAAGTGGGAATAGAAGGGCTGGAGTTTCTCATCCTTGACTCTCCACTTTCTTAGCACTTGATCGATGATGAGGGCAGAATCCTCGTAGACATCTAGGCATTGAATACCTTTCTTGAGAGCAACCTTGAGGCCTACCGTGCATGCCTCGTATTCAGTTATGTTGTTGGTGCAAGGGAAATTCATCTTGATGGCGATGGGAGTATATGAGTCATCTGGGGTGATCAGAAGTATCCCAATGCCATATCCCTTTTTATTGGCAGTGCTGTCACATAACATTTTCCACCGGAGGTTATCCTGAGCAGTACAGAAGATGTTTTCATCTTGGAATTCGAAGATCTAGACATCGGCCTCATCCATGGGGTAATCAGCGAGGTAGTCAGAGATAGCTCTTCCTTTCGTGGCTTTCTGTATGATGTACACGATATCGAACTCAGCTACGAGCATCAACCACTGGGACATTCGACTAGATAAGGTGGGTTTCTCAAGTAGGTATTTAATGGTGTCCATTCAGGATACAAATTTGATGGGGAAGGCGAGTATGTAGTGCCGTAACTTTTGGGTGACCCAGACGAGCGCGACACATGACTTTTCCAAAGTACTGTAGTTGATTTCGTATCCAGCCAATCTACGACTAGTATAATAGATGCCTCTTTCTTTGCGGGAATCCTCAAGGTATTGGTCTAGCAAAGCCCCAGCAGCAGTGTCGGTTATTGTTAGGTATAGGAGCAAGGGGAGACCAGGCTATGGTGGCATGAGTACCGGAGGTTGGGTAAGATATTATTTAATTCGGTCAAAATCTTCTTAGAAGGCCTCGTTCCAAACCTTAGTTGAATCCTTTCGGAGGAGTTTGAAGATAAGTTCGCAGATGGAGGTCAGTTGGCTGATGAATAGGCTAATGTATTGCAATTTCTCGAGGAAACCCCGGACTTCTTTTTCTGTTCGGGGAGGTGGCATCTCAAGTATGGCTTTCAGCTTGGCATGATCTTCTTCTATCCCCTTCTTACTGACCATGAATCCCAAGAGTATTCACTTTGTAACGCCGAAGATACATTTTTGCGGATTGAGTCTCATCTGATACTGTCACAGTCGTTCGAAGAACTTTCGAAGAGCGGGAACATAACCTTCCCTAGTTTTGGATTTGATAATCATATCATCTACATAGACCTCAACTTCTTTATGAATCAGATCATGCAAGATGGTTGTGGCAGCCCTCTGGTCGGTAGCCCAACGTTCTTGAGACCAAATGGCATAACAGTGTAACAAAAGGTTCCCCATGGGGTGATGAATGCAGTCTTTTCTTAATGGTTTGGGTACATTTTGATTTGCTTGTGTGGGTACCCGAAATTAGAATGATGGGCCTAGACGAGTAGCCCAATTGTAGCGGCCCAAAGTCCAGACCCCCCATATCTTAATCGGTTATGATTTAGTCTTCTCTCATGTTCCCATTTAGAGGGGTTCTAGGAGAAGATGGAAAACGTGGAGGAATCCAACACCCCCACTCCCTGAAAATGGACATGTATATAATAAACCCTAGGTCCGGGGCATAAGGATACACTGTATTCTCTGTAATCGCTCTCCGGAGTATATATAAATAATATTGACTACACCACCGTGGACGTAGGCACTTTTTTTTAACCACGTACATCTTTTGTTGTGTGATTGGCATTTTGTATTCCTTATTCTGCTTGGTGATTGTGCTTCTCTTATCTCTTTGTGTTGAATAATAATTGTCACCATAATTGGCACCGTCTGTGGGAACGTTTATCTTCCCTGAGAAAGCCCACACCCAGAAAAGAGTTCGAAATGTCTGGTCACAATAGTAATGCTCCCCAGGCAAGAGATATCCAGGAACCACCTCCTCCTCGCAGGATTAGATCTGAAGTTCGGCGTTCAGATCAGAGGGCTCGCTTAGAAAGGCCAGCCTCAGAAGAAAGCCAAGGACCAACGAGGTCCACACAGATAGCCAGACTGATTGATGCATATGAGGCGAGGCTCCACGAGCAGAGGGAGTCTTCTCTCAAGAACGAAGCTGAGAATTCCCACCTCAAAAGAAGATTAGAAAGAATGGAGAGAGAACTCTATCGTGGTACCAAGAGACGTCCATAACGCACTCCTAGACCTCAGGCAAGAAAGTCTCACAGCCGAGGAAGGAGCCCCAGATGCGGATCCCAAAAAGCTGAGGGAAACGAGTCAGAGGATGACCTATTCGAGCAACTGCGACTAGCTCGCAATCACAGGAGCCCAGATCGCAGCAACAAAAACATACGAAGTCTGGTTCGAAGGGAGATAGACCAACACCCTGCACATTACGGTACCAGATCGACCCGAGAACTCGATAGGCGAGCTCTCAAAACTCAGATGAAATCACCTTTCTCGAGGGAAATAAAAGAAGAGGAAGCCTCTAAAAAGTTTGCTATTCCAAGGTTATGATGGTAAAACTGATCCCATTGATCACGTCAGGAAGTACCGGCAGGCCATGACTCTCTGGAATAATCGAGACGCACTAATGTGCCGAATTTTTCCCTTGAGCCTGCATGACGTGGCGTAGAAATGGTTCGAAAGGCTCCCCCACCGGTCCATCGGGAGTTTCAAGTCCCTGGCCAAGATCTTTACGGCCCGATTCATTTCCAGTAGCTCCCATTCCAAAAGGATGGATGCTTTGCTGATAATGAAAAAGACTCCTCAAGAGACCCTCCGAGACTACGCGAAGAGGTACTGGGAGTTATTCAATGATGTCAAGGACTGATTGGAGCAAGTGGCAGTGGCCTCTTTCAAAATTGGGCTACCCAACTCTTCCCTTATGTACCAGTCCCTGACAAAGAAGGAAGCCATGACCATCGACGACCTGATGGCCCGCATCGAGAAATATGCGAAGGTGGAAGATGTCACCCGCCTTAGCACAGGCAAAAACGGTCGAGCTAAGCTCACTGCCAAGGGCAGTGACAAAACTGAGAACCAGAAGAAAGAAGGAAAGAACGGGGGCAAAAATGGTTCCAAGAATGGAGGCAATAATAATGCGTTGAAAGCATTTCAGGCGGTCAACACAGTCTTCAGAGAACCAATTTACAAAATTCTCGTAAAAATCAAAGACGAGTCATTCATCAAGTGGCCCAGGAAGATGGGAAGAGATCCCTTGAAGAGAAACAACGTGTTGAGATGTTCTTTTCACAAAGAGGGAGGACACAAAATCGAGCATTGCAAAGCTCTTAAGTCCCTCCTCGAAGAGCTGGCCCAGTCTGGACACCTGAATGAATTAATGAAAAAAAAGGCAGAGAAAGTTGTTGCCCATAGAGAAGCAAGGCCTGACAACGTACTCGAAGACGATGTCGGCTATGAATTCGCAGTAATTCATAGGGTATGTGATGTGAAACAGATCCAAGGAAATTTAACTCGAATGGAGGTAAAAAAGCTTATAGTGGTGATGTAAGCTTTTCAGATCGATCCAGCGAAGACGATATCAGGAAAATGCCGGTGAACAGATGACGTCGACTATAGCAAGCATATCGTATTTACAGAGGAAGATCTAGTGGGAGTGAGAACCCCACATCATGATGCTCTGATCAATAATCTCAGAATAGCTAACTATGATATCGATAAGTTACTATTCGACCAAGGAAGCTCGTCCGAGGTAATGTACCTCGACCTATTCAGAAAATTGAAGTTAAGCATCGCCGACCTAAAGGAAACTACTGTCCCTTTAGTTGGCTTCGCTGGGAAAGTGACCATGCCCTTGGGAAAGATCGTGTTTCCAGTAAGGGCAGGACATGTTTCTAAAGTGATCGAGTTTCTGGTGGTCGACATTGACTCGACGTACCAGGATATCCTCGGGAGAGGATGTCTGCATGCGATGAAGGCAGTCTCCTCGACCTACCATCAGAAGCTTAAACATGTGACTGAGAGAGGAGTAATGGAGATCCATGGCGATCAAACGATGGAAAGAAGGTTCTTCATAGCAGCCATCCGCCCAAGACCAGAGAAGAAGGTCGACAAATCCAGCGAGAAGGTTGAAGAACAAGGAGGTCTGATACCTTCGAAATAGCAATTAAAATATGGAAGGCCCGAAGTAGAAAAGACTAGGCTCCTCCCCTATGAACGTGTCATCGAGGACCTGGAGGATATCACAGCTGGAGATTATGATGACTGCATGATCTTCTTGATTGGAGCTTCTCTCACAGATCAGGAAAAGAAGGAATTGATGACCCTGCTAAGGAACAATATAGACGTCTTTGTGTGGGAACCATACGAATTGCCTGGAATTGATCCTAGTATGGTTTGTCATCAGCTGCAAGTCGATCCCACCTTCAAACCAATCACGCAGAAGGCACGGAGAACTTCACCCAAGAAGGCAAAATTCGTGGAAAAAGAAGTGGAAAAACTGCTGCATGCAGGATCCATACGGGAGGTACAATTACCCAAATGGTTATCCAATCTAGTAGTAGTTCCAAAAATTAACGGGAAGTGGAGAGTTTGCATCGACTTCACTAACCTCAATAGAGCATGCCCTAAAGATAGTTTCCTTCTCCCAAAAAATGATCAACTAGTAGATGCCACTGCAGCTTACGAGAGAATGAGTTTTCTGGATGCATACTCAGGGTATCATTAGATCTCTCTGTATACCCCAGACCAGGACAAGACAACATTCATCACCACAGTTGGGTTATACTGCTACAAGGTCATGCCCTTCTGGCTCAAAAACCCAGGGACAACCTACCAGCGGCTAGTCACCAAGATGTTCAAAGACCAGATGGGGGACACCATAGAGGTCTACATCGATGATATGCTCGTTAAAAGCAAGAAGAAATAAGACCACCTCTCAGACCTATCAAGCACCTTCGAAATCCTCAGGAAGTACCAAATGAAACTTAACACGAGTAAGTGTTCTTTCGGTGTCAAGTCAGGAAAATTTCTTGGGTACTTGGTCAATAAGAGAGGCATCAAGGCTAACCCAGACCAGATCAATGCAATAAATAGGGTACAACCTCCTCGAACAATCCGGGACATACAGAAGCTCTCCGGTATGCCCGCTGCCTTAAACCTCTTTATCTTTAAGTCCTCCGAGAAGTGCAAGTCTTTATTCCATCTTTTAAAGGGAAACAAAACGGTAGAATGGAACCCAGATTGCTCGCAGGCATTGGATGAGATCAAGGCTTACCTTAGCTCCCCACCACTGCTCGTCATACCACATGAAAAAGATTATTTGTACTTATACCTCTCCATTTCCGACCACACTGTCAGTTCCTCATTAATATGTGAAATTGCAAGGATCCAGCACCCTATTTACTACGTGAGCAAGACTTTACTAGATGCCGAGCAGAGATACCTACCACTGGAGAAGCTCACTTTTGCACTAATAGTGGCTTCAAGAAAACTGAAGAACTATTTCAAAGCCCACACTATCATCGTCCTTACATCGCACCCCCTTAAAGAAATCCTGAGGAAGGCAGATTTGTCGGACAGACTGTCTAAATGGTCAGTCGAGATCGGACGATTTGATATCCAATTTCAACCAAGGAATGCAATCAAGGGGCAGGTCCTTGCTAATTTCATAGACGAATTCATAGGCGAGCAGACTTGCGACCAACCTCAACCAGCAAAACAAAAAGGGAGCCACGCGAGGCATTGCCCTTATTACTCCAGAGGATACAATCCTTGAACAAGGAATCAGGCTTGGATTTGCAGCCTCCAGCAACGAAGCCGAATATGAGGCATTGATAGTCGCCCTCCAAAAGGCACACACTTTGGGAGCAAAGCATTTACATGTGTTAGCCGACTCTCAATTAGTCTCCAATCAGATAACCAGAGACTATAATGTAAAGGATGAAAGAATGGCAGCCTACCTCGCTTTAGCAAAAAAGGCTAATGGCTAACTTTGAGGAAGTCAGTGTCCAGCAGTTTCCCAGAGGGAAGAATATCCATGATAATGCCCTAACAGCCCTGAGTTCGGCAATCGATTCCAATTTAAAAAGAACAATCCCCATCGACTTCCTCGTTTGTCCAAGCATTAACCATGATAATGAACAATCAACCGTCGAACATATGTTCCAAATTGAGTCATCACCCAGCTGGATGGATCCCCTAAGGAACTATTTGAAGGATGGAACACTCCCAGATGATAAGAAGATCGCTCACCAGATAAGAGTCAAAGTTGCTCGCTTTCACTTATCTCCAGAGGGCAAGCTATATAAGAGATCCTTTTTCGGTCCCTACCTTCAATGCGTTCACCTAAGGGATGTCGAGCAAGTTCTACATGACCTTCACGAGGGAATCTGTGGAAGCCATATTAAAGGAAGGTCTCTGGATTTTCGAGCAATGAAGGAAGGCTATTGGTGGCCATATATGCAGAGGGACTCTACGGTGTATGTTCGCAAGTGCCTGAAATGACAACTTCACGCTCCTATGGTCCACGAACCTGCTAGAGACCTAAAATCACTGTCCAGCCCATGGCCATTTTCCCAATGGGGAATGGACATCGTAGGACCACTTCCTACCACCACCAACAATCGTAAGTATCTGTTGGTCGCAACTGACTACTTCACCAAATGGATCGAGGCGGAACCCCTAGCGAACATCCTAGATGCAGATATGATAAGGTTCATATAGAGAAATATAATCACTCATTTTGGCATCCCCAGAACCATCATCACTGATCATGGAACGCAGTTCGAGAGAGGCTCCTTTCAGAGTTTCTATGATGAGCATGGAATCATACATCATTTCAGGTCGGTGGCCTATCCTCTGAGCAATGGCCAAGCCGAGGCTTCCAAAAAAACATTGATCGACGGATTAAAGAAACGATTAGAGCGAGCCAAAGGCGCATGGGTAAATGAGCTACCACATACTCTATGGGCTTACCGTACTACTCCACGATGAGTTACAGGGGAAACACCATTCTCATTAACATATGGGATGGAAGCAGTCATCCCCTTGGAAGTAGGCTTGCCAATAATGAGGTCCAGCCTTGTTGATCAGGGAAATAATAATGCAGCATTGCTCACCGAGATCGACCTAGACGATGAACGCCATGAATTGGCCCTAGTAAAACTAGCAAGCTATCAGCAGCAGCTCGCAAGGCACTACAACAAGAAGGTCAATCCAAGGATATTTCGAGTTGGGGACTATGTCCTGAGGAAAGTCTTGGGCAGCGCAATAAAACCATCAGACGGTAAGCTAGGGACAAACTGGGAAGGACCATTCAAGATAACCAGAGATGATCTGCAGGGAGCCTATCACTTAGAAACGATGGGGGGCAGAGAGATACCCCGAGTGTGGAATGCAGCCATCCTTAAGAAATTCTACTTCTAGATTCTTTTGGGATGATATTTAATCATGAAACTGGAAGTTTATTTCCTTATCATTAATAAAAAGTTGTTTGGCAGTTGCATTCTACGAAGTATCAGTTAACTAATTTGCATTTTACGAGGTGTCAATGTATAAAATTTATAACCCACACACCTTTTCCAAGTAACAGGCACACTGATCATTACACTATAGTAGGGAAATAATCCTCCTCAGGTTTTCATTACGAAATATGAAAGACCTCTTAGCATTGCCCCTGGCAATATATGAAGCCCTACAGGAGATCCTTAGGCAATATGGCCAAGTCAAAATTAGTCACCAAACAATGTTTGGTTAAATAAAATCCTGATCGAATAGAGCATCCAATACCAGGTGTGTCCTCGCCAATTTCCACACTTAGGCCTAAGGGAGTGTGACGACACAACCTAAAAGGTAAAGTGAGGCAGAATGGTATCTCGTTGGCATACTGGACTGGAAGGACACTTACTTGATAATATGATCATACAAATATAGTCAGCCAAGATAGGCTCAAGATTTTTAAGCAAAGATGTGGAAAATATAAGACACTTGTTTAGTTGGCAAATTCACCCAAAACATAAATTTTATATTAATTCATCACATTTACAGCAAATACAATATATATTTAGTCGGCAGGCTCTCCCAAAACATCCACATTACCTCACTTCAATATAAAATACACAGACTTACTACTGACAGAATCTTAGTGAGGATGAGGCCTCCGAACGAGATAATCAGCCACTTGGGCTCTTCGACCGTCGTCAGGATGCAGAACTAGCTCCTCCTCGACTTCATTCCCATCCTACTCCAATAACTGCCGAGGGATGGAATCGATGGGGATCCATTGATCATCTCTCTAGAAGGGGTTAGGCATCATGGTGGAGGGAGAAATCTGATGACGGTACCAGAGCATCGAGTTCCTCGGGACCTACAGCTCCCTCAAGGCACTCAACCACCCCCTGATGAAGGCGAGCTCTTCAAACTCTATCAGCCTCGTTGGAGCATCTAGCCAACCTTGATTGTAACCATCGGCCCATACTCGTCGAGGTCCTTTCTTAAACAAATGCCTCAACCGAGTGACATCTCTCTGAAGCCCAACAACAATCATGTACGCTCGCTGGACATCACCACGAAGCTCTTCCATCTCCCTAGCTGAACCCCTGGTGCTCCTGCCAGCTCGCGGAATGGTCGGATGGGTAGATCCTCGCAGCACACGAGGAATGTCACTCGAGCCAGTTTTAGCTCGCGTTGAGGAAGAACGTCGCAATACTGCAGGAGCGGTGCTTGGCGCATGCTCCCTAAGTCGCGAGACCTCTCTCCTCAAAGCTTCGTTCTCCTGCTGAAGAATTTCCCAACCTGTTTGATCTCAGAAGCATCTAGAAGCTTCGCTCTTAGTGTATTCACCTCCTATTGGACTGAGGCACCAACTTCCTCCATCTCTTGGAGCTTGTCCTTCAGTTTAACGACAAGCTCAGTCTGATCTATGAAGCGCTTGTTCCTTAATCGCAGAGATTTGCAAATCCTCATAAACGTATGACAAACTTCAGAGCTTACATCAGGTCCAAGAATTCTTCCCAATTGAGAAGTGGCTGGTGTATAATCATCAACATCAATCGACTACAAGCAATAAAAGGGCAATGGAAAGAAAAATAAATCAGTGCACTGGGGAAAATAAACCTTTTTATTTCATTGATAAGGGTCAAAGTACATCGAGCAGCAAAAAGTAAAATTATAAGCAAAGATACAGGAAGTAATCCTAGAAGAAAATTAACTAGCAACCTCAGGCTGCCCAGAAGTAGTTGGCTGCTTCCCCTTGTCAGCAGCAGTAGAAGTACCTCCCTCGACAGGGATAACCTCTGTCGCCTGAGTAGGGAGAACATCAGTAGGAATCGTCTGCGAGGCAGAGTCAACACCTTCGATGGCTGGGGCAGGGGCTTCATCCATAATTGGTCTCGGGCCCGAGTCGTGCTCGTCGAACAGAGGAGATGCAACATCCACTTTGGCAGCTAAGAGGGCCTTATTCCAACCCTTCTTGAAATTCAGACGGCTAATGTAGCCTATCTGAACCTCGACATCCTCGTATGCAGCAACCCACCCAGAGTTATATGAGTTTTCCTTGGCAGTGACTGCCTCAGACTCCTTCTTCTTTCACTCCTAGGTAAGAACTATGTTCTCCTCTACAACGGTCAACTTGCTCAAGCAAACCAGATCGTAAGCTTATCGCAGCTCATTCAATTCTTTAACTTCCGCCTCCTTCTCTCGATTGGCATCAGTAAGAGCCAGGTCGGAAGAAGCCCGAGCAGCATCAGCATCCTCCAATCCAGCCTCGAGCTTACAACCCTTCAAATTCAAGGCAGCATTCTGCTGCTCCAACTCGTTGTTCTTCTTCACCAGCTCATCGCGAGAATGATAGAGCACGACAAAGTCAGTCATAAACTGCAAATAAAAAAGGATATTAGAAAAATGAACAGCTAAAACTTATTAAAGCATCAGAGAAAGGAAAATATCTTACCAAGGCTAGCCTCTGGCTAGCTTGTAGGTCCAATTGATCAGACCCCAGTGCCCTTTGGCGATCTGCAGGAAGAACTGCCCTCTCGAGAAGTGCATGGGCCAATTGAGGAGAAATGGCAATTGAGGCCCCCTGAGGCAATGCGAACACCGGGACTAAGGCCTGCCCAGCCTTCGTCCTCAATTCCATCTTTCTCCTCTCGTCCTCTTTCTCTTTTTCCATTCTCCTCTTCTCCTCTATCCTCTTCTTCTCCTCCATCTTCTTTCTTTCCTCTTCCTTTTTTCTCTCTCTCTGTCTCTCTCTTTCATCTTTTCTTCTTCTTTCCTATTCCTCTCCTGTTCATGAGCAGTAGACCAAGAGCCAGTAGCAATAGCCCCAATGCTGGACTTCTGCTTCTTCGACCTCTGAGTGAGGAGCACATAATCATCATCATCATCATCGTCTTGAATCAAATTTTTCCTTAGAGGAACCATCTCGTCGCTTGAACTAATGGACGTGCTCGAATATTCTCAGGCTTTAGAAACCTCCTCCGAGTCAGAAAAACTACCACCACTGGAGCTCCCCTCACTAAAATTGCCTTCAACACCGCCTACGATATCACTCTCAGAACTGCTCTCCTCCTCGTCCAACTGAATAGGATCAGTAGCAGTCTCTTCAGGGGTATCAAATTCAGGGGTACTATCTACCGACCTCGCTATAAAGCTAGAACCAACGTTTTTGTATTCAAGCAAGAAAGTAGCAGACCGGGGATGCTCGCCGTTGGCTAAAAGATCACTGATATTCCAGGCCCTAACCAATTTAGAAAGACAAACCTCGTTGAGAGCAGGTTCCAAGTTCTTCGACCTCGCTGAAGAAGAAACAGGAAAAGTCATAAAGATCACAAATCAGTAAAGAAATTAAAAGAACAAAGCAAAGACTACCTATATATTCTTCCCCATAAAAGGGAACAGAGAACCTATCAGACCTCGACCCCTCAGTCTGGGGAGAAAACTGCCAATTTCTAGAAAGGAAGCCGTCTTGCCAATAGTCCTTATGGGAATCAGGTAGGTTTACTACCAATACCCTGTCAGAACTCCTAGCTTTGAGCTAGAGAACACCAGAACTAGTTCGAGAAAAAGAATAGCAAAATAAGACTTCAGCGAGCCCTAATTTGGTGCCATAGAGCTGATTTATTCTATGCACGCCGTTAATTATATTCCACACATTGGGCGAACACTGTGCAGGAACAATGTTGAAATAACCAAAGAAGTGCAAGAATAGATTGTTGGGAGGAAAAGTAAGTCCCCCTTGGGAAAGAAACAAGACATGGATCCAATGGGCACCCTCTATCTCTCTAACATTTTTAGGGGGAGAGGCACACTCAATCTCTACCCACTCAGGGATATTGTAAAACTTCCTAAACTCAGACACTGATCTATTACCAATATTCTCCATTGGAAAACCCTAAAAAACCACAAATTCAAAGAAAAAATACAAAGAGAAGTCACAGGGGACTTACAAGGTGAAAGTTTGACTTGAACGATGAAGAATCACAAGCCCAAATGACGAGGAAGATCGAAAGTAATAAGAACGAAGACCGGGAGAAGAGAACGTGAATCGCTAGAACTCGCAGAAAATGGGAGAGTACTGGGAAGCTTGAAATGAAGATTGAGAAATGACTGCTCTGGATAATTTTTGAGTGTTACTAATCATAATGCACAGACCACGAAGCAAGTGCCTCCTAAATCAGTTCTCAAACTTTGGGAAGAGTTGCACGGTGTACAAAGGAGCCATTATGACAAATCATTTAAATTTATTGAGCCCAAAAGTATGGCCCAACAAACTTAGGGGCAATTGTGGGTACCCAAAAATAGAATGATGGGCCTAGACGAGTAGCCCAATTATAGCGGCCTAAAGTCCAGACCCCCCATATCTTAATCGGTTATGATTTAGTCTTCTCCCATGTTCCCATTAAGAGGGGTTCTAGGACAAGATGGAAAACGTGGGGGAATCCAACACCCCCACTCCCTGAAAATGGACATGTATATAATAAACCCTAGGTCCGGGGCATAAGGATACTAGCGAGATGTGAGTTGGTATTTGATTACGATGTTAAAATTGAATATTTTTGAGTATATATGGTAATATATGAGTATTGAAAATATTAAAGTTGTCGCGAGACTGAAATACGACAATTTGGAAAATTAAGTTGGGATGCGCGTGTCAGTCGCGTCAGGAATGAATTTAATTAGATTAAAAAGTAATTTACATTTTTATCAACTGAATGGTCATTTTGAGTGCGCCAACGTGTCCGGAAGGGTCGAAATAGTCAGAAAACACTAGCCGAGGGTTTAGTTTAGGTCCCGGGGCATTTTTAGGCCAAACCGGCATCCTAGAAGGGTATTTTGGTAATTTCAAAAATTAGAGGATCAAAACCCACGAAATTTTGAGGTAAATTAAAGATTATTAAAAGAGCCACTAAGGCCACTATCAGCCAAAAGTGAAAGAGTGGGCTACGGAGGTTTTGAGAGAAGTTACAAGAGAGGTTAGAGGACCTATACCAAACCTTCTCCCCATCACCAGAAATTGGAAAGGATTTGTGATCGGAAAGAGGAGAGAATCAATCTTGAATCATCGACAACAATTTGAATAACAAATCTAAGGCAAGTGATTTGATACTTTTAAGTACATTGAATATTTCTTCCATGTTTAGTGTAGGAACTGTTTTGTCTTGAAAGTTTTGAGGAAAACCTAATGAAATTATTATAGAAACTCTAAAGTTAGGTTAGGGATTGCATGTAGAATGACTATGGATGAATTTAGTATCCAAAAACTTAACTATGATGATTTAAAACGGGTTTATGATGAGTAATTAGGCACAATAAAGATTATGGGTTCATGTTCATAGGCTTTGGGGTAAAATTTAGGGATTTATGTTAAATGCATGTTGATTAGGAGGATTTGACCCCAATGATATGTTAAGAAGCGACCTAAGAGGACTTAAATTAGTTTATTAATAATAAAAATTAATTGGAATGATCTTAGAATGGATTTTTGAAAAGAGGAATTGAAGAAAAATGAGTTGGGGAAATTTCTGGGCGTATTTTGCCATCTCGTTAGAAGACCTACCCAGGTCGTTCGAACAACCTCGTTTGAAAGAGCTTCTAACGAGATGACAGTATCCCTTATAACGAGTTGGTAGTTCATTCGAAGCCATTCGTTCAAACGACACTCATTCGAACAACCTCGTTCAAACGAGATTTCTAACGAGTTGACAGAATGGCCTTTTAGGCCTGATTTTATTTCAAATGTCCTGTAGACTTATTTAAATGGAGTAATAACCTTCCCTTATTGACTAGTGGGTATAGTTGTGAGATTGGAGTACATTGAGGAGTAAAACTTAGAATCTTGTAGTAAACCGGAAGACATTTATGGATTAGGAAACGAGTACCTAAAATTACGACGTGAGAAGGGTTGACCACTTTAATGTATATAAATCGGGGACTTGTAAACGTATAACATTAAATGATGGTATAAGAATGAGAAGTATACCTCTATTAATATTCTGATATATTTAAGATGTGCAAATGCTTAGTATATGTGGTTATCTGTGTATAACATACCTCCCATACTTGCTATCATGGGAGGTCGGCGTTCGATCAGGGCCATCTAATCTTTGTGTGCCTATGGGGGGAATTAGATTGGTACCTCGAGGACATAGGTCAGAGAAGGACTTATTGAGAAGTTAATAAGTCTGCTGATCATGGGAGCGTAGGTATGTGCGTGACCCATGTGATGTGAACTATGTTCACCTCCATGATGTGTATTTGTTACTTGTCGGAACGATTCCTGAGAGATTCAAAATACGTGATCCTTATGTACGTGATGTACCGGGATTCGAAAGCAGAGTATGTATGCACCGCAGCTTAGCCTCGGGGTGCCAGTATTGTATATTTATGATGAGAATAATATACTGTTAATTGAAATGAACTGTCATGTATAAATGTAAGTGTGAATAATAACAACCTTTTTGTAGAGTTAACATTGGAAAATCCCTAGTGATTAGTATTACTAATTTGAGAACTAAGAAGCAAAGTAAAACACTCAGTTTAAATTAAGATGTCGGGAATTGAATTGGAAATCGTACAGTAAGGTTAGTTTGTGTATTGGACTAGTTAGATATGGTAATAACTATAACGAGTACGGGTACGATAGGAGTGCACAATTAGTTGAGAGGTGAGGAACTCATGTGAGTGCACGCACTATCATGTACTTTATATTCACTGTTTAATGATATTAAACACTTGGTGTATTTTAAACTGTTTTCACAATCAGGCTCTGACCCGTTTTCTTTCAAATTTATTTTCTTGTAAAAATCTTTTAGGTGCCCAGCCAAAAGGACACCAAGCATAGGAGTTACATTCCGGTGACGTGCTGTAGCTGCTGTGGAAGTTACAGGACCTTGACAGTAGACGCCTCCACTTTCGATCTTGATTCTATTATCAGATTTTCTCATCTGTTGGGCATGTCGCCCTATTTCTTTTAGAGACATCTTACTTACTGAGTTTTTATTCCAGATTTTTGGGTTGTATTTAATTAATGGTTCAGGCTTTGTACTTTGTTTATTTCAGTATTCGGATTGTTGTGAGGTGTATTCCTCCAGATTCAGTTTATTACATGGTTATCTTATTGGGACTGTGATGTGGTTGTGGTATAAGTATTTAATAATTTATTTCCGTTGCATGTAAATCGAATTCAATTAAAATTAACAACTCACTTTTTTAAATATTAGGTGACTAGTAATTGTTAAAACGTTTTTCGAGAGTTATGCTATGAACTGAACCAACTTGACATTTTATATTAATTTAATAAAGGAGTAGCTACCCGGTATTTAATTAGTCGGGGTGTCACAGGTGGTATCAGAGCATCAGGTTCTAGTGTCCTTAGGATCTGTACGGCTTGTTATGTTTCCGCTGAGCTTTCTTTGATGTAGAGCCCTATATTTTAGGATTGTTGTATTATTTTGAGTATGTTTCGATCTTCAGCTATTTTGAGATAATAACTGCGAACTTATAAGACTTTACTCTCATTTCAGATGCCTCCACGATGTGCACAGCGAGTTCCCAGGGATGCTCAACCCTAGCCACAACCTGCACCAGTTCAGGGCTCCTTTAATGCCGCAGAGGTTGCCGCTATTGTAGCCCAAGTGGTAAATGCCGCCCTAGCAGTTGTATAGCAGGAACCACCTCAGGCGCCGGTAGTAGCGCCAGTTCCGGCTCATGCATTCCCGTCTGCTTGGGAACGCATTCGTGATGCTTTCCAGAAAGCACACCCTCCGGAGTTTGCAGGTAGCTCCGACGTTGTTGTGTCCAGTCAGTGGAAGAAGGACATTCAAAGGCACTTAAGGATGTACTAGTGTACGGATGTTCAGAAGAAAATACTGGCTACTTTTAAGCTAGTAGGATCAGCGTTGTAGTGGTGGGAGTCCATTACCACCACCAAAGAGAGAGACGCCCTTTCTATTCAGGAGTTCTTGGTGCAGTTCGACTGCAAATATTTTCCATCGGCTGTTCACACTGAAATGAGGAGGAAGTTAATGAACCTCAAGCAGGAGGGAAAGACCGTGGCCGAGTATGAGGCCGAATTCACTAATCTATAGAACATCATTCCTGATGAGATTCCAACCGAGGAGAAAAAGATTCAGAAGTTCATGGATGGGTTGACTTGGAGGATCCATCAGCACTTGTTGGGAAATCTCTCGTTGGCCACTTATTCTGATGTGGTTAACGCATCACTACTTCACTTCCATGACCACCGCTTCCACATGTCAGAGAGTAAGTTATCAGGAGAGTCCAGCCATCAAGGAAGGACAGGGGGAAATGGTTACAGCGGGGCACAATCGGCTTAGGGTCATTATAGTTAGGGAGATCAGGGTTCCCAGCAGGGGGACTTTAATAGGTTCAAATTTGGAGGTTTCAGGAATGGCTAGGGAGGTTTTTGTCAGGGCTAGCAGGTTCAATACGGCCATCAGGGATAGCACGGTCAGCATGGACAACAGCAGCAGTTTCATCAGGGCTAGCACGGCCAGGGGAAGAATGGCAACGTCCACCAGGGCCATGGGTAGCGGGGTCAGAAAGGGGGGAACTTTCCGGGGAAATGTTTCATTTGTGGCAAGATTGGACACAAGTGTCAGGAGTGTCCTGATAGGGGCAGGGCCCCACAGCAACAGCAGCAGGGTGTTCGCCATGAGCCTCAGAGACCTATGTTTCCCACCGCCCTCCTATCACCACCACAGATGCCAGCTTTGGCACCCATCCCAACAGTCCCAGTCCAGCAAGGACAACTTCAGTACGGGCGAGTTTATCAACTCCATCATGACGCAGTCCCACAGGATCCACTTGCTATTGAGGGTATGTTCTCTATTCAGGGGACTATGGGGCATATTTTATTTGATACAGGAGTCACATACTGTTTTATTACCACGAGATTTGCACGTACTTTGGGGTTGTTAGACACTGCAGAGAGCACGATTACTTGCGTAGATTCACCATTGAGTAGGGGTTCTGTGATTTCTCTTGTTTGTAGAGGTGTGGGTATAGATATCGGGAGATTTACTTTACCTGCTGATATGTTAGTATTAGAGATGACTGAGTACGATGCGATTGTTGGTATGGATTGGCTAGTTACGTACCGAGCCATGATTTATTATTTCAGTAGGAGTATCATTTTTTCCATACCCGGGCAGGAGATGTTTTTAGTGGCGATGCCTCGCCCCGAGGGAGGATCGTCCACTCACTTGTACTATATAGAGGAGGAGACCTTTAAGGAAGTGGTGATACCACTCTATTCGATTCCAGTCGTTAGGGAATTTACTGATGTGTTTCAGGATATACCTGGATTACCGACTAGTAGAGAGATAGATTTTGTTATATATTTGACGCCGGGCACTCGGCCAATTGCCCGCGCACCTTACTGTATGGCTCCAGCCGAAATGAGAGAGCTAAGGGATCAGATAGAGAAGTTATTGGGTCAGGGATTTATCCGAAGGAGTACTTCACCGTGGGGTGCCCCTGTGTTGTTCGTAAAGAAGAGGGATGGATCGTTGAGGTTGTCTGTAGATTACCGAGAGTTGAATAAAGTCACGATACGGAATAAGTATATGTTGCCCCGAATCGATGACTTATTCGACCAGCTAAGAGGAGCTTCCTTCTTCTCAAAGATTGACTTGCGATTGAGATACCATCAGTTGCGTATCAGGGAATAGGACGTCTCTAAGACTACTTTCTTGACAAGATATGGTTCCTATGAGTTTCGGGATATGCCTTTTGGCTTGACCAACTCTCCAGCCGTGTTTATGGACTTGATGAATAGGGTATTCAGAGAGTTCCTAGATCTATTCGTCATTATTTTTATTGATGACATTCTGGTTTACTCCCAGATAAAAGGGGAGGATGCTGAACATTTGAAGCAGGTTTTGCAGACGCTGCGTCAGAACGAGCTTTATGAAAAGTACAAAAAGTGTGGGTTTTGACTGAAGGAGGTTCAGTTTTGGGGGCATATAATTTTAGACCGGGGAATATCTGTTGATCCGAGGAAGGTGTCCGCGGTGAGGGAGTTGGGACAGCCCACGACACCGACTAAGGTTCGTAGTTTCTTGGGCCTAGCAGGATACTACAAAAGGTTTATTCAGGGTTTCTCAAAGATAGCGGGTCCTTTGACACATCTGACTCGCAAAGGTGTGCCATTCATCTGGAGCGATGCCTGTCAGTTGGCATTCGATGAGTTGAAAGACAAGTTAACCTCAGCGCCTGTGTTAGCATTGCCAAGACCGGGAGTTGAGTATCTAGTCTACACTGATGCGTCCTTACAAGGACTTGGAGGTGTGCTGCAACAGGAGAGTCAGGCCATAGCTTATGCTTCCCGTAAGCTTAAGCCTCACGAGAAGAATTACCCCACCCATGACTTGGAGTTAGCTGCAGTCGTATTCGCTCTTCGTATTTGGAGACACTGTCTATTGGGGGAGAAATTTCAGTTATTCACAAACCACAAGTCTCTACAATACCTCTTCATGCAGAAGGAACTGAATATGCGTCAACGTCGGTGGCTTGAGTTTCTGAAGGATTATCAGTTTGATATCCAATATCACCCAGGGAAGGCTAACGTGATAGCAGACGCATTGAGCCGTAGGCCAGTAGATGAGGTGGCCGAGGTATGGAAAACTAAGTGGAAGGAGTTGGGACACCAGGATGCAGCGGCCCAATCATTCATGTCTGTGATGACTGTTACACCTCAGATTGTTACGAGAGTGATAAAGGCCTAGGAAAATGACTCGTTCTGTCAGGAGCAGATAGTTCGATTACTAGCAGAGGGAGCCGAGTCCTACACCGTTAGTTCAGACGTGGGATTACGCTTCAATGGGAGACTGGTCATTCCAAAAGGGTAAGACTTGTGACACGAGGTAATGACAGAGTCGCACGGCTCACGGTTCGCGGTACACCCTAGTGGGGATAAGATGTACCAAGATATGAGACGACAGTACTGGTGGAGCGGGATGAAGAGAGATATCGCCATGTTCATTTCTAAATGCGCCACTTGTCAACTAGTAAAAGTGGACCATCAGAAACCCGCAGGACTTTTACAGCCGTTAGAGGTTCCGATGTGGACATGGGAGAGCATATCCATGGACTTTATCACGGGGTTACCTACATCACAGAGGGGTCACAACTCCATATGGGTAATTATGAATAGGTTAACCAAAGTTTCTCATTTTCTACCCGTGAGGACAGACTACACTACGGGACAGTAGGCCCAGATTTTTATTGCGGAGATAGTGAGACTTCACGGGGTGCTTTTAAATATCGTGTCTGATTGAGATAAGATATATGTTTCATGATTTTGGGAGAGTTTCCAGGAGGCAATGGGTACGAAGTTATGGCTGAGTACGACTTATCACCCGCAGACTGATGGTCATACAGAGTGGACAAATCAAATGTTGGAAGACATGCTGCGTATGTGCATCCTAGACTTTAGAGGTGGTTGGGAGCAGTACCTTCCACTGGTGGAGTTTACTTATAGTAACTCCTACCAGTTCACTATTGGCATAGCTCCATTTGAGGCATTGTATAGTAGACCTTGTCGTTCCCCAGCATGTTGGTTAGAGATGGGGGATAACAAACTCCTTGGGCCGGAAGTGATTCAGGACTTCGGCAAGGATAGAGATGATACGGAGCCGTATTCGGGTAGCTCAGGACCGGCAAAAGAGCTATGCTGATACCAAGAGATTCTTCAGAGAATTCAAGGTGGGAGACCAGGTGTTACTCAGAGTATCTCCTATGAAGGGGATTATGCGTTTTGGGAAGAATGGGAAACTGGCACCGAGATACGTGGGACCATTTCCTATCATCGAGAGGATTGGGCCAGTTGCGTATAGACTTGGGTTATAGGAGCACTTGCATAGGATTCATGATGTGTTCCATATTTCCTCGCTAAGGAAATATCTTAGGGACAATTTGGCCCATACTCACATTGCTTTAGAGGACATCGATCTTCATCCCGATAGTTCCTACGAGGACGGGCCGATTTCTATTTTGGACCAAAGCGAGCGGAAACTGAGGTCAAAGATAGTACCATTAGTACGTGTTCAGTGGCGGCATCATAATGCCGAGGAGTCCACATGGGAGCGCGAGGATGAGATGCGCGAAAGTTATCCAGAGCTATTTTCACCAGGTACTTTTAGTTCCGAATTTCGGGATGAAATTCTGTTATTAGGGGGGAAGTATGTAATACCCCGTAATTTTATTGATTTTTATTTAAGGGATTAATTGAATTAAATGAGAATTAATTGAGAATTAATTCGGATATAAATACTAGCGAGATGTGAGTTGGTATTTGATTACGATGTTAAAATTGAATATTTCTGAGTATATCTGGTAATATATGAGTACTGAAAATATTAAAGTTATCGCGAGACTGAAATACGACAATTTGGAAAATTAAGTTGGGACGCGCGTGTCAGTCGCGTCAGGAATGAATTTAATTAAATTAAAAAGTAATTTACATGTTTATCAACCGAATGGTCATTTTGAGTGCCCCAGCGTGTTTGGAAGGGTCGAAATAGTCAGAAAACACTAGCCGAGGGTTTAGTTTGGGTCCCGGGGCATTTTTAGGCCAAACCGGCAACCTAGAAGGGTATTTCGATAATTTCAAAAATTAGGGGATTAAAACCCACGAAATTTTGAGGTAAACTAACGATTATTAAAAGATCCACTAAGGCCATTATCAGCCAAAAGTGAAAGAGTGCGTACGGAGGTTTTGAGAGAAGTTCGAAGAGAGGTTAGAGGACCAATACCAAACCATCTCCCCATCACCAGAAATTGGAAAGGATTTCTGACCGGAAAGAGGAGAGAATCAACCTTGAATCATCGACAACAATCTGAAGAACGAATCTAAGGCAAGTGATTTGATATTTTTAAGTACATTGAATATTTCTTCCATGTTTAGTGTAGGAACTGTTTTGTCTTGAAAGTTTTGAGGAAAACCTAATGAAATTATTATAGAAACTCTAAATTTGGGTTAGGGATTGCATGTAGAATGACTATGGACAAATTTAGTATCCAAAAACTTAACTATGATGATTTAAAAACGGATTTATGATGAGTAATTAGGCACAATAAAAATTCTAGGCTCATGTTCATAGGGCTTGGGGTAAAATTTAGGGATTTATGTTAAATGCATGTTGATTAAGAGGATTTGACCCCAATGATATGTTAAGAAGTGACCTAGGAGGACTTAGATTAGTTTATTAATAATAAAACTTAATTGGGATGATCTTAGAATGGATTTTTGAAAAAAGGAATTGAAGAAAAACGAGTTGGGGAAATTTCTGGGCATATTCTACCATTTCGTTAGAAGACAGGTCGTTCGAACAACCTCGTTCGAACGAGCTTCTAACGAGATGACAGTATCCCTTCTAACGAGTTGGTAGTTCGTTCGAAGCCATTCGTTCGAATGACACTCGTTCGAACGACCTCGTTCGAACGAGATTTCTAACGAGTTGACAGAATGACCTTTTAGGCCTGATTTTATTTTAAATGTCCCGTAGACTTATTTAAATGGAGTAATAATCTTCCCTTATTGACTAGTGGGTATAGTTGTGAGATTGGAGTACGTTGAGGAGTAAAACTTAGAATCTTGTAGTAAATCGGATGACATTTATGGATTAGGAAACGAGTACCTAAAATTACGACGTGGGAAGGGTTGACCACTTTAATGTATATAAATCGGGGACTTGTAAACGTATAACATTAAATGATGGTATAAGAATGAGAAGTATACCTATATTAATATTCTGAGATATCTAAGATGTGAAAATACTTAGTATATGTGGTTATCTGTGTATAACATACCTACCATGCTTGCTATCATGGGAGGTCAGCGTTCGATCAGGGCCATCTAATCTTTGTGTGCCTATGGGGGGAATTAGATTGGTACCTCGGGGACATAGGTCATAGAAGGACGTATTGAGAAGTTAATAAGTCTGTTGATCATGGGAGCGTAGGTATGTGCGTGACCCATGTGATGTGAACTATGTTCACCTCCATTATGTGTATTTATTACTTGTCGGAACGATTCCTGAGAGATTCAAAATACGTGGTCCTTATGTACGTGATGTACCAGGATTCGATAGCAGAGTATGTGTGCACCGCAGCTTAGCCTCGGGGTGCCAGTATTGTATATTTTTTACGAGAATAATATACTGTTAATTGAAATGAACTGTCATGTATATATGTAAGTGTGAATAATAGCAACCTTTTTGTAGAGTTAACATTGGAAAATCCCTAGTGATTAGTATTACTAATTTGAGAACTAAGAAGCAAAGTAAAACACTCTGTTTAAACTAAGATGTCGGGAATTGAATTGGAAATCGTATAGTAAGGTTAGTTTGTGTATTGGACTAGTTAGATATGGGAATAACTAGAACGAGTACTGGTATGATAGGATTGGACAATTAGTTGATAGGTGAGGAACTCATGTGAGTGCACGCACTATCATGTACTTTATATTCAATGTTTAATGATATTAAACACTTGATGTATTTTAAACTGTTTTCACAATCAGGCTCTGACCCGTTTTCTTTCAAATCTATTTTCTTTGTAAAAACATTTTTAGGTGCCCAGCCACAAGGACACCAAGCATAGAAGTTCCATTCCGGTGACGTGTTGTAGCTGCTGTGGAAGTTACAGGACCTTGATAGTAGACGCCTCCACTTTTTATCTTGATTCTATTATCATATTTTCTCATCTGTTGGGCATGTCTCCCTATTTCTTTTAGAGACATCTTACTTACTGAGTTTTTATTCCAGATTTTTGGGTTGTAATTAATTAATGGTTCAGGCTTTGTACTTTGTTTATTTCAGTATTTGGATTGTTGTGAGGTGTCTTCTTCCAGATTCAGTTTATTACATGGTTATCTTATTGCGACTGTGATGTGGTTGTGGTATAAGTATTTCATAATTTATTTTCGTTGCATGTAAATCGAATTCAATTAAAATTGACAACTCACTTTTTTAAATATTATGTGGCTAGTAATTGTTAAAACGTTTTTCGACAGTGATGCTATGAACTGAACCAACTTGACATTTTGTAATAATTTAATAAAGGAGTAGTTACCCGGTATTTAATTAGTTGGGGTGTCACACGAGGTTCCATAGAAACATATATTAAAGGCGAGATAAACATATATCCTGGTGAGATATCGCAACAAATACCTGTTCCACCCTGGAACTGCGGATACGATAGTTCTGCAATCATTAGCCTTCTATCACTCCGATAATACAATAACATTACTATTATAGTAGTACTATACTCGTATAACACACACAAAATGAGCAGTACAAACTAGATACAAATCCAAAATATTAACACCTGTTTTCATAACAAATGAAGAAAATAATACCCCGCTACCACGGAAAAATATATAGACATATACACTATATAAGGTTATCGATACTACCAGTAAACTCGAATCACACACACAAAATACTGTGACTCATATACCTCCTTCGACCGAGGTGAAACTCATAACAACATTCTTGTCAATTACCCTCGCTACTCCAAATGGTTCCCGGACATGGTAAATTTTCCCTCACTGAACCAAAACTACTTTAATCGATACCCCACCTCGTCACCCTATTCTTGTCTTTTTCTCCTACCGGGCAAGCTCAAAGCGTGTGATTGTACACTTCACATTTCAACATTCCCCTTCTCTGGCCACCCTGACCATGTTAAGGTTATCAGTATTTCAGACTCTATCGCCTCGATCCTGACAATTGCCTCCATAATTCCCCTTAACTTCTTTGTCAAAAGGAAACTCCATTGCCGGCTCAACAGCCCTGTTTCCATAAATTCCCCCAGGTGGATGTCCACCAACGGGGTTCCACGAACACACATTCTCCATAAGTGTTAGCAAAAAATTTCCAGTGAGCCTATCATTCCTCTAGAGGACTTTTTTTCCATTGTACCTTTCTTAATTCGATACAAAATTCACTTGTCCACATAATTCTCGATTCACTTTCGGCCTGTGACCGATCCTTATGTGAATAATCCTAAAACTGCATTCTCTTCATTCTTGTTAAATCATGGGAACTCGCAGGTAAAACCATCCATAGGATCCCTTTATGAGCAAAACACCCTGCTCTCTTAAACATGGTGACTACCGTTCTCACCATTTCAATATTGCTCCCACGAGTGAAAAATTTCCCTCGAATTTTCACTTATGAGTATTTCCATACCCTGCTTTAAGCCAAAGCTTCTGAGCCTTCTACTTCCACCGAGTAGTGCTACACTTACTTAGCACGACTTAACATTAACGTATAGTCCTTATCAAAGACCCATTTGAATCTTTTCCCAATTTTACTTCATTGGGTAATTCAACTTTAGCATCACTCTTCTATTATAGCGGTACTTGGACTACTATACCTTAGTAGTCGTTGCAATAATCCCCAATAAATTCCACAAGGAGAGTGACCTCTCCTGCGGTCCTAGTCTCCAACTTCAGCTAACAGCTCCAGCTAGGCTCCGCCTCCTGCTGCCCTCATCACGGCCCTTCTTATTCGCCCTTCCTCGGTCAGCACATGAATCTCAAACAAGAGCGCAAAAGACTTTCTATAATCTTATATAATAGCGGGAGAACGAAATCTCACAAGAGGAATCAACAACCCTAATCTTAAGGCTCTATGTCAAATCGAGAGCAACGCATAAAGCATAGTACATCCGCACAGATTCCTAAGCACACTAGATCCTGATGCTCTGATACCATCTGTGACACCCCGCCTAATAAAATACAGGGTGATCAATCCTATACCAAATTAAAACATGAGTCTCATATGGTCCATTCTTAGCATCACTGTCGAAAACCAAATTAATTACTAATAACCTATTAGGATGGCGTCAAAGTTTTATTTAACTAATCTTTCTAATCAAACCAACTAAATAAAACAATCACACAGTTTATATGCAACAAGTGAATATGAAATAAAATAACCGAACACTCGATTTAACATAATACAACCAAGACGAGAACCTCACTAATAGGTGGTAAAAGAATAATTAAATATAATTGGGCATTCGGCCCGAATGATACCAAAATGCATCGTATCTATATCACAAGAATAAAAGCGTCTAAGGATAAACCTACATGCATCCACAGCTGCTGCAGCAACGTCTGACTCGAATGAACCATCATCCAGTCGTCCATGTGTCTGGACACCTATATATATATATATATATATATATATATATATATATATATATATATATATATATATAGAGAGAGAGAGAGAGAGAGAGAGAGAGAGAGACCAAGTTTTGAAAATATTTCGCAAGTGCATAAATGCTATATTTTTAAAATATGCTTTATCTCATATTTAAATTGGTATCGCACTCCCATGAGATACCCCTCACCCCTCTTCTAATAGTGCACACCTATCACGTACCTCTTTAAACAACCTAGTTAAGTCAGTCAGCCTAACTAATCCGTTTCACCCAATCTCTAAAATCCTCATACCCGAGTACTAAGGGCTAAACTTCTCTCCATTCCCAACATTGCGCTACGTTCATGCGTGGGGTGTCTTGCGAAGCGAAATCCAAATAGAACCCCCCCGATAAACTACTACCTGGCAATGTTGATCGTCGGGATTCATTTGGCCCTTAGCACATAATGCATATATATATATATATATACACACTTTATATGATTTCTCTTCTTCATATTCAAGCAATACACTGTAATCAATTAATATAAATATACTTATTACAATCACAAGCATAATAGCCATCCCACCAAACTATAACTCGAGGATGTGGTCTCATAGTGCCTATCCAAATTCGAGTTTACTCACTATAACACGGTACCAAGCCAAACTCTCTCGTGGTCATGGTAAAAATACACAACGGTGGAGGAGGTCATATTCCCCTGCAAGTGGAGTACTCACATCTCACTCGAACGCGGGACGAGATGACCTAGGGATATACTCTCCCTGTTCCTCAAGCTAGAGGATTCACCCGCATCGCGCAACCTCCCTGGATCGCACTAGATAAAATATATAATCTGGCTGTTCCAACCCTATGCCAAAGGAAAGCCCGTGGAATCAGCCTCTAAGATACAAATATACTATCACACACACACACACACACACACACACACACACACACACACACATATATATATGTGTGTGTGTGTGTGTATTTTCGTATCATAGCATATATACTGCAGCAAAGTCGTGTATATATATATATATATATATATATATATATCACTTCTCAATACACATGGATATAGTTGCCAAACTCTCATAGTGATAGCTAATAACCCCGAATGCTCCCATTCGTAATAGTATATCAGTATTTGCACACTCACAATACTAAACTTATAAGTATTCTCTTACTTAAAATATCACTTGCACCTTAATCACGTTTAAGGATTTATGTATATTCTCCAAATATACCAGTCCATACTAATTAAATAAGTATACTCTCAACTTATTTTAAATCCTATAGGTATCACGTTACCTAAATTAATAGTCGTCATTAGACGTATCGGGTAACCACTCAATCATCTTTAGCCGATATCCTAAATTCCATCCCAATCGCCTCGTAGGATTTACCCAATCATAATCGGCACATATTTATATTTTGTACACGCATCATTGTTTATATAATCGCCCTCCAAAATACTAAGTCAAACATTCCTAAATAAATAAGTCATGGATTCCATTTTCCACGATCCCAAGGTTTCCCCTTATACAAAAAAATAATTCAGAGGTCCCCACTTTTTTTTAGGAACCCTAAATATCTAATTCCTCAATCTATTTTATTTTCCTTGAAAATATACTTTTAGTGCCACACAATTATAGCACCCTCCTAGCTCCCATAGATTCCCTCAAGCGGCTAGATATTAATATCCTAAATGAATATTTATTTCCTCAAATAAATAATTTAGAAACAATTAAATTTGAAATTTACCCCATTTAAACAACACTGGCTGAAACTGCCAAAAATCCTGAAGGGTCGATCGATCGACCCTTGGCCATCGATCGATCGACCCTTAGCCGTCGATCGATCGATCAGGATATCTTCTTCTTCGAGAATCTATTTCGGCCATTAAATCTTCCCCCAAGGCTTTATATCCTCTCCTAACATCCTCCAACCTCAATTAATGACATATACACACATAAAAAGGGTTCTAAACATCCTAGAACCCATAACCAACAATCGATTTCAATAAATTTCTAAGTTTCTCCAAATTGGATATTATCCGGGGTTTATCTGTTAAACTTCTGAAAAATCATTTTGATTCATGAAAACCCATCCCACAAATCTTTATAGTTTTACACTACCAACTATAATATGAGATTTATGCTTAAAAGAAAGAAAGCAAGTAAACACTTGCCTCATGGATAAAATCCAACGACCTCGAGTCGAATCCTGCGGACTTTGGCCAGAAATCTCATTTTTCTCTCCCTCTATTCCTTCCTCTTTTCTCTTTCTCTATTTCTTTCTTTTCTTTCACTCTCTCGTTCCTTATATAGAGAGAAATAAGGGTTTATCCCTTATAAATCCAAAAATGATTCGTTTACTCAATTGCGAGTTCCTATTAGTCCAAAAAATTCCAGAACTCAAACACTACTCTCGGATACTTTATTCTGACTATCTCGGCCATTCTAAAACCAACCGCGCACTCGAAATCTCCATCCGAGTCACTTAACTAAAATTCACTAATTAAACCCAACACATCTTAATACGGACTTAACAATTAAAACATTTTCCTTTGTCTCTGTACTCCACTGCGACATGTAATAAAATAATCCGACTTATTTACTTAGTCCCAAAAGTAAATATAACACACATCGAAAATCCCCTAATCCTCAAAAACTCCGAAAATTATTATTCAGAGAAATTCCCCAAATCTCCAAATTACGCCAAATTATGAAATTTGAATATCGATAAAAGTGTGGGGTATTACATATGCGTGGCCCTTGTCTAGTAAATAAGGCATGCATAAGCCGTAGCAGGTATGTGATCCATAAGCCTTAGCGTGTTAATTTTTTAAGGGTAATAAAGTCTCAGCAGGTCTAAGACCTTATTATATATACTTTAACTGATTGCGTGTACAACCAGCTGTAGGTTCATTTCTGGTTTATTAGATTAAACCCATAACTCTCATTTCAGTCCATGGGATTCTTAGGAGAGTTTGGATAAGCCGTTAGGTTATAGAGGTATAACACCAGTATTGATTTGACCATATAATATTAGTTGTGACAGAGATCATATTCTATCCAATAGGATTCGGCAAAGGATTTTGGTTACTTTGACCATTGGAATATTATGAGAAATATGGGTTATAGATTGTGCCAGATATACTTTTCAGTAACATTATTTTAACTGCCAGTTACTTTTTAGATCCCGTTACTGTATTTTATATTGTATGCCAGTTGTATAGAATATATCCGTTTGAGAAGTTGTTACCTAAACCACTTACCACTGTTGTATTCTCTTGAATGGTCTTAGGTTTTATAACAAACTGAATTTGTTGAGATTGACTTAATTTGTTAAGTTGTTTACTTGAATTAATCACTGCCTTAGATTAATAACTTTTAATATGGACCCTTGATTTAAGTGTTTCTAGAATGATCTTTTTCTCACCTATATAAACCTCATTAGATATTTTATTATGTTAGATGTCCAGATATCTAGAGTGAGAAACACAAAAGAGTTTAATTTTATAGAGAGAAAAAAATAGAGAATTAGAGAGAATATCTAAGAGATAGATTGAATGTTATTTCACATTGTGTTTATTTCTACTTCATCTCTTTTCTGTTTTTGTCTTTAGATTCTCAATGATCTTGCACATCATCTCATATTTTAGAGATTGAAATATTATGTTATTGTAGGGAGAATTTATGTGCTTTCATGATGAAATAATTTTTTACAAAAACTAGAAATCCTTAGATTTTTATATCCGAATTTTATTGAATATTTTTATGATCTAAATATTCTGATTTTTGTGTTAGATGCTATATGATGTTTCAATCAGAATTTCTCCGGATCTGGCTTATTTATTGAAAATCTTTTAAAGATTTGTTTTCTCAAATTTGTGAAATTATTTGAAAAACACTTTCCTCATAAAATTGGATTTTATATTTTTGAGAGTTTGAGAACACATTTTTAAATGATTGAATAATCTTGTTGTGTTTCCATGATTTCTTAGTTTATAAGATTTATGATTGAAAATTTATTTTGTAAGTTTTTGTAGAAAACTTAATTGATTGTTAATTGAAAATGTATTTTTCTTAAGTTTTTATAGAAAACTTTTATGCTTGTGTTAAGAATTAAGTTCTTGCATGGTTTGTATTTAGAACATATTCACATACACGTTTTGCACAACTAGTATGTTGTTGAAAGATCAATTTTGACTGAATTAGTTTTTTATATAGCTTGTAACCTATATTCTTTTTTATATAGCTTGTAACCTATATTTTTATATAAAATTTTTGTACTTATATTAGTTCTGATTGTGTGCTTAGTTTTTTATATAGCTTGTAACCTATATTCGTTTTTAATGGAATTTTTGCTTTGTGGCGTAGAGGTCACCGTGGATGTTTTTCCTAGTTTGGGTTTTCAGCACGTAAAAAAATCATACTTGTTATTCTTCTTTTCCTCATCTTATTCTATGTATGATTTAGAATTAAAATTGTTACATGATTTAATTACTTGATTTAGAATAATTAGTCATATTTGATATATTGGATTATAACGTAATAAATCAGATTGTTATTAATTTGATTTTAGAATAAATCATATTTAATTGATCTTAATTTCCGCATGTATTAAAATCTGATTAGTTGGATAATAAAGTTTTTCTTGATTTGATCATATATATGTTATTATAAAAACTTTCATGAAATCAGAGTATGTTCATTTGCGCGTATGGCTTTGTTTTATGGCCGTATTCCGGGAATTTCATAAATGCAAGGACCTGCAACTCCCACAACCATTGTAGGTCGCTAAACAATCCAAGCATCTAAGTCTGGTAACCCCGTGGCTGGGCACCAGATATAATACATATATATAGCAAAAGAGAGAAGAATAGCAAGAGACGGGTCAGAACTCGAGTTGTAAAAATATATATTTTTGCAAGCATTTAAAATTTACAATAAAGCAACTATTATGTGCATGCTAGCTTGTTGGACACTCACATGAGATTCTCACATCTCATCCATTGTCCACGCCTAACGTATATCTACCCCACACTAGCTATGCTACCCATCCTAAATAGTTCGAAGTCACCATATCACCATCTACGTTCACTACTAGTATACCCATATCGCCCATACAATACGTTATTGAAATAATTTATCCCATATAACTAAATTTCATTATTCACCGTTCGAATGGTTGATCTTGAGAAATATGACGAGTGTAATAATTGATTTAAATTAATTCGCAAGTTTCCAATTCGGCACACTTATTTAATTAGTGTCTATTTTTAAACCAAAATAAATGAGCCCCAAATCATTCAACTACGTGTGTGCGTGTGTTAAACCATAAAATAAATAAAGCATGCGACACAAGCTTAAGAAAAAATCCCCCAAAGGGTCAAAACCTTTTATTTAAATATAATTTGTAAGAAAATGACTTACACGGATTACAATGAAATAAGGTGGCATACGAAATACCCGCAGGTGTCGGTTCCGATGTCTCAGATGGAACTTTCCCTTTCCAGGAGGGCAGCAGTGAAGAAGAGAAATGACTTCTCCATAAGATGTGAACTTTATAAGGACTCCCTCCACAATAGCACGCAGCTGTCAGTTGTAGAGAAATCCCCACAAAGAATAAACAAGGGCAAAAGTTATGTTCTTGAAAACCAAAACAATTCACTAAAGCATATGGGAGTTTTGTGAATTGAAAACAAAAGGGATTAAAACCCCAAACGAATAAGCCTAAAAGAATTCTACTTTCGTAATTTTTTTGTCCGTCTAAACGCTGTGACTTATTAATGAAAATGTTACCAAATAATGAGTATTTAAAGAAAAATGTGTCGCCTCGAAAACTGAGCTCTTTCGAACGAGATCAGCAAGTCTCTCGAACGAAGGACAGAAGTCGTTCGAACGAGATCTAACGAGATTCTATGTCATTTTGAATGACAATTGTAGGTCATTCGAACGACCTATCAAACTAGATTCCATGCGATCCTATAGAAAATTTTGATACGAACGTGTGGCCGCCAGTTTCGTGTCTTTCTGATTTTTTATGAATTAGTTATAATTTTTCTACGAAAAGGTGTTCGAGAACAAATCTTTAAAAAAAATATTTTGTAAAAATATCCCAAAAGCCCTAAGTGAAAAGTCAAGGTATTTAAAAAATAATCTTACCAATGTAAACTTTGCGGGGTCTTGAATGATGAATAACTTGAGTAATTCGGATCCGTCTTTGATGAAGATGTCTCTTGAATGCTCTTCGACGGTGTAGCGGTATATGACATAATAAATTGATAACGGATCTATGAAAATATGTCCTTACAAATCTCCCCCTATGTCTATGCCGGTACATACATAAAAAATCCGAATTATCAAAAAACCAAAATGCCTATACAAATCTACCCTCTCATGAATAAATTCGAAAAACCTTAAAACTTTTTTTCAATCATCTTCGTCAAATCATAAAGCTTTTCTCATCAGGGTGTGCAACATATCAATATTCAATTTTGTACCTACACACATGAGATAAAGCAAAAACCTTTGTGATGCATCGAGTTTGAAATGATATAAGAATAAAGCATTAATAAATCAAATCTCCCACATAATGCAAAAACTCCCCCATAACTGATAATTCTTTCTCCCCCTTTTTATGATGTCCCCAAATAGACATATAAGAAGAAACAATCAAAACGTGGAGTATCACAATAAAATTTTATAGCACATATGAATCAATCAACGCGCATTCAAAGGAGTATCCCAAAAATATACACAAACTATTTTTGATTTTTCAAAGTTTTCATACAAAAATAGGATACAAAAAAAATCACACCATGGATTTAAACTCAAACAACCAAGTCATGGAAACGTAATGAATGGGTGTGAGCACATTCGATAGGTAAATAAACTCAATCAATCATATGTGTACGATGCATATGTGTACTCCTAACGAATGAGCATCAAAAGTATCCTTAGATGTAAAAATTTATTGAATTTAAATGACATCGTCCTATACAAATCAACAAATCAAAGTCTAAATGATTTCCACACCAATAACGTCCAAAACTATTTAGTGCATTTTTAAGCATTTTAAGGACGTGAAACCCATTTTAAATACTCCAACCAAACTCCCTCATGCATATTTTCTTTTAGAGGAGTACAAACTAAAGTCTCAAACTTTGGAGAATTGGTGCAAAAACCTAAATGGCCCCTTTTTGGCAAGAATATCTTTTTATTACCTTTCAATTTTTTTCGGGATCTTTTAACCACTTTGGAACTCGGATAATAAAATTCCTCCATTTTTTAGGTCCAATTTAACGGTGGCTTAGTATTCGCAAAGGAAAAATGAACCTTTCGGAGCCCTTCCCCATTTTAAAACAAAGCACACAAACTCACAAAATGGTTCTTCTATGCACAATTACCTTATAAAAATGATCGTGCTTGGTTCGTTTTAAGGATAGGATTGAAGTGAAAACACCCAACCATCATGTGATAAGACAAACACAATCATCAAACAAATCCGTGCATGTGTGCAATAAAGGAAATCATGAGTCAAACATGTAGGAAGTAACACTTAATTACATCTTAATGACTCCAAACATTATAAAGCACAAGGATGAATTGACTTATTGTCTCAAAACACTATCAAATAGTCACATGAAATAAATGAAATGATGTTGTGACTTGGTCATTCAAAGTGTCCATCCATAAACAGTGCAAAAAAAATCTTTTTTTATTTTTCAAAAATTTTATCAAAATAAAATCTTTTTGTATTTTTCAAAATATTTCCAAAAAAAAATAAAGCATACAAAAAGTACACATGTCATAACACTAGCAAACAAATATAAATCACAAAACCACAACTAGTGTATGACAAACATGCAAACACAATCATCTATATGATATGGCAAGAGAAGAATCATGTGCAAGCAAACGGGAATCAACTTGTCTAAAATCTAGTGTCTCTAAAAGTGATTTCCTAACCCAAGTGGATTTAACACGTCGACACGGGGTTTTGAGAACCAACAAAATACAAGGCTTAGAATTCCTAGGACCTCTTCCAAGATAAAATCTCCTAAGGTGAATTTCCTACCACAATATGAACAAGTGTAAACAGGTGGAATGACACCTAAAGTGTGATCTTTTCAAAGATCCTTGGAATTAGTTGAACCTCTAAAAAAAATAATGGTTTTGGCTTTAACATTAAAAGCATGAGAACATGATGAGCCATTACCATCACTATCAAACCTACTTGAGTCTGTCAAATCATTTTTTAACTTCAAAATTTTTTACTCAAGCAAAGAATTAGACTCTTCCACAGATAGGGAATTCTTTTTCAAATTATCAATTAAACTTAACAGTTTATCACGCTCCCCATCAATTAAAACAAACTTATCCCTAAGAGTCTTTTCACGTGCCGTAAAATCATCGATTAATTTTTTATCCTTGACGGCACAAACGGGAACCCTAGATTTTTTAAGTCCTCCAATTCCGTCTCTAAAATTAGGACTCTCTCATCACTCTTCTTTTTGGTTATTTTCAAAGAATCAAAATCAGTACACAAATTACCAAAGTGCTCCCGACAAATATCACTTTGAGATTGAAATGCATGCAAATATTCAATCTTACTTTTAAAGAGAGAATTTTCTTTTTCCAAAACTTTAATTCTTTTGAAAAGTTTCAAATTCAAACTGTGTAAATTTTCAGCATGGTCGTAATTTTTTTCAAAAATAGGCTCCTCATTAAATTGGCATTCCATTGGAAAACTTGCGATTTTTCATAAAACTGATTTTTCAAAAAAAATCAATATCACACGATTTTGCGAAAAATAGGAATACACGATAAATTAGTGTAACCTGCTCTAATACCAATTTGAGAAATATGACGTGTGTGATAATTGATTTAAATTAATTCGCAAGTTTCCAATTCGGCACACTTATTTAATTAGTGTCTATTTTTAAACCAAAATAAATTAGCCCCAAATCATTCAAATGTGTGTGTGCGTGTGTCAAACCATAAAATAAATAAAGCATGCGACAGAAGCTTAAGGAAAAATCCCCTAAAGGGGCAAAACCTTTTATTTCACTATAATTTGTAAGAAAACGGCTTACACAGATGACAATGAAATAAGATGACATACGAAATACCCGCAGGTGTCGATTCCGATGTCTCAGCTGGAACTTTCCCTTTATAGGAGGACAGCAGTGAAGAAGACAAACGGCTTCTCCAGAAGATGTGAACTTTATAAGGACTTCCTCCACAATAGCACGCAGTTGTCGGTTGTAGAGCTCTCCCCACAAAGAATAAACAAGGGCAAAAGTTATGTTCTTGAAAATCAAAACAATTCACTAAATCATATGGGAGTTTTGTGAATCGAAAACAAAAGGGATTAAAACCCTAAAGGAAGAAGCCTAAAATAATTCTACCTTCGCAGTTTTTCTGTTCGTCAAAATGCTGTGACTTCTTAATGAAAATGTTACCAAATAATGAGTAGGGCCGCCTAAAAAACAGAGCTCGTTCCAACAAGATCAGCAAGTCGCTCGAACGAAGGATGAAAGTCGCTCGAATGAAGGATGAAAGTCGTTCGAACGAGATCTAACGAGATGCTATGTCGTTTTAATGACAATTTCAGGTCATTAGAATGACCTATCAAACGAGATTCCACAAGGACCTGTAGAAAATTTCGATACGAACGTGTGGATACCAGTTTTATGTCTTTCTGATTTTTTATGAATTAGTTATGATTTTTCTACGGAAAGGTGTCCAAGAACAAAATCTTTAAAAAAAAAATTTGCAAAAATATCCCAAAAGCTCTAAGTGAAAAGTTAAGGTATTTAAAATATAACCTTACCAAAGTAAACTTCGCGGAGTCTTGAATGATGAATAACTTGAGTAATTCGGATCCGTCTTTGATGTAGATGTCTCTTGAATGCTCTTCGACGGTGTAGCGGTATATGACATAATAAATTGATAACGGACATATGAAAATATGTCCTTACAAATCTCCCCCTATCTCTATGCCGGTACATACATAAAAAAATCCGAATTATCAAAAAACCAAAATGCCTATACAAATCTACCCTCCCAGTAATAAATTTGCAAGACCCCAAAACTGTTCTTCAATCATTTTCGTCAAATCTCAAAGCTTTTCTCATCAGGGTGTGCAACATATCAATCTTCAATTTTGTACCAACACACATGAGATAAAGCAAAAACCTCAGTGATGCATCGAGTTTGAAATGATATAAGAATAAAGCATTAATAACTCAAATCTCCCCGTTAATGCAAAAACTCCCCCATAACTGATAATTCTTTCTCCCCCTTTTTATGATGTCCCCAAATAGACATATAAGAAGAAACAATCAAAACAAAGAGTGTCACAGTAAAATTGCATAGCAAATATGAATCAATCAATGCGCATGCAAAGGAGTATCCCAAAAACATTCACAACATATTTTTGATTTTTCAAAATTTTCATAAGAAATAGGATACAAAAAAAATCACACCATGGATTTCAATTCAAACAACTAAGTCATGAAAACATAATGAATGGGTGTGAACACATTTGATAGGTAAATAAACTTAATCAATCATATGTGCACGATGCAGACGTGTACTCCTAACGAATGAGCATCAAAAGTATCCTTAGGTGTAAAAATTTGTTGAATTTAAATGACATCGTCTTATACAAATCAACAAATCAAAGTCTAAATGATTTCCACACCAATAACGTCCAAAACTATTTAGTGCATTTTCAAGCAATTTAAGGCTAGTTTTCACCTTTATGACATAACAATTGACTTGAGGTATAAACTAGATAATTGCAGATATATGAGTTAGGTTTGTAACTTAACAAACGGTCCATCGAACGGACATCCGATGGAGAATATATTGTCTTTTTACGAATAGTGGCTAAAGTAGTCATTTAGCCTTAAATGATATTTTGTTTTATATGATGCCACATGTTATAAATTGATTGGTTGGAGGTGGAGGTTGTCTTGGCCGACTTAAACCCTTGAGATATCCTCCTTTCTTCAGCAAACTCAGTTTGGGAGAGTTTTAAGTTGAGGAAAAACAATTGTGAGGGTTAGGAAGAAGAAAGGGAGGAGAAACATTCAAAAAAATTCATAGAAAATTACGTAAAAGCCCCTAAGGTAATTCCAACCATGAATCTTGTTATTCTTGCATTTATGATTATTATGATATAAATCCTTGGTTGTTTATTGGCCTTTCATGATTGGGTGCATATGTATGGATATATGCAAGTTTAAGTTAAGTTGAATGTACAAAACCCTAAAATTGCTTTGTTTAGAAACTTTGTTTATTCAAACTTCCATATATTTTTGTATACTTACTGGAATTGATTGATTCCAGTTGGATATTAACCTAGACTCATACATGTTGTAATACCCCATAATTTTATTGATATTTATTTAAGGGATTAATTAATTTAAATGTGAATTAATTAAGAATTAATCCGGGTATAGATACTAATGAGATGTGAGTTGGTATTTGATTATGTTGTGTATATATGGCAATATATGAATATTGGAAATATTAAAATTGTCGCGAGACTGAAATACGACAATTTGGGAAATTTAGTTGGGACGCGCGTGTCAGTCGCGTCCGAAATGAAATTATTTGAATTAAAAAGTTAATTTTATTTTTATCAACCGAATGGTCATTTTGAGTGCGCCAATGAGTTCGAAAGGGTCAAAATAGTCAGAAAACACTAGTCGGGGGTTTAGTTTGGATCCCGGGGCATTTTTGGGCCATACCGGCAACTTAAAAGGGTATTTTGGTAATTTTGAAATTTTGGGAATTAAAGCCTACGAATTTTAAGAGTAAATTATACATTATTAGTAACCTACTAAGCCCATTACCAGCATTTGACAAGTTAGAGGGCTACGGGAGTTATAGGAAGAGTTGGAAGAGGTTCCCAAGAGAAAACCCATAACCACCATCTTCAACCTTGAGAGAAAATCTGTAGAGAAAGGAGAGAATCGACCTTCTTCCACCAACATCAAAATCTGAAGAACAATCTAAGGCAAGTGATTTAGTATTTTTAATGCATTGAATATGTCTTCCATGCTTAGTGTAGGAATTATCTTTTATTGAAATTTTTGGAAGAAAACCCATGAAAATTATTGGAGAAACTTTGAATTTGGGTTAGGATTTGCATGTAGTGTGATAATGGAATGATCTAATGCTTGAATAGTTACATATGATGGTTTAAAAACGGATTTATGATGAGAAATTAGACATAAGAAAATTAGGAGTTCATGTTCATAGGGTTTGGAGATATATTTGAAGATTCATAGTAATTCCATGATTTTTGTAAAGATTTAACACCTTAAATATGTTAAGGAATGATCTAGGGTGATTAGAAATGGTTTATATACGTTAAAACATAATTTAGATGGTCTTAGGGTGGATTTAGAGGGGAGAAGAATTGAGAAAAACGGAATTGGGATTTTCTGGGCTGAAACTGCCATCTCGTTAGAAGACCTGCCCAGGTCGTTCGAACGACCTCGTTAGAACGAACTTCTAACGAGATGGCAGTATGACTTCTAACGAGTTGGTATTTCGTTCAAAGCCCTTCGTTCGAATGAACTCGTTCGAACGACCTCGTTCGAATGAGACTTCTAACGAGTTGACATAATGGCTATTATGGCCTGAATTGATTTCTAGTATCCCGTAGACTTATTTAAATGATGAGATAACCTTCCCTTATTAACTAGTGGGTATAGTTGGGAGATTGGGGTACATTGAGGAGTAAAACTTAGAATAAAGTCTTAAACCGGATGTAATTTGTGGATTGGGAAGCGAGTAACTAATCACGAAGTGAGATTAATCGATAAATTAAATACATATGAATCGGGGACATGTGATTTGTATAACACTAAGTGTTGGTATAAGAACGAGAAGTATACCACTAACAAAATATTTTTATATCTAAGATGTGAGAATGCTTAGTATATGTAGTTATATGTGTATGACATACCTACCATACTTGCTATCATGGGAGGATGGCGTTCGTTTAGGGCCATCTAATCTTTGTGTGCCTACGGGGGGTATTTAGATTGGTACCTCGAGGACATAGGTCAGAGAAGGGCTTATTGAGAAGTTAATAAGTCTGTTGATCATGAGAGCGTAGGTATGTGCGTGACCCATGTGATGTGAACTATGTTCGCCTCCATTGTTTTGTGACTGTTGTTAATGAAACGTTTCCTGAGAGATTCAGAATAAATGGTCCTCATGTACGTGATGTACCGGGATTTGATAGCAGAGTATGTGAGCACTGCAGCTTAGCCTCGGGGTGCTAGTATTGTATATTTTTGGTGAGAATAATATACTGTGTCTGAAATGAATTGTCGTGAACAATTGTGAGTATAAATAATGGCTACGGTTTGTAAAGTGAAAATGTAAGATTTATTATAAATTGTAATGCTAAAGTGGGGAAACTGTGTAATAAGGTACAATACTCTAGTAAATATAAGATGTTGGGATTTGAGTTGGATATCATATAGAAATGTTAGATTTAGCATTGGACTAGATAGATATGGGAGCAACTAGATATGAGTACGGGTACGATAGGAGTGCACAATTAGTTGAGAGGTAAGGAACTCATGTGAGTGCACACACTATCATGTACTTTATATTCACTGTTTAATGATAATAAACACTTGCATTTTTAAAATTTATTTTCACATTCGGGATCTGACCCGTTTGCTTTCAAATCTATTTTTGTAAAAACCTTTTTAGGTGCCCATCCACAAGGACACTATGCATAGGAGTTTTATTCAGGTGACGTGCTGTAGCTGCTGTGGAAGTTACAGGACCTTGACGGTAGACGCCTCCATTTCTGATCTTGACTCCATTATCAGTTTTTATCATTTGTTGGGTATGTCTCCCATTCCTTTTAGAGACATTTTACTTATTCAGTTATTTCAGACTTTGGATTGTAATTAATTTTAGTGATGCGGACTTTGTATTTAATTATTACGGAATTCGGATTGTTGTGAGGAGTTTTCCTCCAGACTCATTATTTAATGGATGGTTATTCTATGGTGACTATATTGTTGGTTATGTTTACTTTTCATAATTCATTTTTTTCATGTTAATCGGTTTTAATTAAAATGGACAACCTACTTTTTAAATACTAGGTGGTTAGTAATATTAAAATGTTTTCGACAGTGATGCTATGAACTGAACCAACTTGGCATTTTGTATTAATTTAATAAAGGAGTAGCTACCCGGTATTTAATTAGTAGGGTGTCACACATGTATGACATATAAAAAAATAATGTGAAAATCCCTAGAAATGGGTCTTTGGTGAGAGTTTGAAATTCAGGTATGATATCTGCCCTAAGGGTGAAAGTATGCCCGCCATGTGTTCGGTGTTTTGCTTGACATAGCAAACAAACCTTAAAAATTATGGAACTTTAATTTTTTACTGTTCAATATGTTTACTAATGTTGGGTGAAATATCAAACAAATTTATGATGTATAAAAATTATGAAAATTCCTGGAAGTTGAATGAACGATAAAAGAGCCTATAGGACAGATTTGTTATGTGGTAAAGAAATGGGCATATCTTGACCTAGGAAAATTGAAATATCGCACCGTCTTTTGTATTGGAATACTAATATGATAAGGATTGAATTATCAAGAATAAATGAATGTATATTTGGTCTATGATTTGGATATGTTACATATATTAACATGGATTTGGATGGGACTTCACTTGTGATAAATGATTTGAATGGAATCATGTGATGCTTATGGATTGAATTATGTTTAAATCATTCTTTGGATTATTGATATTATTATGATGATACTAATATTTTAAGAATGATAGGAAGGGAAGAAGAGCCGATTGAACAAGTACCAGATAAAGGCAAGGGAAAAGTTAGTTAAACTATCAAGGTGAGTGTACTTATGATTGTTCATATATAGATATGAAAATGATATGTTGGATTTGAATATAGCTCTAAGAGCGAATTTGTTTGAATACTTCGGTATTCAGAATTTGTTTGGATATTAAAATATCCAGGATTTGTTATTGCCAATGGGCAGAATTATTTGGATCTTACGATCCAGGATTTGTTATTGCCAATGGGCAGAATTATTTGGATCTTATGATCCAGGATTTGTTATTGCCAATGGGCAGGATTGTTAGAATTTTATATCCACTGATTCGATATAGAATTGGTATTCCATTGCAGGTAAGGAGTAACTCACTAAGCTAAATGCTTACGGTTTATATTTTAATAATTTCAGGTTTATACGATGCTAGCTAGGATACCATATGATCGATAACTTTGAGAGTTGCGCCGTTGGAGAGAGCTGGGGTTTAAATATGGGGATTTTATCATTGTCACACTGAATGTTTTAATATACTCACACATTGTATATAATGAGTTAGCAGGGATTGAGTTGATGATTGTAATATTTAATCATAGTATTGTATATCCGCTTAATTGTGACTCTGATATTGATTTCGTTATGGTAAAAGAATAATATTATGTTGATTATGCACATTATGCAGTAAAATATGGATAGATGAATTATATTTCCAATGGGCTCAAGATTATGATATAATTATTCTAATAATAAATGATTAGTATGGATATTGGGTTTGGGGTGTGACAATTAGTGGTATTAGAGCGTGGTTATTAATTCTGAACGTGTGCGACGGTTAGATGGCAGTATTGAGTTGATTTGATACTTATGAATTATTTATGTACTAACCAATAGTTTAGTATTATAAACTGTTTATATTGGTTGTTAGAACTTTGTTGTATTACAGATAATTCCAGATGGAACCTGGGAATGGACAATATAGAGAAAAGGGAGTAGCTTCTCGTACAGACAATACTGAAGTAGAGCAGAGCGTTACTGGAAGGGCTAGAGAGCAGGAGCAGCTTACAGAGATGGAAATAATGGCACAGGAAATATTGAGGATGGCAGAACAACAGGAAAGAAATATGGCATTAATGGCAGAGCAACAGGCTAGATATCTAGAATCAAAGACTGTGGCCAGAATTGAGAAAGAGGCAAGGAAGGAAATGAAGGATTCCATGCATGAGAAGTTTATAAAGTTGAACCCTCAAGAATATTCAGGGTCAGTTGAACCTACGAAAGTTGAGATGTGGGTCAGGGATATAGAAACTATATTTGCAGTTATGAAGGTTCCAGATAACCAGAAAGTGAATCTAGCAGTGTTTAAGCTGAAAGGAGAGGCCAAATATTGGTGGGAAGCCAGCAACCACTTGGTACCCAGGATAGAAGGTACTGATTTTATTACTTGGGTTGAATTTATTAAAGCTTTGTATGTTAAGTATTTCCCTAAAGTTTATGGGAGGGAGAAGTTGAGGGAATTTATAAATTTGACGCAAGAAAAAATGTTTGTGAGGGAGTATGAGGCTAAATTTACTTCTTTGTCTAGATTTGCTACTAAGTATGTGGATAATAAAGAAGATAAATGCAGTAAGTTTCAAGATGGACTGATTCGGCCTATTCAAAATAGAGTGGCCACTTATGAGTTAGAAGATTATGCTTCTCTGGTAAACAAAGCCACGATAGCAGAAAGGAAAATAAACAAAGGGGTGGCGAGTAGAGAGAGTTTTAAGAAAAGTAGATTTGATGCCTTTCAATCTAAGGGAGGTGAGGGTGGAAGTGTTAAGATGAAACCTCATAAATTTTAGAGAGGACGTGGAGATAGTGGTAGAGGTCAGGGGAGATTTGGCAAAGATACTAGGGGTGGAGAATCTTCAAGTCTGGTTAGGAGGTTAGGAAAAAATGAGACACTGGTGAGAGTTGTTACGTGTTTCTTTTGTGAAGAGGAAGGGAATTATAAATTCGAGTGTCCTAAGCTTAAAGGAGTGGAATGCTAACATTGTCATCAAGTATGGCATGTTAAGAAGAGTTGTCCGCAGTTGGAAGAGACTCCAGCAGCACATAGTGAAGTAGCAAGCAGAATGTTATCTCCAGGCAGTGTAGTGAAAAGTATGGGCAGAGGACAAGCTAGTAGTTCCAGGCCAGGTAGACGAGTTTTTATAATGAAAGAAGCTCAGATTACTCTAGATATGGTTACAGGTACACTTTATGTTACTGATAGAAGTGCTTATGTTTTGATTTATCCTAGTTCCACACATTCTTTTATGTCCTATGCTTTTGCTATATACTTGAATAGACCATGCACTCGTTTAGATGTGGGGTTGGGTATTTATATGCCTATGGGGGATAAAATTGTAGCCGAGTATGTTTTTCGTGATTGTGTTTTGACTGTGGGGGTTAGAGATACAGTTATAGATCTACTTCCATTGGATATTTCTGATTTTGATATAATTCTGGGAATGGTTGGTTATCTAAAAATCATTCATATATGGATTGCTTCTGTAAGGAAGTTGTTTTTAATAAATCCTGGTGAGTCTGAATTTAAATTTATCGGGGAAAGAAAAATTGTCCCCAATTGCATCATTTTTGTTATTCAGACGAGGAAATTTTGAGTAAGGGTTGTGAGGGTTTTATTTCATATGTTCTTGACACTAGGAAGGGGGCTTTACAGTTAGTTGATGTTCCTATTGTACGGAATTTTCCAGAAGTGTTTCCTAGTGAGTTGCCCAGGTTACCTCCAGGAAGAGAGGTTGAATTTAGTACTGAATTAGCACCGGGGACAGACCCTATTTCAATGGCACCGTATAGAATGGCACCTGTTGAATTAAAAGAACTTATGATCCAGTTGCAGGATTTACTTGATGGGGGTTTATACAACCCAGTGTATCACCATAGGGTGCACCAGTTTTATTTGTGAAAAAGAAAGATGGTACTATGCGTTTGTGTATTGATTATAGGCAACTGAATAAAGCTACAATTAACAACAAATATCCTTTACCTCGTATATATTATTTGTTTGATCAGTTACAGGGTGATAAATTGTTTTCAAAAATAGACTTGCGATCAAGGTATCATCAGCTGAGGGTAAAGGAGAGTGATATTTCTAAAACTGCTTTTCGCACTCGGTATGGTCATTTTGAGTTTTTGGTGATGCCTTTTGGGGTGACTAATGCTCCAGTTGTATTTATGGATCTTATGAATCGGGTACTGCATCCTTTTGTTGATTCATTTGTGATAGTTTTTATTGATGATATTCTGATTTATTCACGTGATATGGTTGAACATGAAAAGCATCTCAGAACTATTTTGAATGCGTTGAAAGATAAGCAATTGTATGCTAAGTTTATCAAATGTGAATTTTGTCTATCAAAAGTTGTATTTTTAGGCCATGTTATTTCTGGAGATGGTATATGTGTTGATCCCAAGAAGGTAGAAGCTATTGTAAATTGGGAGAGGCCCAATAATGTGACTGAGGTGATGAGTTTTCTGGGTTTAGCTGGGTATTATAGAAGGATTATTAAGGAATTTTCTTCAATTGCCTTACCGATGACTAAACTAATCCTAAAAGATGTTAAGTTTGAATGGAATTCTAATTGCAAAAATAGTTTTGATGAATTGAAAAAGAGGTTGGTAACTGCACCTGTTCTTACTATTTCGCATGGTGGAGATGGTTTTGTTATTTATACCGCTGCTTCACACCAGGGGTTGGGTTGTGTTTTTATGCAGCATGGTAAAGTTATTGCTTATGCTTCTAGGCAGTTGCGTACACATGAACGTAATTATCCTACACATGATTTGGAACTTGCTGCTATTGTCTTTGCTTTGAAATTATGGCGTCATTATCTATATGGTGAGGTATGTGAAATTTTTACTGACCATCAAAGCCTTAAGTATTTATTTACTCAAAAGGAGTTGAATTTGAGGCAGAGGCGATGGACGGAGTTAATTAAAGACTATGATTGTACAATTCACTACCACCCAAGGAAGGCAAATGTAGTTGCAGATGCTCTGAGTAGAAAGGCTTCGGGAAGGTTATCTTGTATTCGGTGTGCTAGAGTTTCCCACATCATGGAGTTGAGATTGATGGAGTAGAATTGAAGTTAGTCGATGGGGACAGGTTCTTTGCTCATGTAAGCGTGAGGCCTTTGTTAGCTACCAATATTAGTGATTTGCAAAGTCAAGATCCTTTTCTTGAGAAGAAACGACAAGATGTCCGAGATGGTAAGTCTGAAGATTTTTGTATTGTGAATGATGGCACTTTATTGTATAAGCAGCGGTTATGTGTGCCTAATGTGTGTGGATTGAAAGAGGAAATTTTAGATGAGGCTCATAATTCCATTTATACTATGCATCCTGGTAGCACTAAAATGTATAAGGATTTAAAGGAGCATTATTGATGGAATAATATGAAGAAGGAAGTAGCTGATTTTGTTGCGAGGTGCCTTAAATGTCAGCAAGTGAAAGTGGACCATCAGAAACCTACTAGTCTGCTTCAGCCATTGCCAATACCGGAATGGAAATGGGATCATGTAACGATGGATTTTGTGATTGGGCTTCCTCGATCTGAGAAGGGGTCAGATTCGATTTGGGTAGTGGTGGATAGATTGACGAAGTCCGCTCACTTTCTAGTAGTCAAGACTACGTATACAGTTGATAGGTATGCTAGATTATATGTTAATGAAATTATTAGATTGCATGGAGTACCGGTATCTATTATTTCAGATAGGGACCTTACTTTTACATCCAGATTTTGGGATAGCTTGCAGTATGCTATGGGTACTAACTTGAAGTTTAGTACAGCTTTTCATCCTCAGACAGATGGGCAGTCTGAAAGAATAATCCAGATTTTGGAAGATATGCTTAGAGCTTGTGTGCTCGATTTTAAAGGAAATTGGGATGAATATTTTCCCTTGATAGAATTTGCATATAACAATAATTTTCAATCTACTATTGGTATGGCACCATATGAAGCATTGTATGGTAGACGGTGTCGTACACCCGTATGCTGGGGTGAAGTTGGTGAAAGGAAGATAGAGGGTCCAGAGTTGATTGAAGTTACCACTGAAAAAGTGGAGATTATTCGAGATAGAATGAGAATGGTTCAAAGCAGACAGAAAAGTTATGCAGATAAGCGACGGAAAGATTTAGAATTTCAGAAGGGGGATTATGTGTTTCTTCGGATATCTCCATGGAAAGGAGTTATGAGGTTTGGAAATAAAGGTAAATTAAGTCCACGCTACATTGGACCTTATGAAATTCTTGAGAAAGTCGGGATGGTTACCTACAAGCTAGCGTTACCACAGGAGTTAGCTCGATTACATGATGTTTTCCATGTTTCTATGTTGAGAAAGTATGTAGCAGATCCTTCACACTACTAGAAATAGTCATTTTTATGACGGGTAAAAAGGGTCATAAAAGGTTATTTATGACAGTTTTCGAAGCTTTAAAAACCGTCGTAATGTTGTGTGTCATAATAAATTAGTGTTGACAAAACCGTCATAACAAACCATCCTATTACGACAGTTTTTTATGCAAACCGTCATTAACAATAATGTTGTGTGTCTTAATAAAATTGATGTTGACAAAACCGTCATGATAAACCATCCTATTACGACAGTTTTTCGTACAAACCGTCATTAACAATAATATCATGTTTATTGAACCGTCATTATAAACCTATGAAAAGTGACGGATATTAATAAAACGTTCATAAAAAGTACGATTACTTTAATAATTATAATGACAGCTTACATAAAACTGTCATAAAACATACGGTCATAAAAGTTATTTCTTTTCTTTCATTTTTTTTACGATGAATTCTATTATACTATTACAATATCCCAAACGTGTTATGCATAAAACTACGAATTGCCAATTCAAAGCACAAATTTTCGTACTCAAAGTAGCAAATTCCAAGTACCAATATAACTGAACCATAAGTATAAAAAAATGTCATTAATATTTGAAATTAAAGAAAATAAAAAACAACAGCAGTTCCCAATAGACTTCTGGACAACTCAAAAATAAAAAGATATCTAAAATGACCTATACTCTAGACATAAAAACTAGCAAATTAAACTGCAACATTAGTTCTATTCGTGTAGCGTGGAAATCCAATTTAGCAACAGCTACACCGAATACGCAATAGGCAACATCCGGATCGATACCTGAATAAAAGGAGGAAACAAATAGTCGTTAACAACTAAAATAGATTCACCATATAAAGAATATAACTCGAACAATAATGATATTCTAATATAATATTGTGCATCAAAAAATAAACATCTGCATAATATTAAAGTTAATTTTACTTTCATTCTTTATTAAGGCATGGAAGAGATAAATGGGGAATGTTTTATGGAAATTTCGGCAAAATTTTCTTTGTTTTTTTAATAATCCAAAATTAAGCATGACATGTTTAACAACCACAACAATATAAAGCCCACCTCGGGCATTCACTATCATCATCAACAACAAGAACAACATTATAAAAATTTACTTGAGAGATAAATGAGGAAGGTTTTATAAAAATTTCGGCAGAGTTTCCTTTATTTTTTTAATAATCCAAAATTAAACTTGACATATTTAACCAACAACAACAATATAAAGCCCAACCCGGGCATTCACTATCAACAATATAAAGTCCACCATGGGAATTCACCATCAACAATATAAATCCCACCCCGGGCATTCAACATCATCAACAAAGTAATTAATTAGATTGAAGAAGAAAAAAAAAGGTACCCGAAAAGATAGGCCAAAATTGTCCACAACTGCAGCTCACTAAAAATAGTCCTGAATGAAATCGATGAACTCATGTTGAACTTCTTCTATCTCATGATTTTTATAGGTTACTTTTTCAGCCAACTCTTTCATCTAACAAATCAAATAACATAAGTTGTATTCAATCTTTCCTTATAAAAGTAATTAGCAATGAAACAAAATGTTATAAAATAAATATTTATTACCTTTAGTTTAGTAGATTGAGACGGTTTCTCCATTAAATCTCTCATGAACTTCAATATGTAAAACCCACATTCAACATTTCCCGGTTGTAGAGGGCCCTATAGAATGAGATGTTGAAGATAATAGTTATATTAAGATTTAAGATATAAGTCAGTAATGTATATTCATTAACATCATCGTACCTTAACATTCTCCCAGTTTGAACCTGAAACTCTTCCTCCTTTCGATACCACCAACGCTTTAAATTCACTTCAAGACAAAGATTAAAATGAAAAACATGTGTACAAAGACAATGTGACTAAAGGTATATATATATAAGTCATTACTCACGTGCTTGTAAAGAGTTTCAAGTCTCGATTTGGCGCCCTATGTAAAGAATCTAAATAGAATATATTCCTCGAAGAGAAATCGATAACTACTAAAAACCAATGAAACCTACAATGTAATGAGTTGTTAACATCAATGATACAAGCATGTTTTGATATAATTATAACAACTTAAGACAATAAATAAACTTACCCTATGTTGATTGGCATAAAATATGTTTGGTTCTCTTTAGCATCTTTCATTGCATTCCTAATAAAAAATATGCATTTTTTTCTTCAAATAAGCTTGTTGAGCAGCCCCGGGATTAACAAATACAGTAAAATCCCGATTATTTTGAAACTCCTCGTACAAGAATCTAAAAAACAAAATAAAAATATATTATAAATGAGTAGCCAAATAAAATTAAGATGAAAACAACTTATTCTCACACCTCATGTATCCGATTAGACAACTGGCATCAAGCTCCTCCATTTTACAAAAACGCACCAACTCATGTTTAAGAATGTAGGTTGATTGAAGTTCGTCTCCAAAAATCCCAACTGGAATTTTTACGGTATCACTTTTCATGATTGAATCTAGCATGCTTGCAAATACCATAAGTGCCCCTCTCTCAACACCATTTTCTCTATCTTCTTCCTGGTTTGCATTGGTTGTAAAATAGTTAAAAATATTAACAATGGTATCTTTAATATAAAAGAAAACTGCTCACAACTTTACCTCAGCGTCTACTATAACAAATTCTTTAGGCCATGCAACATGTGAATTATGTGCATTCATAACTGTTACTAACTCATCACCATAAGGTACGGGAAGGGGGGCATCCGGAGTGTAAACAGTATCCACAGACACTCGCACGTAATTTTCTCCTAAATGTTTATGGTGCACTTTGTCGTCTGGACCAACCCTCTCATAAACACAACCCTTAGCGACAATATTGGTACGTGAATTTAATGCCAGTTTACATGGTTTGCCCATGCCATTATGAAGTGTGGGATTCGGAGATGTCATGTGAGCGGATCTCTTTCCATCATCTTTCAACTATTTATACGTAAAAAATAAAAATAAAAACTCAAATCAATAACATTTATATAATATAAAAAATAAAAAGTCAACACCAATAATATATAATATTTATTTCTTACATTGCTATTTTTCTTCTTATTTGTCTTCTTGGCACGTGAATCACATGATGCACTTACATTTGATGAAATTATTTTGTGCAATCCATTGCCACTTTTTGGGGTGTTCAGTCCGACTTTCGTCATTGCCCTCTCGTACTCCGACACCTTTGCCAGTAATTCTTGCATCCGCACATCTTTTTCTTTGCCTATTTCTCTTTCCGCATGCAGCTTAGACTCCAACTCACTAATATGCTTCTTTGATCCTCGCTTAGTGAGGTTAAAAAATATTGTGGGGGTGACTCCATGCCCTTTACCCCTAACACGACCCGGATGCTCGGGTGTCCCTAATGCCAAAGTTAGGACGTCTGAGGTTCCTTCGGTGACCAAGCTCCCAGCTTTAATCTGACAGTTTAGCACATCCTGCAAAAAAAATCAATCAAGTTAAGATATATAACATTAACAACAATTCAATTAGATGTATTTGATGTTGAATATTTATGTAAACAAACTCATAAATAGAAACTCACAATTTTATCCGCTATTTCCTTAGTAGCCTCATCACCAAATCGCCCATTTTTATCTTGGCGACCTTTTTTCCACAGATAATCCCTATCGTCATCATCAAACTTATCACCTGCCTCTTTCTGTTAACATATAAAAAATTGGGTGAACTTAGAATGTGTAGTTTAATTCATAAATATCAATGTTTGTCAACTAAGAAAAACAAGTACATACAAGGTCTTCGATAAGTCCAGAATAGCCTTTCTTACTCATCCGATGGTTATATATATTCTTCCCCCGTCTTTCAGCTTGTACCGCGCTTAGCACCTTATAAATACATAAGCATGAGCAACTTATACAAATAACTTTGAAAAATATATGATTTTAACCATTTGCTATATACCTCAAACCCCTTTGAGATTCTCACTTTTACGAATTCCTACCAATCCTCCTGTTCAATATATTTTTTATACATCTCAGGCCGATGCTTGAGTTGATCAGGTTCATCTCTGAATGGTCTGACGTAAAGCCTAGTCAATTCTCCTTTAAAAATTTTCCACTGAGCCGACATATTAGATAGCACTTGTTTCTTTGTCTTCGGATCCATATCAAATTTAGACTGTGAATTAAAAATGAAAATAAATTAAGGAATACAAGATAAATGTGGGTTTCACAAAATACTTATGCTTATTTTGAAACAGGCCTGGTACAAGTACAACTAAAATTGAGAAATTTAGAAGTTCTCTTTCGAAGATCGAGCAAGTCTTGGAGATTTAGCCTGTATAAATCTTTCATTATTTATATTTGAGTACTAAGTATTGATCTTTTTCATAAACTACAAGAGTATATAGTCGTTTGAAGACCAACTGGATATGAGTCTAATAGTGGGGATGTATAATAACGGGGGATGCAAACAGAAAACCAAGGTGTGAACAAAAACACCCAAAAAGAAAGTCAAACTGTAACCAACAATACAGCTGCAAGTCTAATTTAGACATTCCTCATTGGTATCTTAAGTCTTAAAATAACCCAAACAAATCAGCCCACATCTTTATTCTTATCCTCTAGTGCATCGACACATTGAAAATAAACTATAAATATAAAAACTATCATCCTATCCAAATACAGAAAGTCAGTGACAGAGAAATGAAGACAATTATCTCTTGGTAGAACGGGACACAACAACTAGATGGTATATTAATGCATTCATGCCAAATTGAGTCTAAACTTCATAATGTAGTCACCAGAGATAAATTAGCCTGTTATAACACATTAGAGCACCATAAATTCAATGTCAGGTGCCAACTTTGCAGCTAAAAATTAGTACGACATCTCCTATTTTGACCCATAGATAAGGCTGCAAACGAACCGAGTTGTTCGTGAATAGCTCATGTTTGACTCAGTTCGAGCTCGTTTATATGTTAATTGAACCGAGTTTGAACAAGAAATAAAGCTCGTTTGTTAAACTAGCTGAGTTCAAGCCATTCACAAGCTGGCTCGTTTACGTTCGAGAACAAGGGTATATAAGGATAATTAAGTTTTTTCAAAATCCTTTTGTTACAAACTAAAGCCCTAAAGGTCTCTCACAACACAACTCTCTCACCACAGTTTTCTCAGAGTGGGCTGCATATTTTGGAGTTTGGTCTTAGGTTCAAGTATAGCCAGGGCTGGGAGCTGATATCTTTTTGAAAGTTTTTTTATTCTTCTACAAGTTGAGCAATATCAAGCTTCGATTTAGTCTTCTGCAGCTCCATACGATTAGTAGCTGAAGGATCCCTCTCAAACTCATATTCCAGTTTAAGAACATCATCTTCTAGATCCATAACATTTTGAAAGATATTTTTGAAAGTATTTTTGTTCCAATTTTTCAAAGCTTCTTTGACACACTTCAATTTGATAGAGAAATTTCTCATAGGAGAAGCTTGAAAGGAAGCAGACCAGTTATTAGTCACAGTTTGAAGAAAAGAAGAGTGAGCTAGCCACATCTTTTGGAACTTGAATGGTTTAGGACAAGTATCAAAGGAGGATATAATAGAGAGAAGAAGGGGGGCGTGATCACTACAGGTCTTGGTCAGGTGAGTAATATTAGAATTTGGATAGACAGTTTTCCAAGAAAAGTTGCATAGGGCCCTGTCTAGTCTAGAGTTTATGGCACCTTCCTCAGTTATGTAATTTGACCAAGTAAATCTCGATACACTAAAACCCAAATCCACCAGATCACATTGCTGAATAGCTTCATTGAAATCCTCCACAGCTTGATGGTCAATTAGATTACCTCCAATCTTTTCATCGTGAGCAGCTACCACATTATAGTCTCCAATAAACAGATGAGGAATGTCATCAATATTAGAGAGCTGGGAGCTGATATCTTTTGGAGTTTGGTCATTATATATACTTTACTTAGGCATAGAATATATATTTATTTATTAACATATCATGCATGATTGTTTCCTAATATTTTATGATTCATGTTGATGTATCCACATTGTATTGCGTTGGTGTCAGAGTCAGTCTATGCTTCATAGTGTGTGCGCACACAAGTGTAGTGCAAGTAATAAGAGAGATTCCCCTCATATTAAGAAAGAGGTGAAAGGATGTTCTCCAAACCAAACTTATTTGACATGTAACAAGTGTCTCACTTGACTCTTACGCATTAGGATGCTTGCAAGAAAGGAATGGATTACTACATATCAAATCATATTCAAAATTTTATGCTACAATATTTTTTATTAACAAAAGCCTAGAGTGGATTAATAAAATCTCGTTAATTAAGTCCTTATATTTTTCATATAAGAAATTACAGAGAGATCATCACTACATGATTCTAGCAGAGGCAGCATTTAAATACAACAAAAAGTGAAGAGACCATATGGAGCATATTACTAATCTTAATGATAATTCAAGTACAAGACTAAATTTTTTCCCCTAATGCAAGATTGCTTTTCAACTTTCTACCACTGAGCCTTCTCTAGATATAGAAGGCCAACAAAAGAAGTAGAACGGGACACAACAAATAGATGGTCTATTAACGCATTCATGCCAAATGGAGTCTAAACTTCATAATGTAGTCACCAGTGATAAATTAGCCTGTTATAACACCTTAGAGCACCATAAATTCAATGTCAGGTGCCAACTTTGCAGCTAACAATTAGTACGGCATCTCCTATTTTGACCCATAGATAGGGCTGCAAACGAACCGAGTTGTTCATGAATAGCTCACGTTTGGCTCAGTTCGAGCTCGTTTATATGTTAATTGAACCGAGTTTGAACAAGAAATAAAGCTCGTTTGTTAAACTAGCCGAGTTCAAGCCATTCATAAGCTGGCTCGTTTACGTTCGAGAACAAGGGTATATAAGGATAATTAAGTTTTTTCAAAATCCTTTTGTTACAAACTAAAGCCCTAAAGGTCTCTCATAACACAGCTCTCTCACCGCAGTTTTCTCAGAGTGGGCCGCATATTTTGGAGTTTGGTCTTAGGTTCAAGTATGGCCAGGGCTAGGAGCTGATATCTTTTTGAAAGTTTTTTTATTCTTCTACAAGTTGAGCAATATCAAGCTTCGATTTAGTCTTTTGCAGCTCCGTACGATTAGTAGTTGAAGGATCCCTCTCAAACTCATATTCCAGTTTAAGAACATCATCTTCTAGATCCATAACATTTTGAAAGATATTTTTGAAAGTATTTTTGTTCCAAATTTTCAAAGCTTCTTTGACACACTTCAATTTGAGAGAGAAATTTCTCATAGGAGAAGCTTGAAAGGAAGCAGACCAGTTATTAGTCACAGTTTGAAGAAAAGAAGAGTGAGCTAGCCACATCTTTTGGAACTTGAATGGTTTAGGACAAGTATCAAAGGAGGATATAATAGAGAGAAGAAGGGGGGCATGATCACTACAGGTCTTGGTCAGGTGAGTAATATTAGAATTTGGATAGACAGTTTTCCAAGAAAAGTTGCATAGGGCCCTGTCTAGTCTAGAGTTTATGGCACCTTCCTCAGTTATGTAATTTGACCAAGTAAATATCAATACACTAAAACCCAAATCCACCAGATCACATTGCTGAATAGCTTCATTGAAATCCTCCATAGCTTGATGGTCAATCAGATTACCTCCAATCTTTTCATCGTGAGCAGCTACCACATTATAGTCTCCAATAAACATATGAGGAATGTCATCAATATTAGAGAGCTGGGAGCTGATATCTTTTGGATTTTGGTCATTATATATACTTTATTTAGGCATAGAATACATATTTATTTATTAACATATCATGCATGATTGCTTCCTAATATTTTATGATTCATGTTGATGTATCCACATTGTATTGCATTGGTGTCAGAGTCAGTCTATGCTTCATAGTGTGTGCGCACACAAGTGTAGTGCAAGTAATAAGAGAGATTCCCCTCATATTAAGAAAGAGGTGAAAGGATGTTCTCCAAACCAAACTTATTTGACATGTAACAAGTGTCTCACTTGACTCTTACGCATTAGGATGCTTGCAAGAAAGGAATGGATTACTACATATCAAGTCATATTCAAAATTTTATGCTACAATATTTTTATTAACAAAAGCCTAGAGTGGATTAATAAAATCTCGTTAATTAAGTCCTTATATTTTGCTTATAAGAAATTACAGAGAGATCATCATTATATGATTCTAGCAGAGGAAGCATTTAAATACAACAAAAGGTGAAGAGACCAGATGGAGCATATTACTAATCTTAATGATAATTCAAGTACAAGACTAAATTTTTTCCCCTAATGCAAGATTGCTTTTCAACTTTCTACCACTGAGCCTTCTCTAGATATAGAAGGCCAACAAAAGAAGTAGAACGGGACACAACAAATAGATGGTCTATTAACGCATTCATGCCAAATGGAGTCTAAACTTCATAATGTAGTCACCAGTGATAAATTAGCCTGTTATAACACCTTAGAGCACCATAAATTAATTGGGCAATTGAAAATAGAGTTGATTTAGAGAAAAAATGCACAGGTAGCTTTGGAAAGGAAATCCAAATAGGAGCTATACTACTTTCAATATCAATCCTAAATTGAAGCAAACAGAGTAATTAGATTATAATTTCTACATTGTTTTGTTTTGATGCTTTCTTATAACTGAGTAATCAGTTAAAGTCAGTTAATAGATAACAGAGTAATTTGTTTGGTGATTGTTTTTATATAACTGTATATGGTTGCATAATGAAGGCAAGTCTTTATTTTTTTACAACCAAATCTTGGCTTAATAAAGTGAGCAGGTCTTTGGCTAAAAAAATAAGTAGGTCTTAAGAGAATTACGAACAAATATCAACAACTGCTACATCATCTGCACTGATATTTAATGAATGGATTTACGTTGTAAGAAATTAAGTCCCTGAATTGACGTTGACACAATCCATGTCATATACGAATAACAAAGGTTCTAGACACATGGAAGAAATCAAATACTTACTTGTAAAGATGTCCATAAATTTTCTTTCAAATGAATTGGCACTTTCTTCCAAGATCCATAACGTATTGGAATCATCGTCTTAACTATGACTCCTCTATAACTCGCAAAATCAAGTCTTGTTTTACCAGAGGGCTGCCCAGATATGTTGTAATCGAGTTGAATTCTTTTGCCATCTTCAATTTTGGTTATCCGTTGACAAACAGCAATACCTCTACCTTTTCTTGTGTTATTAGAATTGTCTTCTAAAGGCTCTAAGCTATCTATGTCGTGATCCTCCATTTCGTCCATGTTCCTCTAATGACAGAGAGCCTAAAACCAGAATTTGCATAATGTAGAATACATTTAGAACATTGCAACAAAATATCTCAGCATAATTACTGAACAGAGAGATAACAGTTAGTAATTATTGAAGATCGATGCTTTCACCTTGGTCATTATAATAAGATTTAGCCCATAAAAACCTTCCTAACCCATCTCTTATTATAGCTCCGGCACCAAACTGGCCAATATTTAACTTTAACATATTTAAAGTTTGCTGATTGAAATCTCTGATGCCTCATTTCAAATTCATTCTCTAACCAATATCTCATACTCTGAAAATAACAATCTCAATTACATTGAAATGTTTCATTGGCTTAGATTCAAATGTTGCCTTACTTCTACTTAACCAAATTTCCGAGAATATAGAAAGAGGAATAATTCTGAAGAACCATTTAGAGAACTCAAAGTTATTTGACTGCAAACACCATTTGATAACAGAACCATGAAGAGATGAGGGACACTGATTAATTCCCAAATGGAATTAAAAGCTATAGAAGATAATTTTTAATTTCTAATCAGATCATATGCTGACTGAAAAGAGAACATGCCATCAATAGTAGGTTTCCATATCTTCTCATTAGAAACCCAAGAAGAATAAATTTAGATTATTCAGTTACTTTTATAGTAAATGATATGATGAAACAGTCAAGTAAATGCTAGAAACCATGTTCAGGGAATTTGAAGCAATATAATGGAAAATTGGACAAGTCTGCTCTGGATCATAGCAGACATGTTATTTCTGTCAAAATCAAATCCCATCAGATATGAGAAGAACTCCTCAACTAGTTGAATCATATGGCACTCTAAGAAAAATATTTTATATTAGATTGGTTTCTCTTAATCAAACATGTTTCCTTATATCTTCTATCATGTATAGACTATGAAACTATGAGCATAATTAATCGAGAAACACAACTTATAAAGCCTAGAAATTTCCATATTTCAGGTCCTAAATGATCTTTTTAGCCAAAAGTCAAAACATAAAGTGCATTCCTTGAAAATAAAGTCAATCAACTAATCAAACACATCACCAAATAACTACATTTTGATCTAATTGTCTACCCAAGTCCCCTCGCAATCTGTTCTCGCATACGTGGATGACGAGTTTTCAATTTCCTCAACATTTGGCAATGATCTACTCGATTCATGATCTCCAATGCAAACAGCAATGCAGTCTTCATCTCTATCATCAATATTATATACTCTTTGAGGAGTTGCTAAAGCAATTGACCATTTAGGATCGAGTTGGTCGGGTACATAAAAAACTTGTTTGGCATGAGAAGCTAATATAAATTGCTCATTCTGAGGGCCAACCCTACCAAGTTCAACCAATGTGAAACCAAGTTCATCAATCTTGACGTCGTCGTTGCTGTCACACCAATCGCACTTGAAAACCGGAATCTTAAATGTTATATAATCAAGCATCCAAATTTCAGTAATGACGCCGTAATAGCATAGATTTGAAACCACTGGATTCTTATCTTTAGCACTAGAAACCTGCATCGTTGTGACAACAATGCTCACTCCACTATTTTGGTTGACTCGATCAATATCACGTTCCCTTTTATTATAACGACATCCATTAATAACATAACCAGGAAATTTTATTACGTCTCGACGTGGTCCTCGAGCTACCCATTTTAAGGTATCTGAAACGTTGTTGCCCGTTTGTTGAATTTTGCCAACCTGAATTTTAAGAGCGTTAGTTAAAATAATTAGAGTTATTTAGAGTCTTACTTTTGATAAATTGATCATACCCTTTGATGTAACCAAGGAATAAAAGTCTTGTTGTGCTCATCTTGTAACCATTTTTGGTTTTTGCGCTTTTGAGAATATTTTTGCCTCAAGCTTTCCATGTGCTCCCTAGTTATTAAAAATAAAATATACAGTAAGCCATCAAGATCTTATGCTTAGATAAGAAAGTAATATTTATTAAAATGAAATATATAATATTTACTCGATATAAGGTTGGACATCATTTGTATTTTCCAACACATGTCGATGTGCCTGTTCCCATAATGACTCATCCACTTCAATGACATTACCACCACCTATTGGTTTGCCATCTTGTATTTCATCATCATCATCACTAGTCCTCACATTTCTACCAATTGGAACTCCAACTGCATTGAGTCCGTGTAAGAACTCGGAACAAAATCCAACCGCCTCTTCTGCAATATAACATTCCGCAATACAACCTTCTGGACGATTTTTATTGTGCACTTGACCCTTTATCACTTTCATGTTCCTACATCAATGTTAAAAAAATTAAATAGTATTAACTAATTGAGTTGTTATTGATTAATTTCATAATTATAAGCACGAACTTACCTTTCAAAAGGGTACATCCATCGTGAAAAAACTGGACCACAAAGTTCAACCTCTCTAACAAGATGTACCATTAAATTCACCATGATGTCAAAGAATGTCGGAGGGAAGTATTTTTCCAGCAAACACAGAGTTATCACAATATCGTTATGAATTTCTTTTAATTTTGGCACGTCCACTACTTTTTCACAAATAGCATTAAAGAAGAAGCAAATTCTAATAATCACATATCTCACATGCTTTGGTAATACAGATCGTATTGCAAAAGGAAGTATTTGTTGCATTAGTATGTGACAATCATGGGACTTAAGACCAAACAATTTCAATTCTTCCATGGAAACAAGATTCGCAAAATTCGAAGAGTACCCATCAGGGACCTTAAGTCGTCGCAAAGTTTCACAAACTCGTACTTTCTCTTCCCTCGATAATGTATAACAAGCTGGTGGCAAATAAGTGCGTTTACCATTATATTGTGGTGCCAATTCATTCCAGATTCCCATGTCTACAAGATCAAGACGACTCTTAACTCCATCTTTTGTTTTTCTAGGAATATTAAGTAGGGTCCCTATGATGCTGTCGCAAACATTCTTCTCGATGTGCATGACGTCCAACTTGTGTCGAATAAGCAAATGCTGCCAATACTCAAGCTCAAAGAATATGGATTTTTTCTTCCAACATACGAAACCAGCATTATCATCTTTGGAAGAAGCACTACCTTCAATGTGGTCTTCACTGAGCTTTCTCTTTGATTTTACAGTCTTTTTCAAACTGACCTTCTTTTTCAAACCCACCTTCTTTTTCAAACCCACCTTCTTTCCCCAAGATGCCCTAATCCCTACTAATTTCTTTAATACTTGTTCACCACTCAACGGTTCAGGTTGTACTCGAAACTCCTGTTGACCATTGAAAGCCTTTTTTTGCTTTCGAAATGGATGGTCATGTGGAAGAAATCTTCTATGCGACATATATATATTTTTATTAGAATTTGTTAATCTAATAGAATCGGTTTCTTCCCCACAAATTGGACATGCATAATATCCCTTTACAGCACAACCGCACAAATTCCCATATGCAGGAAAATCATTAATAGTCCACAAAAGTATAGCCTTTAACATAAAAGATTCTTGTCGGTAAGCATCATAATCCTGAACACCTTCACGCCATAAAGTTTTTAAATCTTCAATTAATGGTGCCAAGTAAACATCAATATCATTGCCTGGTTGTCGTGGACCAGATATCAACATTGTCAGCATCAAAAAATTTCTCTTTGCGCTCAACGAAGGATGAAAATTGTAGATCCTTAACATAACTGGCCAACAACTATACCTACTGCTAAGAGAACTATGTGGGCTGATCCCATCAGCTGAAAGTGCTAACCGAAGGTTTCTTGCTTCCTTCCCAAACTCTGGCCATTTCTTGTCCACTAACTTCCATGGTGGAGAATCTGCCGGGTGACGCAATTTATATTCAATTTCTCTTTCATCTGCATGCCATGTCAAATCTTTTGATGTTTGAACAAATTGGTACCACCGTTTAAACCGTGGAATAGGCGAAAAATACCACAACACTTTTACAGGCATACCCACCTTTGGCTCAGTTGTGTTCTTTCTTAACTTATACCTCGAAGTTCCGCATGTAGGGCATATAGTAGCATCCGCGTACTCTTTCCTGTAAAGTATGCAATCATTGGGACACGCATGTATTTTTTCATATCCCATTCCAAAAATCGATAATGTTTTAACAGCTTTTTTCTTAGTTATAGGAAATTCATTATCTTCTGGAAGCATTTTTCCTAACAATTCCAATAACTTCGAAAAGCTTGTATCAGTCCACCCACTCCTTGCTTTCAAGTTGAAAAGATTTACCAATGCTGATAATTTAGTAAACTTTTTGCAACCCTTATATAAAGGCTTCTGAGCATCGTTAAGCAACTTTGCAAAGCTTTCAGGATCTCCCATAAAATCCTCCTCTATAGCTTGAACCATATCCACTGTGTTTTCAAGATCCTCTGGAGTCTCCATCACATAATCTTGAAGGTTTGGATCACACGTGTCGTCATTAGGTGGGGCAGCACTTTTAGTGACTTCTCCATGCCATATCCATGTACGATAAGTTTTATCAAAACCATTCGCATATAAATGATTTTTAACCACTTTTAAACTCAACTTACATCCATTCCCACATTTAGAGCATGGGCATGGGATGGAGTTACTCCCCTTTGCATGTGCTTCAGCAACTCTAAAAAAATCCTTAATCCCTTCTTCATATTCATTTGATAATCTGCTCATGGAAATCCAAGATCTATCCATCGCAAATAGACTGTGATCTCAATGCGCACCTACTCACATCCAAGAGAGATAACATATAGTTATATTGTGATACATTAATTAAGTATTAAAAGGCAACCCATTAAAAACAATAGAAACTATGCCAGCTTGGCAGATCAATAAAATGCAAGTTGTCATGAATAAAGGGAAATATTAACTAAAAATTCTAGGTGTACGTTTAGTCAGAAAATAAAGAAAGTCATGATGATAGAGTGAATAATTTCTCTTATAAGGAAATATTGATATTTAACTGAAATATATAAATAACTTAGTCCATCATAACTAAACTTGTCATCAACTAGTATCGATAAACTTTACATGTTTTTTCAGCATATAATTGAACTGTTCTTTTCAGTTTAGAAAACAACATTGAACAATATCTTTGCATATTTATACGCTAATTCTTCATTGTGCTTGGTTGTTGCATGTTGCTGGACCATTAGACCCAAAGGAGAGAGACGGTGATGAAGAGATACAAAAATTAGTAGTGAAACGAAGTACTTGATTATGTTTGTGTTTATATTTTAAAAATTATATACCGAATAAGATTTTATGAAATTGAATATGTGGCCAAATTATTTTAAAAACGTGTTAGCGAAGTTCGTATTAACAAGCCAATCAAGTTCATTTAATAAAGCGTGAAATACAGATACTGCACCAAAATTATTTCAGACATCCAAAGTTCTAGAGAACGAGTATGACATACAAAGTTCAGAATAACATGAATAACCCATGTATCCATGTCCTGAAATTAAATTTCCTAATAGTAGCAGCCATTATATAAACAAATGACAAACCATCACACATTGCACTCTTGTGACCATCATATCTTCTCCAAGAGGCCTACACCAATGTCGGGATCCCAAAAAATACAACGAAAAAAATAAAAAAAAAACGAAAAAAAGTGTGATATCTCTGTATATTCTCATAAGAAATAATTTTTCCCTTCTAAGGCCTCTTTTAGTACTTTTGAACATCCAAACACGGCTAAAATAACTGTAAGAATGAGTAACACTACACAATCATATAACTACACACACAGGAGGGGGGAGAACCCAAAGTGAAATGCAAGCTCCTCTTTTGCATATCTCTGTCTACAGTTGAAGTTATAAGTAGAGGGTAAATTGTAAATTTTCAAACAAACCCTTAACTATTACTTTGACAACAAATAAGTATCCCAAACATAATAGATAATTGAAGAACTTTAACTCGATCGAGATAATAGCTTATAGGTTTTAATATTTGCAAATTTACCCTTAAAAAGTAATCTATTAACATAAAATCTATAAAGTTTTTTATCTCCTTCATAAGTTGCAAGTTAATTTGTGGATTAGATGATGAAAAATTAACATAAAATAAAGAATCCGCCGCACGCCCCATACAGACAAAAAAAAAATAATGATGTTCGAGATGTTTGGGGTATGTCTACTCTTATATTATTACTTTTGAGATTCTATCATTATATATTTGGAAACAATACTCATCGTCATTCAAGTGCAATTATTGAATTGTATGCATTGAAATTTTTCATGATTAATGTCATACTCTATTCCTCCCTAAAATTAATTTGTGTCTAGATATTAATTTGGTATTTTCTAATTGCCTCGCTATTCGTACATTGATGAATTATTTGTATATAAATTTAATGTTGATTCTATTTTTGTCAAGACTTTTTGTAATTTATAATTTCGGTGTAAAAAATTGAAAATTATAGAATGACATTGTAAAAAAATCTAAATACAAAGTACACGAAAATTTTACTACTTTTAAAGGGTCAAAATATTCTACATGTATATCATTAACTTATATAATGTCATCCAGTAGAAGTATATTATTTTTGCAAAAAACCGAACACTTGTATATTATAAAGTTAACTGTGTCGCATTGTAGAACAAAACTATAAGTCGACAGGCATCACGCGGCGCTATCGACGAGTAGAAAATAGATGTGTATATTGTTACCTAAAAATAAATATGAGTAACAGATGAGAATTCAAAATTACCTCAATAGACTTCAGAAATAATAAAAAGCTGACAATTGTGAGTCCTCAATCAAGTTGCGACAACGAGCACTCCCGTGAGTAGAAACAACTAATAATTCAACCACATAGTATGATAAATTATGTTAGGAATTGTAATGAAACCAAGTTATTAAATATCAAGAAAAACATAAATGTAACAACAATAACACCTACCTACCTCTGTATTTAATTGATTCTCCAGATAGAAAAAGGTAGAACAAATTCTTCAAGCTGACTTGGGTGATGATAGCTGTACAGAATGGCATACGATTGAAGAAGAGGATGTGCAAGTTGAAGAAGAGGGTGGGATGCGGGTAGAAGAAGAGTTGTGAGATGCGGCTTGAAGAAGAGGGTGGGATGCGATGGTTGTGGGATGTGGGATGCGGGGTGCGGTTGTGGGATAAGGGAAGACTCCATGATAATCGTAAGTGGGTATCTCCCAAAATCTTTGAGGTTGTGTTACGCACGCCTCTTTCCCTCCAAAATGCTTCACGCCAATTGGTATATTTTCTTAAAATGGGTCGTAAATAATCAAATAAATTTATTAAAAAAATATTAATTTTATAAAGGGGGTTTTGGGAAAAGGTCCTCATAGTGCTCAAAGTGTATAAAAATAGGACACTCCATATAGTTTTATAAATTTAGTCCCTGTACTAAAAATACCAAGAAAAATGATGAAAAATAGTGCCGCTGGCGCGGACCAAAAAAATAAAGGTATTGTACCACAGGGACTAGATTTATAAATGCTATTGTACCACAGGGACTAGATTTATAAACTTGAAAAGTATTGTCCTAAAAATCCAAATATAGGAAGGAACATGAAATTTACCTTAATTCTCTATTTTATAAAATTATATTTAATATTACCATGTATATAAAACTGTCATAAAATTTAAATATATTATATGACAGTTAAAATAATACTGTCATAACATAACATATTAATATGACCCAATAAATATACATGGGTCATAATTATTTGTTTAAATGAAAAAAAGGTCATAATTGTGAAATAATCATATTTATTATGACAGTTTAACTAAAATGGTCATAAAATTGAATTTTAAAACTGTCATAAAAGGGTATTTTTCTAGTAGTGTCACATGTATTGGTGGAACAACCTATTGTGTTGAAAGAAGATTTGAGCTATGTGGAAGATCCACTTGCAATCGTCGATAGGAAAAAACAAATATTGAGATCAAAAGTGATCCCACTTGTGAAGGTTATATGGAGAAGGCATTCCATGGAATAAGCCACATGGGAGAGTGAGGATAGCATGAAGATGCGTTATCCGTATTTGTTTGATTCAGACAACCAAGGTATGTCAATTTCGGCGACGAAATTTCCTAACTGGGGAAGAATTGTGACAACCCGAATATAATTATGATAAATTATGTTTAAATCATGATTGGCTTATGTGACATGGATAATATGTTATTAGTATATATAATGTTAAGTCATTATATTTAGTCTAATCCTAGCGCCATAAAGCATGAAATATTGAATTAGTTACAAATGTTCAAGTTTAAGACTAGTTTTCACCTTTATGACATAACAATTGACTTGAGGTATAAATTAGATAATTGTATATATATGAGTTAGGTTTGTAACAAAATAAACAGTCCATCGAACGGACATCCGAGTGGAAAGATATTGTCTTTTTACGAACAGGGGCTAAAGTAGTCATTTAGCCTTAAATGATATTTTGTTTTATACGATGCCACGTGTTATAAATGGATTGGTTGGAGGTGGAGGCTGTCTTGGCCGAATTAAACCCGTGATATATCCTCCTTTCTTCATCAAATTCAGTTTGGGAGAGTTTTAAGTTGAGGAAAAACAATTGTGAGGGTTAGGAAGAAGAAAGTGAGGAGAAACATTCAAAAAAATTCATAGAAAATTACGTAAAAGCCCCTAAGGTAATTCCAACCATGAATCTTGTTATTTTCTTGTATTTATGATTTATATGATATAAATCCTTGATTTTTTATTGACCTTTCATGATTGGGTGCATATGTATGGATATATGCAAGTTTAAGTTAAGTTGAATGTACAAAACCCTAAAATTGCTTTGTTTAGAAACTTTGTTTATTCAAAATTCCATATATTTTTGTATACTTACTAGAATTGATTGATTCCAATTGAATATTGACCTGGACTCATACATGTATGACATATCCAAAAATCATACGAAAATACCAAGAAATGAGTCTTTGGTGAGAGTTTGAAGTTCGGGTATGAAATCTGCCCTAAGGGTGAAAGTATGCCCGCCAAATGTTCGGTGTTTTGCTTGACATAGCAAACGAACCTTAAATATTATGAAACTTTAATTTTGTATTGTTCAATATGGTTACTGATGCTGGGTGAAATATCATAGAAATTTATGATGTATAAAATTATGAAAATTTTTGGAAGTTGAATGAACGATAAAAGAGCCTATAGGGAAGATTTGTTATGTGCTACAAAAATGGGAATATTTTGCCCTACGAAAATTGAAATATCACACCGTCTTTTGTATTGGAATCCTAATATGATAAGGATTGAATTAAGAAGAATAAAAGAATGTATATTTGGTCTATGATTTGGATATGTTAAATATATTAGCATGGATTTGGATGGGACTTCACTTGTGATAAACGATTTGAATGGAAACATGTGATGCTTATGGATTGAATTATGTTTAAATCATTCTTTGGATTATTGATATTATTATGATGATACTAATATTTTAAGAATGATAGGAAGGGAAGAAGAGTTGATTGAACAAGTACCAGATAAAGGCAAGCTAAAAGCTAGTTGAACTATCAAGGTAAGTGTACTTATGATTGTTCATCTATAGATATGAAAATGATATGTTGGATTTGAATATAGCTCTAAGAGCGGATTTGTTTGAATACTTTGGTATTCAGAATTTGTTTGGATATTCAAATATCAAGGATTTGTTATTGCCAATGGGCAGAATTATTTGGATCTTATGATCCAGGATTTGTTATTGCCAATGGGCAGGACTGTTCGGATTTTATATCCACCGATTCGATATAGAATTGGTATCCCATTGCAGGTAAGGAGTACCTCACTAAGCTAAATGCATACGGTTTATATTTTAACAATTTAAGGTTTGTACGCCGCCAGCTAGGATACCATATGATCGGTAACTTCGAGAGTTGTACCGTTGGAGAGAGTTGGGTTTTAAACATGAGGATTTTATCATTGTCACACTGAATGTTTTAATATACTCACACATTGTATATATTGAGTTAGCAGGGATTGAGTTGATGATTATAATATTTAATCATAGTATTGTATATCCGCTTAATTATGACTCTGATATTGATTTCGTTATGGTAAAAGAATAATATTGTGTTGATTATGCAGTAAAATATGGATAGATTAATTATATTTCCAATGGGCTCAAGATTATGATTTAATTATTTTAATAATAAATGATTAGTATGGATATTGGGTTTGGGGTGTGACAATATGGGAGTTTTGTGAATTGAAAACAAAAGGGATTAATACCCTAAAGGAAGAAGCCTAAAAGAATTCTACTTCCATAGTTTTTCTATTCGTCAAAATGCTGTGACTTCTTAATGAAAATGTTACCAAATAATGAGTATTTATAGAAAAATATGTTGCCTCGAAAACAGAGCTCGTTTGAACGAGATCAGCAAGTCGCTCGAACGAAGGACGAAAGTCGTTCGAACGAGATCTAACGAGATGCTATGTCATTTGAACGACAATTGCAGGTCGTTCAAACGACCTATCAAACGAGATTCCATGTGAACCTGTAGAAAATTTCGATACGAACGTGTGGCCGCCAGTTTCGTGTCTTTTTTATTTTTTATGAATTAGGATTTTTTTTCTACGGAAAGGTGTCCGAGAACAAAATCTTTAAAAAAATAATTTGTAAAAATATCCCAAAGCTCTAAGTGAAAAGTCAAGGTATTTAAAACATAACCTTACCAAAGTAAACTTCGCGGAGTCTTGAATGATGAAAAACTTGAGTAATTCGGATCCGTCTTTGATGTAGATGTCTCTTAAATGCTCTTCGACGGTGTAGCGGTAAATGACATAATAAATTGATAAGGGACCTATGTAAATATGTCCTTACAAATCTCCCCCTATGTCTATGCCGGTACATACATAAAAAATCCGAATTATCAAAAAACCAAAATTCCTATACAAATCTACCCTCCCATAAATAAATTTTCAAGACCTCAACACTGTTCTTCAATCATCTTCGTCAAATCTCAAAGCTTTTCTCATCAAGGTGTGCAACATATAAATATTCAATTTTGTAACTACACACATTAGATAAAGAAAAAACCTTTGTGACGCATCGAGTTTGAAATGATATAATAATAAAGTATTAATAAATCAAATCTCCCCCATAATGCAAAAACTCTCCCATAACTGATAATTCTGTCTCCCCCTTTTTATGATGTCCCCAAATAGACATATAAGAAGAAACAATCAAAACATGGAGTGTCATGATAAAATTTCATAGCAAATATGAATCAATCAACGCGCATGCAAAGGAGTATCCCAAAAACATTCACTAACTACTTTTTATTTTTCTAATTTTTCATACAAAAATAGGATACAAAAAAAATCACACCATGGATTTAAATTCAAACAACCAATTCATGGAAACGTAATGAATGGGTGTGAACACATTCGATAGGTAAATAAACTCAATCAATCATATGTGCACGATGCATACGTGTACTCCTAACGAATGAGCATCAAAAGTATTCTTAGGTGTAAAAATTTGTTGAATTTAAATGACATCGTCTTATACAAATCAACAAATCAAAGTCTAAATAATTTCCACACCAATAACGTCCAAAACTATTTAGTGAATTTTCAAGGACTTTAAGGACGTGCAAACCCATTTTAAATACTCCAACCAAACTCCCTCATGCATATTTTCTTTTAGAGGTGTACAAACTAAATTCTCGAACTTTGGAGAATTGGTGCAAAAACCTAAATGGCCCCTTTTTGGCATGAATATCTTTTTATTGCCTTTCAATTTTTTTCGGGCTCTTTTAACCTCTTTGGACCTCGGATAATAAAACCCCTCCATTTTTTAGGACCAATTTAACGGTGGCTTAGTATTCGCAAAGGGAAAATGAACATTTCGCAGCCATTCCCCGTTTTAAAGTAAAGCAGACAAACTCAAAAAATGGTTCTTATATGCACAATTCCCTTATAAAAATGATCGCGCTTGGTTTGTTTTAAGGACAGGATTGAAGTGAAAACACTTAACCATCATGTGATAAGACAAGCACAATAATCACACAAATCCGAGCAAGTGTACAATAAAGGAAATCATGAGTCAAACATGTAGGAAGTAACACTTAATTACATCTTAATGACTCCAAACATTATAAAGCACAAGGATGAATTGACCTATTGTTTCAAAACACTATCAAATAGTCACATGAAAAAAATGAAATGATGTTGTGACTTGGTCATCCACAGTGTCCATCCATAAATAGTACAAAAAAATCTTTATGGATTTTTCAAAAATTTTATCAAAATAAAATCTTTCTGTATTTTTCAAAACATTTCCAAAAAAAATTAAAGCATACAAAAAGTACACATGTCAAAACACTAGCAAACAAATATAAATCATGAAACCACAACTAGTGTATGACAAACATGCAAACACAATCATCTATATGATATGGCAAGAGAAGAATCATGTGCAAGCAAACGGGAATCAACTTTTCTAAAATCTAATGTCTCTAAAAGTGATTTCCTAACCCCAAGTGGATGTAACACGTTGACACGGGGTTTTGGGAACCAACAAAACATTAGACTTCGAATTCCTAGGACCTCTTCCAAGATCAAAACAAAATCTCCTAAGGTGACCATTCCTACCACAATATGAACAAGTGTAAACGGGTGGAACGACACCTAAAGTGTGATCTTTTATAACATCCTTGGAATTGGTTGACCCTCTAAAATAAATAATGGTTTTGGCTTTAGCATTAGAAGCATGAGAACATGATGAGCCATTACCATCACTATCAAACCTATTTGAGTCTGTCAAAGAATTTTTTAACTTCAAAAATTTTTACTCAACCAAAGAATTCGACTCTTCCAAAGATAGGGAATTCTTTTTCAAATTATCAATTAAACTTAACAGTTTATCACTCTCCCCCTCAATTAAAACAAACTTATCCCTAAGAGTCTTTTCACATGCCATAAAATCATCGATTAATTTTTTATCCTCGACGGCACAAACGGGAACCCTAAAATTTTTTAAGTCCTCCAATTCCATCTCTAAAACTAGGACTCTCTCATCACTCTTCTTTTTGGCAATTTTCAAAGAATCAAAATCAGTACACAAATTACCAAAGTGCTCCCGACAAATATCACTTTGAATTTGAAACGCATGCAAAAATTCAATCTTACTTTTAAAGAGAGAATTTTCTTTTTCCAAAACTTTAATTCTTTTGAAAAATTTCAAATTCAAACTTTGTAAATTTTCAGCATCGTCGTGAATTTTTTCAAAAATTGGCTCCTCATTAAATGGGCGTTCCGTTAGAAAACTTGCGATTTTTCACAAAACTGATTTTTCAAAAAAAAATCAATATCACACGATTTTGCGGAAAATAGGAATATGCGATAAATTAGTGTAACCTTCTCTGATACCAATTTGAGAAATATGACGTGTGTGAAAATTGATTTAAATTAATTCGTAAGTTTCCAATTTGGCACACTTATTTAATTAGTGTCTATTTTTAAAACAAAATAAATTAGCCCCAAATCATTCAACTGCATGTGTGCGTGTGTCAAACCATAAAATAAATAAAGCATGCGACACAAGCTTAAGGAAAAATCCTCCAAAGGGGCAAAACCTTTTATTTCACTATAATTTGTAAGAAAATGGCTTACACGGATTACAATGAAATAAGGTGACATACGAAATACCCGCAGGTGTCTGTTCCGATGTCTCGGCTGGAAGTTTCCCTTTCCAGGAAGGTAGCAGTGAAGAAGAGAAACGGCTTCTCCACAAGATCTGAACTTTATAAGGACTCCCTCCACAATAGCACATAGCTGTCGGTTGTAGAGCTCTCCCCACAAAGAATAAACATGGGCTAAAGTTGTGTTCTTGAAAACCAAAATAATTCACTAAAGCATATGGTAGTTTTGTGAATTGAAAACAAAAGGGATTAAAACCCTAAAGGAAGAAGCCTAAAAGAATTCTACTTTCGCAGTTTTTCTGTTCGTCAAAACGCTATGACTTCTTAATGAAAACGTTACCAAATAATGTGTATTTAAATAAAAATACGTCCCCTCGAAAACTGAGCTCGTTCGAACGAGATCAGCAAGTCGCTCGAACGAAGGACAAAAGTCGTTCGAACGAGATCTAATGAGATGCTATGTCGTTTGAACGACAAGTGCAGGTCATTCGAACGACCTATCAAACGAGATTCCAAGCGAGCCTGTAGAAATTTTCGATACGAACGTATGGTCGCCAGTTTTGTGTCTTTATGATTTTTTATGAATTAGTTCTGATTTTTCTACGAAAAGATATCCGAGAACAATATCTTTAAAAAATATATTTTGTAAAAATATCCCAAAAGCTCTAAGTGAAAGGTAAAGGTATTTAAAATATAACCTTACCAAAGTAAACTTCGCGGAGTCTTGAATGATGAAGAACTTGAGTAATTCGGATCCGTCTTTGATGTAGATGTCTCTTGAATGCTCTTCGACGGTGTAGCGGTATATGACATAATAAATTGATAAGGGACCTATGAAAATATGTCCTTATAAATCTCCCCCTATGTCTATGCCGGTACATACATAAAAAATCCGAATTATCAAAAAACCAAAATGCCTATACAAATCTACCCTCCCGTGAATAAATTTGCAAGACCTCAAAACTGTTCTTCAATCATCTTCGTCAAATCTTAAAGCTTTTCTCATCAGGGTGTGCAACATATAAATCTTCAATTTTGTACCTACACACATGAGATAAAGCAAAAACCTTTGTGACGCATTGAGTTTGAAATGATATAAGAATAAAGCATTAATAAATCAAATCTCCCCCATAATACAAAAACTCCCCCATAACTAATAATTCTTTCTCCCCCTTTTTATGATGTCCCCAAATAGACATATAAAAAAAATAATCAAAACATGGAGTGTCATGATAAAATTGCATAGAAAATATGAATCAATCAACGCGCATGCAAAGGAGTAT